>JBBHKE010000904.1:0-47410 GCA_037447655.1 Zygnema cylindricum
CTTGTAAACTTCACCAAAACCTCCTCCTCCAATCTTGTTGGAAAAACCATCTGTTGCCCGTGCGACTTGCTCTGGTGATATAAGCCAAATATCGTCAGCAAAGGTGCTTTCATCAGTCTGCGCCAGTCATGAAACCAATTGATCAGTCAATTTCTGGCGCTAATTTTCTCGGTTTTACCAATGGTTTAATCCAACGTATCAAGGACGCATATATGAATCATCAGTGCAGCGATGTCATAATACAGTTAAGAATTTCTTTGCTTTACCAATGTTTTAATCCAATGTATCAAGTGCATATAAATGAATCATCAATTTGGCGATGATCACAATAAAGTTAAAGTTTTCTTAGTTTCGCCAATGTTTTAATCTAATATATCAATGCACATATATGCATCATCGGTGTTATGATGATCAATACATTTACAATACTTTTTTTCTTTCCTTGTATATCAATTTCACAAGGTAAAACGTTGTCACTGGTAGACCAATGGCCGAAAGAGTCACAAAACAACAAAGAGGAATAACATAAGACAGAGAGAGCCTGCTATATTGAAACACACGACTTACTTGAACAAAGAACAAACACAATCAATAGTAAAAATAACTAAAGATAAAAATTTCAAAATTAGACATGGTTTCCGCTTGATATAGTTGGCTTCCTGTTTCTAGTAAGACAACATTGTCAATTAAAAAAAGTCCATTTTCTGCAATTAAATCAAGTTTTAAAAATCATAAAAAAAAGAAAAACAACAAGGGAGAGAGATTCACAGTCATTCATGGAAAAATAAGGATTTGACTCATAAAGATGAAGAAATGCCCATGAAGCAAAGCAGCATAAAAATACTTAAGCTGCCAATGGCACATAGAATACGCCATTTTTCCTACTATAAACAGTTCAGAAATTCTCAACATTTTGTCGGTCAAATAGACCTCTGGGATACCTTCCCATTAGACGCAATCATAAACAAAAATTAAATTAGCAAACAGTTGGATACTTCAAGAATATTTACAGACTGAACTTAGAGTAGTTATTTCACCGTCTGACGGAATGGTATTTGCAATAACACCTTTAACAAAAATAGGGGTTGTTTGTCGTCGGAGTTGACAAAACTCAAAAACGCATGTACAACATTGAGTGGTTACTCTGCAGTGATTATAAAGTTATAAAAAATGGAGCTTTGAAAATCAATTTCATAAAATTTTGATTTTTATAAAATAATGGAGCTTTAGAATGGATTTCATTTTCATAAAGTAACACCATGGTAAAGATTTTTGGATTATACAGCTTTTTAACTTACTTTTAAGCAAAGAGCTATTTTGCCTGAAGCTGTCTCACAATAGAAAAGAAGACAAGTTTCTATTATGAGAGATCCATCAGCCAAACCATAAAGACCTCTACATTGGGTTCACAAAAAAAGCCCGAAAAACAGTTGAAAACCCTAAAACACTTGAAAAAAAAGCCCTTCAAAAAACCAGAAGCATACCGTACCTTTGGACAGAACTCAATCCTACTGCCGGAAGGAGAAAACGGAAACTTGAGTCTCCTGTCTGCCTCTGCTGCTAATCTTGCAACACTCGCAAGATTTGATGCCACGTCATCCAAAGAGGGAGGAGGTTCTGCAGTCAAACAGGCTGTAACTAACTCCCTCATTTTTGTAATCACATCATTGGGCCACGTGCCTCCCCGAGGGTCAAGTTCTTCCATCAAAAAGGCGGAAGAAGTACGGTCCAGTAATCTGGCAACCATCATCCGTCTTAACATATATCCGATATTCCTCGATACTAATATTTGGTCATCTAAAACGTAAACCAGCTTGCTGTTGTCGTTTTCGTCAAAGAAAATGAGATAAGAGCTTATTTCCACAGATATACCTTTGCTGTCCAAATATTGAACTGCAGATACCACCTCATCTGCAATACGACAACAATCTTGCCATGGTAAACCTTTTACTAAAACCCGGTCCCATAGACTCTGTCCAGTTCCGCCCTCCACCACAATACTCCTACTGTCACGACACCAGCCTAGGAATTTTGCCACGTGGATATGACTTCTTTTGTACATTTGTAGGGCGATTTCTGCAGTATTTTGGTGAGGTTCTAAAACATGGACTACCACAAGTGTTCCCTCCAGCTTCCCCTTGTAGACATCCCAGGGAGAATAACGTATTTTCTCATAGGGTTTTGGACCGAGGATGGAGCTTATCTCGGGTTCAGAGAAAGTACGAAGGACGCTGTAAGTAACATCCTCATAACCACTGCTGCTTATCTTGTTATTCTCACTCTCTGACGATTTTCCGACACACCAACCGGGAGACCGAGCCATGGCGAAACAAGCAGGGTAGCTTGTCAGAAGAGAGAAACATAGGAAAGGTTATTTATTCGCCCGTACGAAAATCATTGGTTGTTTTTGGTCTTTTGCAACCTTTTTTTAGGTCAAAGCCATGGGGTAGTAGAAGGCGAGGGAGCTCCTGGCTGACTGGCTCACATCCAGCAATTCGCATCGAAACGGAGAACATTGCTCTTGCCCTCCGAAAATTGCGGAGGAAAAATTGACCGTCGGATGCACAATTTTGAAATTAGAATATTCCTCCAGAATGAGGCGCGGAAGGGAATCTGTACGGATGTCCTGGATGACGATTTTGTTCCTGCAATGCTGGATTATGGGCCGAGAAGGTCAGCCTCCGCCGTCGATTCGATTTTTTAGGTCACTAGATTGCGAAGTATCAAAATTAACATTCTAGGACCCTTGCCAGACCGGCACCATGATGACGTCATCAAAATTGAGCTTCGAGACCGCCGGCAGTTGCGGAATACTAAGAAAATTACTAGTTCTATGTAGCACTGTTGAAATAGCGCAGTTTTGCTTTTAAGTCCTGCTGCGATTAGTCACAGTTCTATGACACCCAGTTTATAGCCACGTGTGGCAATGCTACACCGCGAATTGTTATTGGTATCGAAGTTTAAATAGCGTAAAAAAATAATTAGTGTTATTGATTCTAATTTAGTGCGAGATATGTGGCATGTTATGGTCCACGTACTTAAATAGCATTATTTATTTTATTTCGGGAAAAAAATCTAAATTTTAAGAACCCAAATTAGTGACGTTGACACTAATAACGATTCGCGGTGTATTACTTTCAAAGTGTTCCTGCGCGGCCCGTGATACGACCCCGTTTGGAATTTAGTGCTTTTGTCTGTTCTAAAATGCTATTGGTCGACATTTCCGTACGGCGATTCAAAAATTTAAAAATTTGAATTACGCGCCTAAAATCACTTTTTGTCTTATTATCACTCATCTTTTCTTCCTTCTTTCCCTCCCTCCCAGTCTGTTGCACTCGCTCTCTTTTCTATCCTTCTCCTCCAATCCTCTCCTTTCTAACTCCCTTACCCTCTTCCTCTCCTCCCTACCTCCCCTCTCTCCCCTCTCTCTCTCTCTCCTCCCTAGCTCTCTCAACCTCCCTCTCTCTCTCCCTCTCTTTACCTGCCTCTCTCCTCTCTTTCTCTGCCTCATCTGTAACTCCTTTTTTCTTTTCGAAAGTAATAACTGAAATTTGCAATTCTCTCCCTCTCCCTTGCTCAGGGGGAGATCCGCCACTCTTTCCGCTCCCTCTCCCTCTCCCTCGCCCTTTTACTCTCCCTTTCCCGCTCCCTTCCCTCTCTATCTCCCTCTCCCTCTCCCTCTCCTTCTCCCTCTCCCTCTCCTCCTCCTTCTACCTCCCCCTCTCCCTCTCTGTGGCGGCTCTCCCTCGCCCTCTCGCTCTCCCTCTCCCCCCCCTCCCTCCGCCTACCCCCTCCCCCTTTCCCTACCCCTCCCCATCCCTTTCGAATAAAATAAATAAATATATATATATATATATATATATATATATATATATATATATATATCTTATTCAATTAAAAATATTGGGGGGTAATTTACTATACCCCCTTTATTACCGACATGGTACGGAAAAAAAATATACCAAAAACCCTTATTGTAAAAAAAGGGGCATAAAAATAAAAAAAAGGGAGCTTAATAATAATAGTAATAACAATAAAAAAAAGGGCTTAATATAATTAAAAAAAGGGGATTAAAAATATCCGTTGTCTACTGAATTCAATTCAGTGGGGGTAGGGAGGGAAGGGGGGGGGTCGGGATGGGATAGGGGGATAGATAGGGGAGGGAGGGGGGGGAAGGGGGAGGGGGAGTGGGAGAGAGGGAAGAGGATAGGAGTGGGGAGGTAGAGAGGGAGGGAGGGGGGAGGGATTACGGTCTTTTAGGGGAGGGAAGTAGGGGAGGAAGGGGGGGCGCGTGTGTGATGGAGGGGGGGGGCGAGGGGACGTGAGGAGGGACAGGGGGAGGAGAGGAGGGGGGTGGAAGGGGGAAGGGAGGACAGGGGGCGAGGGGGATTTATGTTTTATTTTAAAACAAGGGAATTTAAGTATATTGGATTTTATGACTATGGAGGATGAAAACATGAAGGAAGGTAGATGTTGCAAAAAAACAGAGGTCAATTTATTTTCTTTTATTCTCTTTTTTATTTTGAACTCTTTGCTTTCATTCTTGATTTTTTTCAATTTTAATTTCTTTATTTTTCAATTCCCTTTTAAACCAAATCAAGTTTTCTCAATTTCCTTTCTTTCATTTTTTTTTTTTGGGGGGGGTTGGTATGGAATAATTTGATTTTTATTTCATTGTGCTCACCCCCCCCCCCCTCCCTCCTCCCCCTTCCTCCCTTCCTTCCCTCCTTCCCTCCCTCCCTCCCTCCTTCCCCCTCTCTTCCCCTCCCCTTCCTCCCTCCCTCCCGCCCCCTCTCTCCCCCTCTTCTCCCTCCCTCCCTCCCTCCCTCCCTCCCTCCCTCCCTCCCTCCCTCCCTCCCTCCCTCCCTCCCTCCCTCCCTCCTTCCCTCCCTCCCTCCCTCCCCTCTCTCTCCCTCCCCTCTCTCCCCCTCCCCTCCTCCCTCCCTCCCTCCCTCCCTCCCTCTCTTCCCTCTCTCCCCCTCCCGTCCCTCTATCCTTCCCTCCCTCCCTCCCTCCCTCCCCCCCCTCCCCCTCTCTCCCCCTCCCGTCCCTCCCTCCCTCCTTGCCCCCCCCCCCCCTTCCCTTCTGCCCGATCCCTGTGGGGCCCATCACTCTCCAGGTGGAAGAAATGTTCAATTTGACATCAGTTTTAAATAAAATTTTGTATACAAATGTTGTTCATGGTAAATACTGTAGTTTCTTCCTAGACTTAGTGATTATTTGAATAATCTTGATAACCATTGGACAATTTTTTTTTGACATGGATAAATAGATAGAAATATAGTGTTGTTTACAGTAATTTATGTGCGTGAATCCTGGTATATATTTATCTCAGCTAGCACAAAGTCCACTTAGAATAAAAGTTATAGCTAAGGTTGATTCCCTCTTATCAAGATGAATTATGAGAGCAATACTATTAACATGGATTTAAACCACAATGTTTTTAAAGCACAACATTGTTATCATGAATTCCAAGCATAATGCTATTCACAGGAACAAACCAGTTTGGATCCCTATTAGAAAAGTTATCATAATATTGCACATTCTATTTAAATTTTTTGCCATAAACACTCCATTTAATATGCTTACTCTGTGCATTTTCTCTGGATTGTGCATAAAACTTTGTCCATAAAACTTTGTCCATAATTTAAGCCGTTTCCTATGTTTTTCCAACAAGCAACCTCGACACTTCTTTGTATGTCGCTTTTGGTGCGAAAGCTTTATTCAATACATTCATCTTGTGGATTACGATTTATTTCATTCATGAGTGCGTTAAGGAAATATATTACTTACTATAACGAAGTACATTGATTTTAAAAGAACGTGCTATTTGATGCCCTGCATGAACTAGCACCACAGTGGTTTTGCCTACTAAGAAAACTGGATAACTATTTAAAATGTTATAATAAGCTTAAACACAAACAATCCTTTTGAGCAATCTTTCTTTATGACTTTTCAAATTATATAATGCTAAAATACTACCAGGACTACCTGGACTACTCATTTCATTTTGCAAAAAAAAATGTACAACCCCCTAACAGTCATTAAAAAAAAAACAAAAAAAACTGCTCTGCCACTTAACTAAACGATATCAAACAAGCACTTTCTTGATTTTTCTGGTCAAGTGAGAATAGTTAACTACTATTTCGCCCAGTCACATAGTTTACAAATATTTAACCAACATAATTATGCAATTGTTTTATTTAAAGTAGACCAAAATCCAAAATAAATGAAATTGTTCAAATATGAGCATCGAACAGTTTTTGAAAAAAATCTTGCAATAAGTGTTCTGATAAAAATAACCATGGTGATTTTTAATATATGCAGGATATCCATGATCTTTCTCCTTCAGCAGTAAATACATTATTTGGGCATTCATGAAAGGAATCAATGTGATATATGGGTTTGTATATTAAAATATCTTAGGTGAATTATTTGACATTATTGTGCTTTCAATCATATTAGCTCTGAATAAACCACAAATAGCAACCCTGTTAATTTGACCTAAACTTTCACCAATTTAGACTAGAGTTTACACTTTTTTCTTTGAAAAAAGTAAATTTATGCTAAAAATTTACTCCAACAAACATCGTGATTGGACTTTGTGCTAATTGAGAAAATTTTTATCAGTTTTGGTAAGCAATTATAATTGAAATTTCGACGGATGAGAACATTTTGAGCCAAAAACGGTAATTGGAAGTAGAACTTAAGCTGATTTGAAGCATCCACGCTAATTGCATTGAATAAGATTCTTAACAATATCAGCTGGAAAAATCCTCAATATTTAACGTGATTCGTTAAAGTGGAATGTGTTCCAAATGTGATAAAATCTTCAACAGATCAACGCTAGTTTTTCCTTATAAAATTGCACTTAAATTCCTCGTTTAATTCAATAAAATATTCTACCATTTTGGTAAGGATTCCAAATAGAATACTCGAGAGTATTTACACGATTAACATTGTTTTTCGCTAAAGTTGTACTCACAATTTAATCAACTAAAGTTTACAGTAGTGGGGTGACTATGGTAATCACAATCTATTTCTCTTGTGATTTTTTTTTTTTTCTTGTGAATTTCTTGTAAAAATCGACATCGATTAGGAGGGCTATTGCAATGGGAGAGCTTCCAGTTTATAAGGGCAAATAACGACAAAATGCCTTTAGTTACAGTTGGGATTACTATTAGAGCCTATGGCAATCGGGATGATATTTTTAGGAAATATCTACACTACTTACTGGGTTATTTCAGCCGGCAATTTTAATATCATTGGCAAAAAAAATCATTTACTTCATTTTCCTACTCTCGATATTCAAAATCTACAATCCCAATTCCACCTAATGTCTTCAAATTTTGGAAAAACCTTGTCCAAAAACTAGATTTTCTTGAAGAAGTATTTTTTTCTCTAAAAGAAAAAAAAATAAGGCGACAACTGGTGAAGAACAAAATTAGAGAGTCATTCACCATTCAATTTCTCTCCCCTTTCCATTATAGCCCTCTCTACCATTCTATATCTCCCGGGAGAAAAAGGAGAATAAAAAGCAACTGAAAATAAAGACTACGAATACTTTAGTGAGAAATAAACGAGAGTGCCGAATTAGTAAACCGACCGTATTCTCCTAAATTCGACAAAATTTAAAATTGGCATAGTAAAAGACAAAAAAGTTTGAAGGGAAAAGTCAAAAGTGCGCTTGCAGTTGAATGTTTTGACATGCGTTTTATGTGAGTTTCGGTTCTGTGATGGATAGTGGTCCTGGAAGACTCTTGCGACCAGCACTTGTGTTTCTATGTACTTTCGCAGTTCACGTACGGAAGCGCTTCTAAAGTTGTACTTTGGAGTTTTAGACTGGCTGGCCAGTTGTCGAAATGACATGACGGCTGTCGGTTAAACGTGCAGAAGCCAGAAAGGCAACATTATTAGCCGGTACACCGCGAATCGTAATTAGAGTAATGAAAAAATTAGAGTAAAAAAACCAAAAAAAGCAATTAGAGTAATTGACGCTAATTTATATGATAGAGCTTTTTCAACTATGAAGTTTACTCTAATTTATTTAGTTATTCTATATTGGGTTATGTCGGCGATAATTATGTGCGCGATAATTATGAACACGAAATTACGTTGACGTACAAAATTTGTTAGTCCGGTATAGTATTGACGTCATTATGACTCTAATAATATTTGTCGCATTGAATGTCAGTTAATGTTCACACTGACAACAATGCTGTCGACGGACGAGAGTTATGCGAAAGGCGTTTTTTCGATGTGATTCATTTTTTTGTTTAGTGCTATTTCACGTGCGAGCGCGATTCTATTAAATCATTATTTGTACCTTTTTACTTATAAAAGTACAATTTTGCACGGTCAGACGTCAACCGTACTCCACACTATTTAAAGATAACCTATAACAGAAAATTTTACGCTAATTAAACCTCACCTAAATTAGAATAATGAAAAAATTAGAATCGATTACTCTATTTGAGGTGATAGAGTCGAAATTTCGAGCAAACCGAATTAGAGTAATTTACTCTAATTACGATTGGCGGTGTAGTTGTTCGCCCCCAATTTTTGACCATCGAACCTAAAATAGAATCAATAACTCTAATTGTTTTTTAAAGTTAGTATAGGTACACCGTGAATCGTTTTGAGCCTTATGTACTCTATATCGGCACCCCAAAATTTTGACATTGATACCTTAAATAGAGTAAATTACACTATTTAAGGACGTGGACCATAATCTGCCACGTCTCCTGGCATTATATTAGACTGAATGATGCTACTTTTTTCTTTACTCTAATTTTTTTTTAGTCTAATAACGATTCAAGGTGTACTGTTTAAATAGCGTTAATAACTCTAATTTGTGCAGTTTTTAAATAGTGTACACTGCGAATCGTAATTAGAGTAAAGAAATAATTAGAGGAAAAAAATAATTAGAGTTATTAACTCTAATTGGGGTAATCAACCCTTCCGTAATTGTTATCCGCGCTGAATATCTTTACTGTAAATTATGTACACGTACAGAATCTAACAAAACGTATAGTTTCACGTCATTGTGACGTTTGAGCTACGCGGTATGTGAAAACGCAGTTACATGATAACGGCCTGTATTGAATCATTTTTTGTACTTTTTAAGTCAATAAAGCACAATTTTGCACAGTCAGACATCGACCGTACGCCACACTATTTAAAACGGCACTATAGTAGAGTATTTAACGCTGATTCAAAAAGTACCTAAAAAAACGTAAAGAATAATTAAGAATGATGTACTCTATTTACGGTGATAGAGTCAAAACTAGGGGTGACGGAATTAGTGTATATAACGCTAATTACGATTCACGGTGTACTGTTGGAAATGTGTCAATCCATACTAAAACTGCTCTTTTCAAGTACAATGGTACAGAAAGAGTGTCAGATAATGGCGTCGACACGTGAAAGTGAGTGCGTCGACACTAAAAAGCAAACTCAGATTTGATTTCCAATGATAAAGAGGGGAAATCATGCGAACAGAACATGTTCAAACGTCGACTATGTGAACATGGGCTATACCGGCTACACTATGGGAAAAATATACCCGAATTTCAGTTATGCATAAATTAGAGTTAATTTCCTCTTGCGACAGGCCATGAACCCGAATTAGAATTAATAACACTAATTATTTTTTTACACTAATTATTTGTTAATGTAAGGATTTTTAACAGTTAACACTAATAGCGATTCACGACATAGTTTCCTATATTTATGGGAGAGCGGTTTAGTTTCTCTTTTATATTGGTTCATAGAAGAAGTCGTTACTGACAAAATTACGATGGTAAAACCATATGTGTACAAATTCATAGAAATTCATTGTTAGTGTACAAATACCCTTAGTGTAACCTGTTTGCATATTGTAATCACTATATTTAATTGTCACGTAGCTTAGCTAATCGTCACCTCATTCGTCTCACCTTTTCACCGACTATAAACATTTCGTATAAACAATAGCGCATTCTCTATATTTATTGTCGAGTAATTCACTCTTTTCATTACGGATTTCATACTTGAATATTCGTTAGGTTCCCACTTTTGTCATCCACCGACTTTATCCTTGGTCGCCACTAAATATACCTTTTTGTATTTTGCGGCTTTGATTCTTATCCTAGACGTGGTGTTACCGATCTACTATGAATCTACACTAGACAAAGTACTTAACACCGTTCAATTTGTACATTCAATTCAACAATTATAAAAAGCATATTTTTTTCCCTTTTACTTCTTTTTCGTATTCTTCTTCTCTAATTTTGTTTTTTTTTCTTCTATATTTTTTTTCCATGATTATCTTCTCGTTTCTCTTTGATCCATTTGATCTATTTCTCTCACCTTTGCCTACTATTCACTTACCTTCGAGATCTTTTTGGCTATCGAAGAAGAGTTAACAATGATTAGCACGTTGCCATACTTGGCCATGTAGAGAAAAAACTTCGAAACTATGGCATCAACATTTACCTATTCATCACTTTTGACATTTTTATTCCATTCTTTCACTCTAGCGGAGGGCACACAATCCCTTTAAAAGTAAGAAATGCCGTTCTTCTTGATTTTTTTTTCTAGGTAGCCTTGTTGGATTTCGACTTTTGCCCACTAGCCACCCTCACTTTTGACTACTCTTTGAGGTGGTCAACTTTAAGGCAAAACGTAATTGGGACCTTGTGGAGTTGACTCATGTCCGCTACCAGTTTACACAGTACACCCAACAGACTGTGCTTGCTTTTCGCAAATTTTTAGAATAGGGACATAGGCTTGCTTTTCGTTTCCAAAGCTACGGAATATCTGCGTGGCAAACTGTGGCTCAACACATTTGCATTTGCTCTCACCGTAATTTCGTTTTGTAGATCACTATGCTCGTTGGATGTTGCTTTCTTCCACATCAAATTCTGCTTGAATTGCGACATAATCACTACAGTCCTTGTGTTTGAGACGACACTTTACCACCTCAACTATCGGTGTCTATGAAGTTTTGAGGGGAACTTCTAAAATAGTGGGAATCGCCAGATGGCCTTGAGCATGTGCGTACATAAGTTTAAATATGGTGGAACCTAAACGTCTTGTGACTCAATGCGACGAGAGTCGGTCTGAGTCCAATTGTGCTTCCCATGTACTGTAAAGCTTTATTAATCTGGGGCAAGAAGGTCGTAAAAGTTGTAGACTAGTTAGCTTCAAAATTGGTGCTCAACTTGAAGAACTCCAAAAGGAAAGAAGGCCTAGAGGCACCTTAGGATTTTTGGAGCTAGAAGCTTCTAACTCTATGGAGAAAATGCGCTAGGAGTTCCAATTTTTAATATATTTCAAAGAGTTCACAAAGCCATGCTTAAGTAGGGGGTGTTACAACTGCTTTTATATAACGCTTTATTCATTGTTTTATCATTTTATCGTTTTCTCTTAACTATTTTCTACCAACCCTTTATAATTTTATTTTTCTATTTCTCCTGTTACTTTTCGTCCTATTCTTTTGATTGCCGATGCACATGCGTCTAGTTAATAGGTAGGAGAAAAAATAATCACAAAAAGAAAAATATGTATCCAATGGAAGAGAGAGTATTGAACGGCTTAACAATATTGTTTGTGAAACATCTTCCAACCTTTCCATGAATTTCAAATATGTTTATTGCAATTGATTTAATTGTTACTTTGTGAAGTGGGATATTTAAGGTTTTAAGATTTCATCATCCTTGCCATCATAGCCAAAATTTACGGTTTCAACATTTTTAACACACATTTTCAAATCATACTTTTTGGCCTATTCCAAAAATGATAGAACTTTACAATGTCTAATGTTCAAAGCCCAAACTAATCTAAATGTCCAATGTCAAACGTTTAATGTCCATTGTCCATAGTCAAATGTCTAATATCCATTGTCCACAGTCTAATGTCCAATGTGAAACTTCCAATGTGCAATGTTCAATGTCCAATGTCAATCGTCAATGTCCAGTGTCTATTGACCAATGTTCATTTTTCACAGTCTAAAGTCAAACGTTTAATTTACAATATCGAATGTCATCCGGCCAAATTCCAATGTCCAATATCCAATGTCAAACGTCCAATGTGCAATGTGCAATGTTCAATGTCCAATGTTCAATGTCCAATGTCCAATTTCCACTATCCAATTTCTAACGTTGGATTTCCGGTGTCCACAGTGATATGTTTCATGTCCAATGTCCAATATCGAATATCTTCTTTATAATCTCTATTGTCCGACGTCATATGTTCAATGTCGAATGTCTAATGTCCATTGTTTAGCGTATAATGTCAGACATTGAATGTCTAATGTCCCAATGTTAATTGCTGAATTTTAATCTTACAATGTCCAATTTATAGTATCGAATCTGAAATTTTCAGTGTTCAATATCCAATGTCCAATGTCACGAATTCGTTTCCTAAATTACCAATTTATAAACTTGAATATAAAATATATAGCGTTTAACATTCAATATCTATTTGCCAATGTTTTAAAATCCATATTTGAATTCCAATGTAGCAAACTTAACATCTAATGTTTTACATTCAAGGTCAGATCTCTAATATTAAGCTCTTAGTGGCCAAACATCCACAGCTTCAAAACTTCCACGCCCAATTTTGTAACATTTGTTAATGATCAAACATCCATTGTCAAACTAAATTGATAGATGAATTGTTGGACGATAAAAGGTGGAAAAAATCGGAAACATCCAAAGCAGTTTAGAACTTGGAGGTTTCTAAGCAAAGTGTAGTACATTTACATCGCTATTAGAGATATTGATTAATTAGCGTTAAGACTTTATTTAAATAAACTACAATAATGTATGATAAGTCACACTTAAGTGTCTTATTACTGGCCTTAGGCCTCTTCTTGGCATCACATTAAGCCTATGGTAATTAAAAGATGGTACAACAAGTGTTACCACATGCAAACTGGCCAAATGTCACATAAAAGGTTTCTAGAAGCAGGAAGTAACGGGAGGCCGCACCACCACCCTATTAACTAGTGCCTTCTTCCATCTTGGCGTTATTTAATTTTACGCGCCTCCTGCTCTAGAGCTTCAACGGCCAGCTTCATTTGGCCTCACAAAATTTCACTTAACGCGCAAAGCACAGAAGGGATATGTCCGGCTCTCTTCCTATAGAGCCAGGTGGCATTTTTGTTGCACCACTGATAAGCATATATACGGATATACTAGAAGGCCATCTATCTGTTTGCAGCGACATGGACCTTCCCCTCTGGGCCTCCATAGTTGAGGGGGCAGAGCGTCTTCCCTGACGAATTGTTTTGAGGAATTCGGATGGTTTCACAATTTGACTTTCAATTTTCAACGTTTTGCATGTCAGAAATCAACGACTCACAGTTTAGCTTGCAAATCCTTAATATGCTACTAAACCGTTTTGTTTGGTTTGAGTCAAACTGGACCTAAACGGGATGGAACCGAAGCGGGGCGACTTCAAAAACATCCGATTGAAAGAAAGCTGACGCCAAAAAGTTAAACTTTGTCGGCCATTTGATGTCATTTTGGTTTTGATAGGATCGACACTTAATCGAATGGCGTACAAACTTTTAAAATATCTCAATGACGAATCAATATTAAACTCAAGTTAAACACCAACTAGCTCAATTACATACATTTAATGTTGACGGTCATAAAGTAGAAACAGGATATATATTCAAAAGTAGAATCTCACATTATTCCTCATACATTGCTTAAGATTGATTATACATTGATTATACATTTATTATTCTAATTCTCACACTAGCTGGACTTTTAACTTAGACGCCAAATTGAATCTCAAAATCTAACTCTAGAATTTTCTCATTGAAATTAGACGAAAATAAAGGTATGACGCAAACTGAACTACTATTACAAATGAAACTAAACCAAACAAAACGACATGCACAACGTGACGTGCGACAAAACTAAACCACACTATATATGAACCAACATTATAACGTTCACATTAATTTCCAATTTGCAAATCCTACCATTTCCATCTCAATGTGGGAATCTACACTAAATACTAACCGGACTCAAATTAGATCAAACATAGGTCTTATTTTAACAAATATATCATGCGTGGCAGCTTTTGCTAGCACACCAGTTGTGCCTCCTCGGGATAAGGATAAAATACAAATTCCAATTCTTATCCTTTAACAAATCCCATCTAGAAATTGGCATCATGCAATCAATTGTTTGCATCAACCCCCAGTTGAGTATGAGCTGGGACAGTCTTTAGTCGCGGATAAGCAGCTAGCATTTGCACAGGCAATAGAAGCCATTACCATCAACGCACCTGAAAAACCAACGTGGAAATTCGGGATGGGACTAACGGAACCAGAACACGAACAATTAGACAAAGTCATAAACCAACACAAAGACGCGTTCGCTTACTCCATGAAAGATCTAGGTCGACACACCACCTACAGAATGTCCATTGTCCTAGAAGATGACATACCCATATTCAAACCCAAGCATCGCCGGTCAGAAATTGAATGGGAAGCAGTGGACAAACGATGCGCAGAGTTAGAAGAGTTAAGACTGATTTATAGGTCAAACTCCACCTTTGCGTTGCGTACCGTCATGCCTCGTAAAAAAGACGCGGAGGGGAATTTCCCAAAGTGTCGTATATGCGGGGACTATCGAAAAATCAATTCCCATACAATCCCGGACCGACATCCAATGCCTTTGGCGGAGGACATTTTTGATCAGGTTGGAGGGGCTAAATATTTCAGCATTCTAGATCTACGACAAGGGTTTAACCAAATTGTAATAGAGGAAAAAGACCGACATAAGACAGCATTTTGGGTAAGTGATGGGCGTTGGGAATGGTCAGTTATGCCCTTTGGCTTGAAAAATGCACCGGCCGTATTTCAAAAGGTTATGGACTCAGTTTTAGGGGGATGTAAGTTTTCCTGGTGTTACACTCACGATTTGATTATTGCTTGAGCCTCTATTGAGAAACACGCAGCCCATATAGAGTGGGTATTGAAGGAGTTGAAAAACGTGGGTCTCAAATGCCATCCGGCCAAATGCATCTTCGAGCCTTAAGGGGTACCATATCTGGGGCATTTAATCTCCTCCGAGGGAATCACCCCTCTAGAAGCCAAGGTAGAAGCGTTCAGTAAACTACCACCCCCCACAGATTTAACGAGCTTCCGTGCATTTTTAGGTTTGGCTAATTATTATCGGAGGTTTGTTCCTGGGTTTAGCACGCTTGCATCCCCACTAAATGAACTCTTGAAAAAATCAGTGTCGTTTACTTCGAGACACCCGCAGATTGAGGCATTTCAGGGATTAAAGAATGCATTGTCCACTGCTCCCATTCTTCGTCCACCAAATCATAAGTTACCATTTTGCCTCCAAACAGACTTTGGTAAGCCCGGTATCGCTGCCATCCTAACTCAGCGTGAGCTTACAGGTGAGGAATATGTGGTGGCTTATGCTAGTCGAAGCAACAATCACGCCAAGTCAAACTAAAGTAGTTATGAAGGGGAGTGCCTAACCCCAGTTTGGGGGATTGTGCATTTCCGCCATTACCTTTATGGTCAACCTTTTACTCTTCTTACTGACCATCAACCATTGCAATGGCTCATGACCAATGACAAACTATCAGGCAAGTTAGCCCGCTGGGCCCTCATTGTGCAATAATACAATATGGAGATTATCCATCGACCGGGGCTACTTAGTTTGAATGCCAACGGTCTTTCCCGAAACTCCTTACCCAATTCTGACGATAATGGAGTACGAAAAGATTTTGATGACAAACCTATTGCATCGCTGTCTGCTGAAGCCCACCTGGTTTACAATTTTTTGGGCCCCACCGTGCACAAAACTGAACACGATCCATGGAGGGACAGCGCTCTAGTCTTATTATTTTCAACCTAGTCCTTCCGAACTGGCACTACACTAGGAGAGGAAGAGCGTGTTGGCAAAAGAGCGCAAAATTACTTATGGATGGGAGGTTCCCTTATCCGTCTCTTCGCAGATGGAAGTCATCGGCATGTTCCTCGGCCGACGGAACGCCTATCACTTATTGATCAGATTCATATTGATCAGGGACATTATGGTACTAAACGGACTTTGAGTTTGGTATAGGCACGTTATTGGTGGTCAGCCATGCAAGCAGATGTTGTGGCCGTGTTACAAGGATGTAGCACCTGTGACCGGTTGCGGACCTCCTTCTCTAACCGTCAGACTACACTTCAACCTTTGCCTATCCGAGGTCTTTTATACAAGTGGTAGTGTGATGTGGCAGGTCTTTTTCCCGTCTCGCGAAGGGGCAAGCAATACCTCTTTATCATGATCTAGAATTTCAGCAAATGGGTGGAAGTTGTGGCCCTCTCGCACAAAACTGCCAAACTCACCACCGCTGCTTTCAAAGAGTATGTGCTCCTCCGATATGGAGCTCCGGCAGAAGTCCTTACGAACCACGGGACCGAGTTCCGTGGCGAATTTCAAGAAATGCTGGACGAGGCATTGATCGATCTCTATCGAACAAGTAGAGATCATCCCCATGCAGACGGTTTGGCTGAGAGGGCGGTGTAAACATTTAAGCAGGATCTGCGTAAACATTGCTTGGAGAAACATACTACTGTGTGGAATGAATCATTGGGTTATATTGTCATGGGTTATCGCATGTCTGTACAGGCCAAGTTAGCAAATTTCAGTCTGTATTATGTGTTATTTGGTCGACAGCCATTGCTCGGTAGAAATATATAGAAAGCTGCTATTTTTCCTTTGCCGCTTATGTCTGATTATCTTTTTTTGGAAAAACTAACCAACCGGGCTTTGCTTTTTGTTAGGGAAATTCCAATGGCCTTTGAAAACTTGCAGATTGCTCAACATCACGACTCCTTACGGTTTGCAACAACTCGCAGCGGCAGTTACCGGCCACAACAAAAACCCTATTGGGTGGGGTACTATGTATATTTGCGTTGGCAGACATTTAACACATTTGACACGGATGTCTTGTCTCACATATTGAGGATCACCAAAATCGACTCCAATGGTTTATTAAGCCTACAAGGGGCCGACACGCGGACTTTGCGGGAACATTCGAAAAATTGTGCTACCTGCTATTTACCTGATCTCTCTCACAGCATGGATCCGTGGCGGATGCCGATTACTTAGGCCACCGAGTGTCAGTTGTGTGGGCGGTCTGACGGAGAAACAACGATGCTTCTCTGCGACTATTGCAATCTAGATCCCACATTTGCACGCTATTCCGGCTGGGCAGTGGTTTTGCTATCGATGTCACGACCTACCGGCTGTTTTTCCCATCTCCCCTTCAGGCTAAGGAGCTTCGGGGGGGGGATTCCATCAATTTTCCCTCTCTACCTACCAAACTTGTCGTTGTAGGATTCCATCATTTTTCCCTCTCTACCTACCAAACTTGTCGTTGTAATTTTATTTGTTTGTTTGTTTTCTTGAGCGAATTCATTAATATTTCAAATGTTATATATATTTTTTGTCCTCTGGTTTTTGCATACATATGTGAGGTCCATATATTCTTTGCAACGCTAATTGGGTGTGATCCATGTTATTTCACGGTTGTATGCTCATGCACGACATGTGAAACTTCCGACGTGGAATGTTGAATGTCCAATATCAAACGTCAATATCCAATGTCTGTTAACCCATGTTCATTGTTCACAGTCTAATGTCAAACGTTTAATTTCCAATGTGGAACGTCATCCGGCCAATGTCCAATGTCCAATATCCAATGTCAAAATCTAATTTGCAATGTGCAATGTTGAATGTTCAATGTCCAATTTCCACTATCCAATTTCTAACGTTGGATTTCCGGTGTCCGCAGTGATTTATTCGATGTCCAATGTCCAATAACCAATATCTACTGTATAATCTCCATTGTCAGATGTCATATGTTTAATGTCGAATGTCTAATGTCGAATGTTCAGCGTATAATGTCAGACATCGAAGGTCCAATGTCCAATAGTTAAATGCTGAATTTAAATCGTCCAATGTCCAATTTATAACATCGAATCTAAAATTTTCACTGTTCAATGTCCAATGTCAAATGTCGCGAATTAGTTTCCCAAATTACCAATTTATAAAATTGAATATAATATATCTAGCGTCTAACAATCAATATCTATTTACCAATGTTTTAAAATCCATGTTTGAACTCCAATGTAGCAAACTTAACTTCTAATGTTTTACATTCAAGGTATTGTCTCTAATATTAAGCTCTCAGTGACCAAACATCCACAGCTTCAAGACTTCCACGCCCAAATTTTTAATATTTATTAATGATCAAACATCCATTGTCAAACTAAATTGATAGGTGATTTGCTGGACGATAAAAGGTGGACAAAATCGGAAATATCCAAAGCAGTTTAGAACTTGGAGGTTTCTAAGCAAAGTACAGAACATTTACATCGTTATTAGAGATATTGACTCATTAGCATTAAGACTTTATTCAAATAAACTACACTAAAGTATGATTTGTCACACTTAAGTGTCTTATTACGGGCCTCGGGCCTCTTTTTTGCATCACATCAAGTCCATCGTTATTAAGAGATGGTATAACAAGTGTTACCACATGCAAACCTCCCAAATGTCACATAAAAGCTTCCTAGAAGCGGGAAGTAACGAGAGGCCACGTCACCACCATATTAACTAGTGCCTTCTTTCATCTTGACGTTTTTTAATTTTACGCGCCTCCTGCTCTGCAGCTTCAACTGCCAGCTTCACTCAACGGCCTGCTTCACTCGACCTCACAGAATTTCACTCTACGCGCAAAGCATTGATGGGATCTGTCCGGCTCACTTCATATTGAGCCACGTTGCATTTTTGTTGCACCACTGGTAAGCATATGTACGGATATACTGGAAGGCCATCTGTCTGTTTGCGCTGACGTGGACCTTCCTCTTTGGGCCTCTATAATTGAGGCGGCAGAGAGTCTTCCCTGACGAATTGTATTGAGGAATTCGGATGGTTTCACAGTTTGACTTTCAAGTTTCAACATTTTGCATGTCAGAAATCAACGACTCACAATTTAGCTTGCAAATCCTAAATATGCTACTAAACCGTTATGTTTGGTTTGAGTCAAACTAGACCTGAACGGGATAGAACCGAAGCCGGGCGAGTTCAAAAACGGTCGATTGAAAGAAAGCTAACGCCAAAAATTTAAACTTTCTTGGCCTTTTGATGTCATTGTGGTTTTGATAGGATCGACACTCAATCGAATGGCGTACAAACTATTAAAATTTCTCAATGACGTATCAATATTAAACTCATGTTAAACACCAACTAGCTCAATTACATACATTTAATGCTGACGGTGATAAGATAGAGACACGATATATATTCAAAAGTAGAATCTCACATTATTCCTCGTAAATTGCTTAAGATTGATTCTACATTGATTATACATTGATAATTCTAATTCTTGCACAAGCTGGACTTTTCACTTAGACACCAAATTGAATCTCAAAATCTAATTCTAGAATCGTCACATTGAAATTAGACGAAAATTAAGGTATGACGCAAACCGAACTACTATTACAAGTGAAACTAAATCAAACAAAACTACATGCACAATGTGACCCGCGACAAAACTAAACCACACTATATACGAACCTACATTATAACGTCCACTTTAATTTCCAATTCGAAATCCTACCATTTCCCCTCTCAATTTAGGAATCAACAATAAATACTAACCGGACTCAAATTAGATCAAACGTAGGTCTTCTTTTAAAAAATATATCATGCATGGCAGCTTTTGTTAGTACAACAGCTGTGCCTTCTCAGGATTAGGATAAAATACAAATTCCAATTCTTATCCTTTAACTAGTCTCTCATAAAATGGTACTGGATCTTAATTTGTTTTGATGACACACCGGATCCTTCACAAAAGCTACAATATTCACACTGTCTAAATATATCTTCATACAATTCACTTAAAATCCTAATTCACTCAACATTTTTTAATCAAAACTGAAGATTTTTCCGAATGACATGCCACCATGTACTCCACTTCCGTTGAACCCAATCCAACGTAGGTGATTATCGGGAGCTCTATGAGTTTAACGCTCTCCTAAACAGATGTATGACTAGAGGAGGAATTTCACGTTTCAAAGTCACCACTCCAATGAGAATCACATTACCCGAAGCAATCCATTCATTCCCAAACTAATTCAATGTCTAATCTAATGTCCAATCCAATGTCCAATGTTTAGGCCAATATCTGGGAAAACCCGCTTGACAGATTCTCAATGTTGCTTTTTTGAGGTTGAATGTACCAACTAATAATTTGAAACAGCTGCACAAATATTTGGTCATGTCCCCAAGCTCAAATGGATTAAACATCCGATTGCCACTCTATAAGCGACATTAACAATTTCTTCATATTCATATTTTCGAAGCTGTAGATTCGGGTCAATGTGTGTACTTAGGGTCTTATAACATAACAAATTACCGAGTAAGATCTTCTTTACAATGTTTTTATTGAATCAATGTAATACATCTGCATTTGCTTCATTCTGCATCATTCAATTTAGCTTTGTTCAGCCTAACCTTTCCAAACCTATTAATCTCTCACCAATAACTCATAGGCATCGTCCGTCGCGATGGAGAGGGTGTGTTCCTCTCCGTCTTCCACCCCATGGCTAACTCATTAGATCCTAAATGTGGAGCTAACCTTCCTCCGATACAAAATGATGGGATCCAAAATCAATCAGAATGCGCACAAAATGTCAAAATTTCTCAATGCGGAAATAAAATCAAACTCAAAGGAAACATCAACTAACTCACATTACATACATTAAACGCTCGTGACAATAAGTTAGAGACAAAGTATATACTCAAAAAAAAAAAATCAAACTATTCCTCATACATTGCTGACATGTTGATTTTACATTGATTATACAGTGATAATTTCAATTATCTCACATGATTGGCTTTCACCTTAGCCATCAAATTGACAAGTCTAATTCTAGAATTGTCACATTGAACTTAGAAGCAAAATATGGTATGACGCAAACATAACTAATACTACAAATGAAACTAAACAAAACGAAACCATATAAGCGGCGTGACCCAAGACAAATGTAACAATACTACATATAAACAGACATTGTAACATTGACATACACTCCAACATTCCATATACTAACAAGATATTGGGTTGTATATTTTGTATTTATGTTCTATTTCCAATTATTATTTTTTCAAATTTACATCCTTAGACTAAATAATATATTAGCACGAGGGTTCAAATTCTTGCTATTTTTTCTAATTCAGTTTTGAATGTCGTGGCTGATTTTCAGCCGTTTAAGGAATTAGCGTTAAGAGAAAAACAATTAGTGTCATTTTATAGGAAATCATCGACATACAAGGTAATGATTAAATAATTTCATCCTGTCCCTCTAACATAAATGGTAGAACCTGCACTACTTTCCTGAAAACCTTAAAATCCGCCGTGAAAAATGGTCGCTTTAACCTTAAATGGTTGCTCCTAATCATGAATTGCAGCAAGCGAAAAAATTGTACAAATTGATTCAACATCGTGCAAGCAAGAAAATATTTGAGCTTGAACAAGCTGAAAAAATAAAAAAATCAATAAAGCTGGAAAACCATCGCAGCCATCAAAAAAATTGGGCATTGACAAATAAGATTACAAGGAGAGAAAACAGTAAAATGGTCCCACTCTTTATACTAATTCTTGTATTAATCAAAGATGGTACAGTAAGTATTACCGCATGCAATAAGGCCAAATGTCACATAAAAGCTTGCTACAAGCAGGATTTAAGGCTAAGTCACTGCCCTTCCATGGGCCTCACCATATCTCTCACAAAATGCCACTGAATGCTAACATGTTTTGTCATTTTATAAAACACTGGATTCTTCAACAAAGCTATCCTACGCATACTATCTGACTAAAATATAATAGAATTGACATAAATTCCTAAGTCTCCTAACCTTTTATTAATTAAATGGAAGTATTTGCGCATGACATGTCACTATGTACTCCACTTCGGTCGAACTCAAAGCTACCGTAGGCTGTAATTGGTTGCTCTATGAGATTGCTGCTTCACTCAACACAAATGCATAACCAGAGGTGTAATTTTCAGTGTGAAAGTCACCACCCTTATCAGAAAAACAATACCCGAAGATCTCCAAAGCATTACCACTCCAGTAAACCAATCCCATGTCTAGTATTTTCGCTGAATCCGCAAAAATCTGCTTGACCAATTTTAAATGTTGCTTCTTCGGCGTTGACTATACCTTCTAACAATTGAAACAGTTGCTAACATGTTTTGTCCTTTTTAAAACACTGGATTCTTCAACAAAGCTATCCTACTCATACTATCTGAATAAAAAATTATACGATTGATATAAATACCTAAGTCTCCCAACATGTTCTTAATTAACTGGAAGTATTTGCGCATGACATGTTACCTTGTACTTAACTTCGGTCGAACTCAAAGCCACTGTAGGTTGTAATCGGGAGCTCTATGAGATTGCCGCTTCACTCAACCCAAATGCATAACAAGAGGTTTTTTTTTCCGTGTGAAAGTCACCACCCCTATCAGAATCACAATACCCGAAGATATCTAAACCATTCCCACTCCAGTAAACCAATCCAATGTCCTGTATTTCGGCAAAATCTCGGAAAATCTGCTTGAGCAATTCTCAATGTTGCCTCTTTGGCGTTGACTATACATTCTAAGAATTGAAACAGTTGCAGAAATGTCCGCTCGTGTCCCTACACTGAAATATATTAAACATTCTATTGCCTCTTTAGAAGGGACATTAACAATTTCCCCAACTTCAAGTTTGCGAAGCTATTATTTCGGGTGTGAATGTGTGATAAGGGGCTTAGAACCTAACAAAGAACCGAGTACGAATTTTTTTACAATGTTTTTCTTGACTAAAATTAATACATCCAAATGTACGCCGAAATTTGGAGTAAATAATACATCGTTCAACTTAGCTTTGTTCACTCTAACCTTTCCAAAAATTATCTCTCACCGGTAACTCCATAGGCATCGACGGTCCAGATGAACAGGGTGTGTTCTTCTTCTTCTTCCACCCCACGGCTAGCTCATAGATCCTCAATGTGGAGCTAACCTTGTCCCGATAAAGATTGATGGGATCAACAATCAATTGGAACGCGCGCAAAATGTTAAAATTTCTCAATGTGGAAGCGAAATTAAACTCAAATTTAACATCAACCAGCTCACATTACAGACATTGAATTCTCGTGACCATAAGTTGAAGACAAGATATGTACTCAAAAAAAGACATTCAATATTCCTCATACATTGTTTTCGGATTGATTAAATATTGATAATGCTAATTCTCCCACAAATAGGCTTTTGACTTAGCCGCCAGATTGACAAGTCTAATTCTAGAAGTGTCACATTGAACTGAGACGCAAAACAAGGTATGACGCAAACGAATCGAATAGTACAAATGAAACTTAACGAAACGAAACGAAATGCGTAACGTGACTCGAGGCAGAATTGAACCGCACTGTATACGAACAGCCATTGTCACATTGACATCAATTTCCACATTGAAAATCCTAACAGGTTTTTGGGGTAAATGTTTTGTTTTTACGTTCATTTTTGTTTATTCTTTGTTCAAATATAAATCATCGTAGTAAAGAAAATGTTTGCGTGGGGCTTTAACATCTTGCTATTTATTCTAATTCAGTTATGAATGACAGGGCTGATTTTGGACCTTTCAAAGAATTAGCGTTAAGTAAAATCAATTAGTGTCATTTATATAAAATAATCGACGTTAAAGGTAATGACTAAAAGATTTCATCCTGTCCCTCCAACATAAAGGATGTAATCTGCACTAATTTCCTGATAACCTTTGTTAGATTCAATGTTGTAATCGGCTGTCGTGGCATGTCGCGCGGCCGTATTATTTGTCGTTTTTGTGGGTGGTTTGGCGTCATTGTGTCTTTTAGATCGTTTCGTAGATTCCTGGTCTCGCGTAGATTCGGTTTTGCGATGACCAGGTTCAATTGTCGTTTGTTATGTACGGGTTTGTTTGGGTTGTAGCAAGCTGGAAAAAAAAATTGAATCGAGCTGGAAAACCATTACAGTCATAAAAAATTGACAAACAGGAGGACACATGGCGAGAAAATAGTAAAATGGTCACTCTCTTCATATGAATTCCAGTGTTAAGCAAAGACGGTACAACAAGTGTTACCACATACAAACTGGCCATATGTCACATAAAAGCTTCCTACAAGCAAGAAGTAAGGCCAAGTCACCACACTATCTACCAATGTCTTCTTCTATCTTGGCGTTATTTAATTTGCGCACCTCCTGCTCAACAGCTATATCGGCCTGCTTCCCTCGGCCTCACAGAATTTCACTCTACGCGCAAAGCACAGATGGGCTCTGTCCGGCTCTCTTCCCATTGAGCCACGTGGCATTCTTGTTGCACCACTGATAAGCATATGTACGGATATACTGGAAGGACACCTGGCTGTTTGCGGCGATCTGGACCTTCCCCTCTGCGCCTCCATAGTTGAGGCGGCAGAGCGTCTTCCCTGACACAAGGACAGTGGTGATGATGTCACCATTCGGGCCCAAGTTTCCGTTGGGGAAAGCGCCATCCGACCAGTAGTAGCAGTCTGCGAAACGGAACTGCGTAAGAGGCGAGTTACATTTGTTGATGATGTAGTGCGTATAGAGGTAGCGGGCAGGGTTCAGCAACACGGGGTTTGTGCTGCGTTTCACGTTGAAGGCGACCGCCCCCAGAGAGTAGTCACAAGCGGAGAGTGCGGCTGGCGGGAAAATGGCCAACGCCAGCAAGGCAGCCAGGAAGCACACAGCAGGGAGGGAGGCCATGGCTGCTTTTGGGGAGTCTGTGTGCTCTCTGGGAGAGGGAGAGGGAGAGAGGTGTTAGAAAACGACAAAATTTGAACCTTGGAAGGTGGTGATGCTCCAGTCTCGTGCAGCCCCTTTATATGGCCAAATACGGCTCCGTACCGATCGCCTTTGGCTCTTCTTCCTTGTCCAGAGAGTGCCATCCTTGGGTGGAGCCCTTACCCGGGTGACCTCGGCGACCGCCGCACCTTTGAAAAATCTGGCCGTCGCTTGGCGCGCAGTAGGTCGTGAAAGTCAGCGCGGGTACGCCGTACAGCACCCGATTGGCCGAGTTCCGCGGAAGAATTGAACAGAAGGGCAGTTGGGCAGAACGGGTTTTCAATTGTACGGACCATGAGCTTGTTGCCGTTACGCTGCCGGAAATGTACTCATCCAGTGTGCCTGTTAGCCGTACAACTCAACAATTTGGTTTTTCCCAGAAAGGACGATTGAGAAGAAATCTTGAAATAAACGACGAAAGTTGACTTTTACCCATAAATAAATGAGACATTCTCTCCTTCCCGCCTAAAAAAATAGACGGGCAAAAATAGTCGAGGAGGCCAAGGACATTCCTTATAGTTAAAAGCGTTAAGGATTTATAAATGCTAAACGAGAAAATAAAATATGCAATACCAGTTTAGTATCCGAAACGTGGCAAATCCTAGTGCACTTCCTTAAATAGTGTTGCTAAACTAGCAACACTTTAATTTTCGGCGAGAAAAAGTAGCGACTGAATTAGTGTTATTAACTGTAATATGGATACACACTAATTTATCTGAAAATAAAAGTGTTAGCGTGCCCGTTGACTTTTCCGGCTAACCCGCTCCTACAGGTTACAGTTGGACATTTACCCTATGTATTTTACGGTCCGCGACCACATTACTTCGTACGGAAAGCCCCAAGCTCGCGGTACGTAAGCATCGAGAATCAATACCGCACAATGGACTTCCTGTTCAGTAATTTCGTGGAGGTCGGCCACTGGGGCTGCGGTACGACTATGTACGGAAAATTCGGGCTGACTTTAACGACCACTTGCGCGCAACGCGGCGGCCAGGTTTTTCAAAGGTGCGGCGGTCGCCGCCAGTCGCTCGGGAGTGTTGGAGTACACTTTGAGTTGTGTAATTAACGAATTGTACGATTATATTTGTACCTCACACCTTGAATCACTATTAGCGTTAATTCGGCCCCCTGAAATTTTGACACTAAAATCTATAATAGTTTTAATAACTCT
Organism: Zygnema cylindricum; assembly: GCA_037447655.1. Lineage (NCBI taxonomy): Eukaryota > Viridiplantae > Streptophyta > Zygnematophyceae > Zygnematales > Zygnemataceae > Zygnema > Zygnema cylindricum. Next base: position 26,082 of record JBBHKE010000904.1, read on the forward strand.
AATTGTTTTTTTACGTTTATATAGGTATTGTTTAATTAGAGTTAATAAATGTAAAATTGGACAGCCTTTAAATAGTGTACACCGTCAATCGCTATTACAGTATATAACGCCAACTCGGTGCCCTTTTTTCAAAAAAAAAAACCAGAAATACAATCCATAACTCTATTTTTTTCATTATTCTAATTAGGTTTTTTTTTCAATTAGCGTTAATAGTGGAAGTATTCTGTGATGGAAATAGTATGGCGTACGGACAGGGTATCTCATTACGAAATGGTACTTTTTGAATTACAAAAGCATAAAAATACACTTTACATTATTGCGCCCACATGTGAATTTGCACTGGAAGAAAGAGACGCAAACTCGTCGACAAAAATCACGTTCTCATATGTTCATCCGTCGACCGTGTGAACAGCACGACGACGTACGAATTGTCAGATTTTGTACGGGTTCACATATTACTGTAGACATCGAAAGGGCGGGTATTTATTATTCAGGACAACCCAAAATACAGTTAGGGATTAATAAGTTTATATATTATTTTTCAAAAAAAAAAAATCCGATTAGTGTTAATATCACTAATTTATGTTTTTACGCTATTTATTTCTTTACTCTAATAGCGATTGACGGTGTAGTGTACGACATGTGTCAATCCGTGCTAAAATTGCTCGTTTTTTAGAAAATCATACTGAAAGAGTGTCAGATAAAGGCGTCGACAAGCGAAAGTGAGTGAGTCAACACCAAAAAGCGCACTCAGATCTTATTTTCCAGTAATAAAGACGGGAGAAATTATGCGAACACAGGCTATACCGGCTACACACTATTAATAAAGTAGAGCAGTTTCGTTACTCTTTTATATCGGTTTATAGAAGAAGTATTTATTGCAAAAAATTTCGATGGTAAAACCATCTGTGTTCAAATTCATAGAAATTCATTGTTTGTGTACGGATACCCTTAGTGTAATTTGTTCCCACTTTGTAATCATTGTATTTATTTATCTCTTAATTTAGCTAATCGTCACTTCATCCGTCTAACCCGTTCACCAACTTTAAACCTTTTGTAGGAGAATAATTCATTCGCCATATTTATTGTGGAGTAGTGAACTCTTTTCATTAGTGATTTCATACTTCAATATTCGCTTTGTTATCGATTTTGTACTTTGTCTTTGGCCGCCACTAAATATACCGTTTAGTCTTTTGCCGCTACAATTGTTCTCGTGGACATGGTGTAACCCATCCACTATGAATCTACACTCTAAATCTAGTGGCAGACTTAGTACTTAATCAAATTTTATAAAAAATTCAATGCTAATAAATAGTAGAAAAAATTTCCCCTTTGCTTCTCTTTCTTATTCTTGTTCTTGACTTTTGTTTTTTATTTTGCTTCCATTTTTTTTTTGCGATGATTCTTTGTTCCTTTCTCTTTTATTCCTTTGACCTGTTTCTCTCATCTTTGCCAACCATGCCTTTACCTTGGAGATATTTTTGGCTATGGAATAAGAGCTAACAATGATTAACACATTGCCATCATTTTCCATAAAGAGAAAAAACCTCGAGACTGTGACATCACCATTTACCTAATCTTCACTTTCAACATTTTTTTACCATTCTCTCACTCTAGCGGAGGTCATACAAACTCCTTAAAAGTAAGAATGGTCTTTTTTCTTGTTGTTTGTTTCTTCGCAGCCTTGTTAGCTTTGGATGTTTGCCCACTAGCCACACTCTAGGCCTTCTTTTCTTTTGAAGTTCTTCATTTTGAGCACCAATTTTGAAGCTAACTTGTCTACAACTTTTACGGCAAGCTTGCAAAATTTTACAGTACGTGCGAAGCACAAATGGGCTCACACCGACTCTCGTCCCACTCTCGTCCCATTGAGCCACAAGACATTTGTGTTACACCATACTTAAACTTATGTGCGGACATGCTCGAGGCCACCTGGCTATTACCACTTGTTTGGACGTTCCCCTATGGACTTCATAGACATCTATAGTTGAGGTGGTAGAGTAACGTGTCAAACACAAGGACTGCAGTGATTATGTCGCAGTTCAAACCGAATTTGATGTGGAAGAAAGCAACATCCAACGAGTATAGTGATCTACGAAATGAAATTACGGTGAGAGCAAATGCACATGTATTGAGCCACATTTTGCCACACATGTATTCCGTAGCTTTGGAAACGCAAAGCAAGCCTATCTCGCTATTCTGAAATTTTGTGGAAAGGAAGCACAGTCCAGTGGGTGAAGTATGTAAACTGGTAGCGAACATGATTCAGCTCCACGAGGTCCTAATTACGTTTCACCTTAAAGGTGACCGCCTCAAAGAGTAGTCAAAAGTGAGGGTGGCTAGTGGGCAAAAGTCGAAATCCAACAAGGCTATCAAGAAAAAAAACAACAAGTAGAAAGATATTTCTTACTTTTAAAAAGATTGTATGCCCTCCGCTAGGGTGAAAGAATGGTAAAAAAATGTCAAAAGTGAAGAATATGTAAATGTTGATGCTATAGTGTCGAATTTTTTTCCCTACAGGGCCAAGTATGGCAACGTGCAAATCATTGTTAACTCTTCTTCTTTAGCCAAAGAGATCTCGAACGTTATTGCATGGTGGGCAAAGGTGAGATAAATAGATCAAAAGGATCAAAGAGAAACGAAAAGAGAATCATGGAAAAAAAATATAGAAGAAAAAAAGAAAATAGACAAAAAGAATACGAAAGAGAAGTAAAAGGGAAAAAAATATGCATTTTATAATTGTTGAATTGAATGTACAAATTGAACGGTGTTAAGTGCTAAGTCTACCACTATATTTATAGTGTAGATTCTTAGTAGATCGGTTACACGACGTCTAGGATAAGAATCGAAGTCGCAAAAGACAAAAAGGTATATTTAGTGGCGATCAAGGACAAAGTCAGTGGACAGTAAAATTGGGAACCAAACGAATATTCTTTTATGAAATCAGTTATGAAAAGAGTAGATTACTCGACAATAAATATAGAGAATGCGCTATTATTTATACAAAAGGTTTATAGTCTGTGAACAAGTGAGACGGATGAAGTGACGATTAGCTAAGCTACGTGACAATTAAATACAGTGATTACAACATGTAAACATGTGTAAACAATTTACACTAAGGGTATTTGTACACTAAAAATGAATTTCTATGAATTTGTACACATATGGTTTTACCATCGCAATTTTGTCAGTACAGACTTCTTCTATGAGCCAATATAAAAGAGAAACTTAAATGCTCTCCCATATTTACAGGAAACTATGCCGTGAATCGCTATTAGCGTTAACTGTTAAAAATCCTAACACTAAGAAATTTTTCGTGTAAAAAAAATTAGTGTTATTAATTCTAATTTGGGTTCATGGCCTGTCGCAAGAGGAAATTAACTATAATTTATGCATAACTGAAATTCGGGAATATTTTTCCCATAGTGTAGCCGGTATAGCCCATGTTCACATTGTCGATGTTTGAACATGCTCTGTTCGCATGATTTTCCCTCTTTATCATTGGAAATGAAATCTGAGTGTGCTTTTTAGTGTCAACGCACTCACTTTCACGTGTTGACGCCTTTATCTGACACTCTTTCTGTACCATTGTACTTGAAAAGAGCAATTTTAGTATGGATTGACTCATTTCCAACAGTACACCATGAATCGTAGTTAGCGTTATAAACACTAACTCAGTCACCCCTAATTTTGACTGTATCACCGTAAGTAGAGTACATAACTCTAAATTGTTCTTTACATAATTTAAGGTACTTTTTGAATCAGCGTTAAAAACTCTACTATATTGTCGTTTTAAAAAGTGTGGCGTTCGGTCGGTGTCTGACCGTGCAAAATTGTACTTTATTAATTAAAATAGTAATTTATTAACTAAAAAATACAAAAAATGATGTAATACAGGCCATTTTCATGTAACTGCGTTTTCACATACCGCGTAGTTTAAACGTCGTAATGACGTGAAACTGTACGTTTTGTCAGATTATGTACATGTTCCTAATTTACAGTAAAGGTATTTAGCGCGGATAATAATTACGGGAAAAAACCCGAATTAGAGTTATTGATAAATTAGAGTAATTATATTTTTGAAAATGGTTGATTACCCCAATTAGAGTTTATAACTCAAATATTTTTTTTGAATTATTTCTTTACTCTAATTACGATTCGCAGTGTACACTATTTAAAAACTGCACAAATTAGAGTTATTAACGCTACTTAAACAGTACCTATATTAACTTTAAAAAACAATTAGAGTTATTAATTCTATTTTAGGTTCGATGGTCAAAAATTGGGGGCGCCGAACTACACCGCCAATCGTTATTAGCGTAGTGTACGCTAATTCTTTCCGGCTTTTTTTTTTATTATTCTCCAATAGCGTAGCTTATTCTATTTTTTTCTGTACGCCATTTAGGGTTATTTTCGAAGTACTGTACAAAACGAAAGTACGCCATCTTTCAAATAGTGTGGTGTAGGGTCAGAGTCATACCGTTCAAAAACGTACCTTTTAAGTGAAAAAGTACAATTCATTATGTTTAGTAGCCGCGGACGCATGAGAATGTGCGGTCTAAAAAGGGGATCGAATCGGGTTGTCAAATATCACGTTCGCATATATTCGTCCAAAAACTACGTTTCGACTGTGTGAACATACTATTTGTGAACGATTTGTCAAATTTTGTACAGGTACCTATATTAGTGTAAGCATGTTTGCGACCGACAGTTACTTTTTTTCAAAGACCCAAATTAGAATTATCAAACAATTAGAATGTATGTTTTTTTTCAAAGTTTTCAAATTCTTAATTAGCGTAAACCACAGTAATTATTCATATACGCTAAAGAAACTTTCCGCTAATAGCGATTGGCGGTGTACTGTAGCGTTATCGACGCTTTTAACGATTCACGTTGTAAGGTACAAATATAATCGTACGTTTCGTTAATTACACAACTCAAAGTGTACTCCAACAATCCTGAGCGACCGGCGGCGACCGCCGCACCTATTAAGAACCTGGCCGCCGCGTTCCGCGCAAGTGGTCGTTTAAGTCAGCCCCCATTTTCCGTACATAGACGTACAGCAGCCCAATGGCCGAGCTCCACGAAATTACTGGATAGTAAGTCCATTGCGCGGTGTTGATTCTCGAGGCTTACGTACCGCGAGCTTGGGGCTTTCCGTACGAAGTAATGTGGTCGCGGACCGGAAAATATTTTGGGTGAATGTCGAACTGTAACCTGTAGGACCGGGTTAGCCGGAAAAGTCAACGGGCACGCTAACACATTTATTCATTTATTTAACTAATAAGTGTCTATCCATATTACAGTTAATAACACTAATTCAAAATCTACTTTTTCTCGCCGAAAACTCTAAATAGTGTTGCTTGTTTAGCAACACTATTTAAGGAAGTGCACTAGGATTTGCCACATTTCGGATGCTAAACTGGTATTGTATATTTTATTTTCTCGTTTAGCATTAATAAATCCTTAACGCTTTTAACTATAAGGAATGTCCTCGACTATTTTTGCCCGTTTATTTTTAGGCGGGGTAAAAGTCAACTTTCGTTGTTTATTTCAATATTTCTTCTCAATCGTCCTTTCTGGGAAAAACCAAATTGTTGAGTTGTACGGCTAACAGCCACACTGGATGAGTACATTTCCGGCAGCGTAACGGCAACAAGCTCATGGTCCGTACAATTGAAAACCCGTTCTGCCCAACTGCCCTTCTGTTCAATTCTTCCGCGGAACTCGGCCAATCGGGTGCTGTACGGCGTACCCGCGCTGACTTTCACGACCTACTGCGCGCCAAGCGACGGCCAGATTTTTCAAAGGTGCGGCGGTCGCCGAGGTCACCCGGGTAAGGGTGTGTCCCCATGTGCATAAGTAAGGGTTTTTTCCTGTCGTTTTGCTGTAAAACTTAGCGCCGTACTGCCTAAGTTGCAACCGTACGAAGGAATCGCAAATTTGTAGAGTACAATTTGCGTCATCCCTGAACTTAGGATGTACGAAAAGTTGTCGTCTTGTGCTTTTCGACCCACTTCGACGACAAAAAACGTCATCTTCGACCTTATCTTTAAAACACATGCGCGATGTGATTTAAAATTAGGTTTTTTCGATTGACAAATAGGAACATATTTTCGCACGTGCCGTAAATTTCGACAAAAATCCTACGATTTCCAAGGACAAAGAAAAGTACATAGTTCGCTATGTTTTGTCCGTTTGCGTTCTAATACGACAAAGACAAGTACACAATTTGTTTGGATTTGTCCGTTTTCGTCTAGTACGGATTTCTTTTTTTGCAGGGGTCTTCAAATTCCGATGCCATTTCACGTCGAGCGGACAGGCGACGCGAAGACAAAGCGCCTCATCTTCGACCGTGAAATTGCACAGGCTGGATGGCGCTACGTCTACAATGTCACGGTAAGACATGCGACGTCACACGCAGGTACAAAAAACAACGTGCGACCACAGATTGTAGACGTTGACAACCGTCACAGGTACTGTCAACGTATACAATCGTCACAAGCGTAAGTTACGATTTCGTCCTTACAGACATAGGGACACTTGAACAGCGGGTCCGGCGGATCCGCGCTAAAATACAAAGTAATTTCGCTAAGTTACAAGTACATGGGGACACACCCTAAGGGCTCCACCCAAGGATGGCGCTCTCTGGACAAGGAAGAAGAGCCAAAGGCGATCGGTACGGAGCCGTATTTAGCCATATAAAAGGTGTTAGATTCTTTGTGAAACGGCGTCCCAGTTTGTTGAGCGCCGTAATATGTATTATATAGTTCGCGAGTGATTTTGTTTGGCGTTGCGTGTTAGTATAATTATAGTTTGGTTTCGGTTTTGGTTTTGCGTGCGAAGTACATTAGTACTTTAAGTTAATACGACTTTTCATTACATTTGGATAGTACCGCGTATAGTATGTTGGTTCGCGTGTACTTTTGGATGATTGGTTCGCGCGTGTACTTTTGTACGTCGTGCGATCCTTAGTACTTTGTTTGTTTGAGTTTGGAGTATTTAGGACTTAGTCGTTTTGGAAAATATTTATCTTTGTAAGAGGGGAAAATTTCCGGTGAAATATATTGTCTTTTGCTGGAGTGCTCTCTTCTTACTGCTTCTTGCTTCCGCTTCATATTCTATCTTTCTTCTATCCTTGTGTGTATCGATCCTAACAGTTGGTATCGGAGCTAGTTTGCTCCTTTAAGAGATCTCAAAGTGGCAAGTCTTGCCGCCATGGGGGGAAAGAAGAAGAAGTCCTCATCCACACCTTCTCCTCTTGCGGCTCCTAATCCGGATCTACCGGATCCACCGGATCTGGCCGATTCATCTCCAGATCAGAGTGTGAAAGATTTTGGCTTCGGAGGAGAGACGACTTTTGAAAAGGGCTCTCCCTCCAACCGACTTCCAAAAGAGGAGAAAGAGAAACAAGAAGGGGTTGTATTGACCGAAGATCGTCTCAATGAGTTGTTTGACGGCTTTCTCACTCTTGTAGATCAACGGATCACGGATGCCAATCGAAAGGGGAAGTTTAAAGTGGAGGAGGAGGATCCGATCTTGAATACTTTAGAAGAGGCTTCGGATGGAGGGGTCGAGGATGACGATATTTTGAGGGAGGCTCTCCGAAAGGGGAAGTTTGTGATCGAGAACGACTCGGATCTTGAATATGAATCCGATGACGAGTTACCGATCCCTTCTATGCCGGGGAAGATTGTTCTCTTTAACGGATCTAACTACCAAATATGGAAGAAATATATCAAGGCGCAACTCATTCTCCGTCACCTTTGGAAGATCGTGAATGGAGAAGAAAAGATGCCGATCGACGATCCGAAGGCTCGCCGCCTTTGGAAGAAGAAAAATCTTGCGGCCATCACCGGCCTCATGCAATCTTGCACCGCTTCGGTGCATGATCATTTCCTCACCCGAGATACGGCGCATGAGTGTTGGAAGGCGCTCGAAGGCCAATTCGAGAAGGGGCTCCAAAACAAGGGGCAATATGCCTACACGGACTTTATCCAATTTAAGATAAAGTCTAACGAATCGATCGATGATGCGATCAAGCGATACAATATTATTGTGGAGCAACTCTCGAATAACGGTCGGATTATTATCGAGGAGGACAAAGTGATCGGCCTCATCAACGCCTTACCCGACAATCTTACTTATCTCAAAGAAATACTTTGGGCACAAACAAATCCAACTTATGAGTTCATTGTCAATTACCTCAAGACCACCGAGAGAAACCGCGGAGGTCCTCCTAAAGCTTCGGCTCCGGGTGGATCCCTGAACGTATTCGCTCAAGAACCCGCGGATCTAAATTTCCTCCGTGGGGGAAGAGGAGGAAAGGGAAGAGGAGGCGGTTCTAGGGGAAGGGGGAGAAGCACCGAAAAGAGGGGAAACTTTCCCGGTCAACCCCCTTTCCAAGACTAGTCCACTGTCACATGGTATTGGTAGAACAAGGCAGGCCGTATGTCCTCCTCATGTCCGGATAAAGAGAAGCAATGTCATTATTGCGGGAAATGGGGGCACATTAGCCCGCAGTGCTACGCAAAATCCGATGGCGATGGCGGCCGCGGTGGAGGCGGCGGCAGATTCGGAGACACGGCGGTGGCCAATTTGGTGGAGGGGGACAAGGTGGACGTGGAGGTCGATTCGGCGGCCATGGACACTTCTTTGGAGAAGGAGAACGAAACGAGGGGAACGATGACGAAACGACTATTTTTTTAATTTTGAGTGTTACGCACGATTCGAAGTCACTTGATTCGCAAAGCGACAAAGAATGGATTGTTGACTCAGGCGCTTGTAGGAAGCAAGCTTTGGAAAGTAGTGCAATCCTTAATGTAAATGCCTCGGATTCCTCGTATCTAAGTTTGTTATGAGGAAGAGGGGATGTAAGAGGAATTTTTAGAGGTAGAGGTAGAAGTAGAGGTCAAAATGTTGGATTTAGTTGGAGTCAATTTAACCAATGTAACATCTCTAATGTGGCTTGTTTTAAATGTGATAAGATTGGGCATTTAGCGGCAATGTGCCCAAATTAAAGAGAAGAAATGCAATCTCTGCCATAAATGGAGAAATGTGAGTTCTCAATGTTTCCAACTAATTGGTGGAAACTTTTCTTTTTATACCGATCGAGGAATTGGATGAGGACGAGGCCGAGGACGCAGACGCGGTTGCGGCCAATTAAGAGGAGTCGGACATCAATGAAATTATACGGAATTTGGAGATGACATTGTGGAGCGATATCATAATTTTTCTATTTTATTGGACGATAAATCCAGAGCAATTTTGAATTTGGCTTCAAAAATCCATGTGCGCGAGATTGGATTATTGATATCGGCGCCACTCATCTTGTGTGTACGGACTTAATCTTGTTTTCGGATACAAGGAAGCTTATTCTTTTTGAAAGAATTTCCGTTGCAAGTGGACATGTGGTTCCGTGGTTTTTCTCATCTTGCTCGAGCTCAAAGATTTTCATGGTTGTAAGATGTTGAATCTATTCGTACAATTTTGTCGCTTGCTACAATTCATGATTGTGAATTGTGACGACTTAACGTTAAAGCGACCTTTCTTCACGGCAGTCTTGAAGGTTTTCTGAAAATTAGTTTAGATTCTACCATTTATGTTAGTAGGACAGGATGAAATCATTTAATCATTACATTTCATGTCTATGATTTCGTTTAATTGACACTAATTGTTTTTTTCTTAACGCTGATTATTTAAACGATTCAAGTCAGCCACGTCATTCACAACCGTATTAGAATTATTAGCACGGATTTAAACCCTCACGACAACGTAAATTTGAACAAAGAATAATCAAAATTTGAACCTAAAAACAAAACATTCAACCCAAAAACCAAAACAAAATCAAAAAGAACGACTAAATTGCGCTTTTCCGCGTTAGCTTTTTTGTAGTTGGCCGTTTTAGAAATCGCCCCGCTTCGGTTCCATCCGATTCGATTCCAGTTTTGCTCGAACCAACAAAACGATTTAGTACCAGATTTAAGATTTGCGAGCTGAACTGTGAGCCGTCGGATTCTGCCATGCAAACCTTTGAATTTTGAAAATCAAACCGCGAAACCATCGGAATTCCTCGAAACGATATCCATTGATTCTAGGTGACACTGACATGCGGCATGCGGGAGGATATGCATGGTAGTACGGCCTAACATGATATTCCGTTTCCAATCGTTTTCACACGTTTGAAGCGTAGGTTTGCGAAAACAGTTGGAAACGCTATATATTGTGAACCCTTATAATACTCTGTATTATGCGTAGTAAACAGTATTAGCGTTTCCAATTGTCTTCGCACATAAAACTTACCGTTTGCAGTTTTGAACTTCCGATGAAGCTTAAGTGAATTTGTCCGTACAACATGGTACTTTCACGAAAGTCACATCTTTTAAGATACATGTCTTCCTTATCCTCCTCCCAAAGTTTTCATATAGGAATAGCCAAGAAGAATAGCCAATCCAGACTATTGTACGATATATGCTGTATCTAACGCCTGTATACTATATAATCTCTCCCTGTACATTGTAATTTTTGTCCTATCTGGGTTGTATGTGATACATAATACGTTCTTGCCTCTTTTGCTGGTTGACTCTGAATCTATGGCTTCCGGGGCTGTTGTTTATTGGACACCAAAGGATGTACGGACATGGCTGCTTGGTCTTCATTCTCTTTGTGAAAGAACAAAAAGGAATTTGGTTCTTCTCGGTATGACGGGACAAGATCTTCTGAGATTCTTCGACGAGGGTAGCGATGTGAGCATAAAATTCAAGCCAAGTATTGACTTACATTTTGTATGCTCGATTTGTGATTTTTGCTGTCTTTTGTGTCGAAATATCATTTTTTTGTATTGCAAGATAAATGTTATGCCAAAGTCTCAGATTCTTAACTTGTGCGTGATGATGTGAACTATTAAATCAACTGGGTAGTTTGGATTTTGCTTCATTACTAGTGACAATTTTGCTCGCAATTTTTGTAAATATGTTAGTGATGAAAATCCACATTGATGATGGTAAAATCACTCTAGTTTAGTTGCATTTGTTTGCTAGATAGATGTAGCTAGTCTAGCTTACATGATTGTGAATTTTATTTTAAATTTGTTCATACATAACGAACAAAACTAAAAAGTTGTGGAGTCATACATTCTGCCAAATGATTTTTTTTACAAGTTTGTGACTTTCATATTTATTTACAAGCTTGACCAACGTAGCCAACAAAAGTAGTAACTATATCTTTTACGGAGAAAGTTTTGGCATTTTCGGTCCGTTTCTTTGGTAGTGACGCTCAAAAAAACAGCCACAGGTGAGGGACTAAACCATGTCTGGTTGTGTGATGGATTTCAACGGAGTTTAAATGGTCTTTACTCTTCATTCTTTTTTTTTTATGTACAATTTGGAAGTTTAAGTTGTGCTGTTCATTACTTTTTTTGTAGAGGCGGCGTTGGATTACTGACCAGCAAGAATTGGAAAGCTTTGAACGAGCTTTACAAGACTTAAAAAAAATGGATGAAGACGCAGGAATGCTTTTCGCTTATGGTTTTATTTTGGAAGAAATTCGTCAAGCTAAAAATGATCACAAACTTAATAATGACGATATTGCGGCATTGGATGCTATGGAACTAAATGTCAGTTTGGCCCAACAATGTTTACACGATTCTTTAATGGCGCAAAGGCTTGAAAGAGATGCCCTTCTGGCAGAGGATTTGAGCCAAAAATTTGATGCAGTTTGGAGACAAGAAGAAGAAGATTTTCGATTGGCTGAGAGGCTCTCTGGAAGGAGTGGAACGCGGAGGACTTCTGTTTTACCTCTTTCTCCTCCTCCTTTGTCAAAACAGGATCAACCTATTGCTGAGACCTCAAAATACGAGGTAAATTTCATCGTTTATGCCGAAAAATATTGCTTTGATGCGACCTACAAGCTATTCGTTTGCTATAATTCCATCTCTTCGCATTCTTTATGAATATTTTGCTCATTGTTTGTCGGATTTCATCCAAAAAATGTTTAATTTTGCAATGTTAACACTCTGGGCCATAATCACAGCGACATCTAAGTAAAAAGAAAAAAATTGCTCTTTGTTTGGTGCAGGTTGGAGAATCGTCAGGCAGCTCGGTGAAAGGAAAAGGAGTCTCTACTTTGCCTCCCACCACTGAATCGGCTTCTGCATGTGACGTATGTTTCTCCAACAAAACTAACACGCTTCTTCTTCCATGTGACCATAAATTTTGCAAAGAATGTACCGCCGAGCTTTTTCTGCACGCTTCGAGGGACGACAGTTTACTGCCTGTCAAATGTTGTTCACAACCACTCGATGTTAATATTGTAGATATTGTCCTACCTCCGCGCCAAGCCCAAGAGTTTCGTAAAAAGGTTGTTGAATACAGTGCGGTAAATCGTATGTACTGTACGAATACTCGCTGCTCGGTTTTTATCAACTTAGACCTTCTTCCATCGTCAGTGACAGGTGTCACTTCAAAATTCCAATGCCTTATGTGCAAAACCATGTTATGCTCCTCTTGCAAAACCGAATGGCATGAAAATTATTCTTGCAGTCAATACCAAAACCTTCCCGACGACCTAAAAAACAAAGAAGATCTTGCCATGGTGGAAATCGCGGCACAGAATGGCTGGCAAAGGTGTCGCAAATGTCATCAATTTGTATCACTTGTAACTGGTTGCAATCATATGACCTGCCGTTGTGGCTTTCAGTTCTGTTATCTCTGCGGATTAGAATGGAAGACATGCCAGTGCGCTCAATGGGTAGAGGAAAACCTAATTGAAGACGCAAATAGACAAGTGCAAAGACGAATGGAGAGACTCAGGGAACAGTTGACGGAAGAACAGCAGGCGGATGCCGTACAGCAGCAAGTCGTACGGTTACGTGATGACCATCGGTGCACACACAGGTGGTCCAAACTAGAACTGGGAAGAAGTGGAAATTGTGATAATTGCATGTACTGGTTGAAGTGGTACGGATATAACTGTAGAACATGTGAACGGATAGTTTGCAGTACTTGTAGGTTTCATCGGCTTGGCAGAGTTAGTTAGTGCCGTACAGCTTGGAAAACTATGGAATGTTAAAACGTTTTAACATGTAGCGCGAAACAAACAGCAATTGCATGTGAAATTCCGAATCATTTCTGTTAATTACAAATCGTACTTTTTAATACGTTTGATATGTGCAGTATGACAAGTTCGTTGTTTGTTTCGTTTCCAGTAAAAGTTTTCATCTGTGATTGCATAAATGTTTAAAATCATTTCTTGTATATGAGAAATGCTTGCTCAACTTTATGTCCTTAGCTTTTATTGATGGCAATCCTGAAAAAGTGCTTTGAAGGACATCAACAAGTTTTCAACTTTTGGTCACATACACGTGTGTATATATATGTTGTCCATAGCCTATTTCAGCCATGGATTACTCTCGGAAGCACCACAGACTACCCCCAAAAACTGCAATGTTTCAGACAATACAGATTACTCCACACTAAATAAAATCACCTCGAACTACACCAATATGCAGTATACAATAGAAACTGCTAACTCCCAAAGTTATAGCCAAATCCACCAAGGAATCAAGAAGATATAAGCTCCAGAGTTTCCCAAAAACAGTTGACAGCTTCTCAAACTAACCAAGTAGTCTTCCCACAGAAAACTACAGAATTGACCAAACAGAATAAAAATATACACACATATATTTTGTAGATCAAAGAATATCTCTACAAATTTTAATACAAAAATATCAATCAGGGTGATCACACCATCAGGTCAAAGTTGCAGAAAAACAGTCTGCCATTGCTTTGACAAACTTCACTGTGATAGTGAAAAGTAATCTAAGTCCTGCAACTTATACTTACTCTACTAATTCCTAAGCTAATCCTAGAGCTACACGTGTCACTAATTGAACAGTGAAATATATTTATAATACGCTAAACTACAAACAGATGTTTCTCAAGTATTTACAAATATTCGTCCGTACAAAAAGTGTTACCGATGCTTAGTCAGCATCAGTCATATAAGTCCAGCTGACCGTGGTCGTACAGCGAAACTTCTGAGTATGTGTCGGTGATAAGGTAAACGACACGTCGTGCTTAAGTCATATGTGGTCCCCGTGTGAATCACGTCCTTAAAATAGTGTGAACCTCCAAATATTTCGGCGGACGCCGTCCGCACTTCAAATGTACCATGAACCATTTTGTCGAAGTGGAATCGTGCTACTTAAATCGTGTCCGTACAAAGACTTCGTCCATTACCATAAATGCCGGTAACTGTTTTATTGTCCACTTGCCAAATATGACGTGCCGTACTGGTGCCGTACTTTTCCATATATTCCGTCTGTTTTATTATGTTACAAATCACACACTTTGTAATGTTTCACGTCAGATTGTTTCGCGATCTGCCGTCCATCTCAAATTCTTGTTCGCACCACTCAATTTGAACTTCACGTCACTTTAATTATCCGTACAAATATACCCCCAATCCTCAAATCCATTCGAACCTCCACGTTAAATCAAGTTAGTTGTTACGCATTAAAACTCGCGTCAAGTACGCATGAAACGTCGCGTGCGCACAAAATGTCGCGTACGCACGAAACTATCTTTTCAAAACAACAATATATACATACACTTGTGTATATATATACATGCAATATATACACACGTGCATGTATATATATACACACACGTGTGTATATATATACATACACGTGTGCATATATACACGTGTGATTTATATATACACGTGTGATGTATATATTAGTGTTGGGTATCGGGTAAATTCATATCGCGATAATTTCGATATTTGATATATCGACTATCGATCGAGCAGACTCCTCGATACATCGTACCGAGACCAACATAAATTATCGCGATATATATCGCGATATCTAGTATTTTTAAAATTTAATATTTTCTATTTTAATATAATATGTTATTTTAGCAAAAAAAACAAATTGTCTGATACGCCACGTACGATGCGATTTTCGTTCCGTGACTTAAAGGTAGACGCTGCAAAATGTAACCGACAAAAAAGTACAAATTCTGTAATTCATATAATTACTTATTTGGGGTATGGTTACATGAGGAGGTCTTTGTAATAGTACGGACAACAAAATTTATGTATTACAGAGGCCTCAGTTAACACCGCGTATTTTCTGTAAACAAGTTTTTGCATGCGTGTTTTGATTTGAGTGGTTCCTTGTAAGCTGACGATCAAATCTCTAAAATCGTCAAAATTTGAAAACCGACCATTTTCATATGGAAATCCGTACTTGCGTATTACGTACGTGTACTTTGCAAGTGCACCGCGTCAATGTACCTCAGGGATCTCCTTCACTCTGCTGAATTTCAGGAAAAAACTGTATTTCTTTTCGCCAAAGATTTTACGGTCACCTTGTCCGAAGGCACATGACTTTGGAGACCTGTGAAAATTTTCATTTTTTTTTTTTAAATGCCTCGATATATCGACGATATGATATTTCGGCGATATATCGCGATATTTTGATTTTTGATATATCGAAGCGATATATCGATTATCGGGTACCTGAAATTTGATATATATCGAATATCAGCAAAAGGTCCTCGATACCCAACACTAGTATATATACACGTGTGATGTATATATACGTGTGTATACATACATGTGTGTGTGCATACATGTACATATACATATATATATATATATATATGGTATTTTTATACATATTATACATTTCATATAGTATTATCACACATTATTTTTATGGTTTTATAATATATAGGATGACCTTAACATGCAATCTTCCTCACTCAGCTTTCGCATCTTTCTTTCCAAACTTCGTCGCAAAGCTCTTGGAAAATTTGAACTGGGATTAGAAAATTGGTAGAAACAAAAGTTTTGTAAAATTATTTTTTCGTCAAAAGCTTTCAGTACTCGCGACATATTCTTCTCCTCCACTATCCAATCCCCAAAATCGACCTCTCCCTCTATATCCCCTTCCTCCCTCGTCTTTCCCACCTTCCCAACATCCTTCCAAAACTCCTGAAAATTTTAAAATTGAGGGCCTAGAAAACGGGTACAAATACAACTTTCGTAAAAAAAAAAATCCTTCACAAACTTTGCTTTCCTCACAAGCTTTCGGCGATCACCACTCTCGCCCTATCCTTCTCCTTCACTATCCAATCCACGCAGTCGAACTCCCCCATCATGTCGCTGAACGCCTGTGACACGACAAAAACGGATGACTGCGGCATTTCCCTCAGAATCGCCGCCATCCGGAGCCGCCCCTCCGAGTCCAGATGCTGCTTCACACAAAACGACAAAATAAGAGTAAGACAAACAAAAGCAGCAGGAAAATACGAGGAGGACAAACATCGGAGTCCAAAGGCTGTGTCGCAGGAAAGGACAAAATAAGAGAGAGACGAAAACAAAAGCAGTGGGAAAAATAAGAGGAGGATAAAACACGAACAGGGAGGAAATAATAAGCAAGGCAAAAGAAGAGTATGACAAAATAAGAGGAGTAAGGTAAGATAGGACAAAATATGAACAGGAAGGATAGGAATAAGACAAAATGAGAAGAGGACAAAATGGGAACCGGACAACATATGAACAGGACAAATGGGAAGGGGAAAAAATGGGAACAGGACAGCACCATAAAAAGGGACAGGAATGACAGATTGTCGAAATGAGAACAGGACAGCAAGAAAAGGACAAAATAGGAATGGAAATGAAATGGTCTGAAAAAAAGGGAGGACAAATGGACAGGACAGACAGGATAGGGAATGGAGGAAATGAAAGAATGGACAACAGGAGTGGAAGGAATGGAAGGAAGAATGGAAGGAAGGAAAGGAAGGAGGAATGGAAGGAAAGGAAGGAAGGAATGGAAGGAAAGAGGGAGGAAACAAGGATCAGGGTACAAAGGGATGTTAAGGATGGAAAAATGGGAGAGCGAAGGGAAGGGAAGGGAAATAAAAAAGAAGAAGAGAAGGAAGAGGAAAAAGTAGGGACCAAAAACTGAAAAGGGAAGAAGAGACGGGTAGGGGATTGCATAAGGGAAAGAGAGAAAGAAAGGGATGAAAATAAGAAAGACATAGAACAAGGAATGGCACTTCCTCCCTCCCCCTCTCCTTCCCCATTCCTCTACTTTGACCCTCTCCCTCCTTACTCTCCTTAGTTTATCTCTGTATCCGCCTCCCTCTCCATTCCTTCCCCCTCTCCCATTTTTCTCTCACCCCTCCTCTCCCTCACTCACCCTCTCTCCCCCTCTACCTCCTCTTTCCCCCCTCTCTCTCCCTCTCTCTCCCTCCGTCTCTCTCCCCCTCTCCCTCTCCCTCTCTCTCCCTTTCCCTCCCTCCTCCACACCTGCAACACTTCAACACCATCACATTACACAACACTCAACACCTCTTCCTCTCCTTCCCTCTCCCTCTCCCTCTCACCTGCAACACTTCATCCAACACCATCACATTACACGACACTCCACTCCTCTCCCTCGCAAACTCCGAATAGGCGAGAGAAAGAGAGAGAGCCACTCTCCTCCTCTCTCCCCCACTCAACTGTCGAATCGATCTCTCCACCACTCTCCCGTCCTCCAATCGAATCATCGCTACCTTCCTTATCCTCTCCACACTCCTCCCCCCACTACTGTTCCCTCTCCCTCTTCCTCCTCCCCCTCCCTTCGTTTGAGTGGTAGGGAGGAGGAGGAGGTCCATCTTCCCTCCCCCCAGAATAGAGAGATATCTCCTCACTCTCTCCTGGAGCTCCGCGAGAGCCTCCTCTAATATGTAACTCTGGGAAAACGACAAAAGAGGGTTTAAGAAGAGTAAGAGGGAGGGAGGGTAGGGAGGGAGGGAGGGAGGGAGGGAGGGAGGGAGGGAGGGAGGGAGGGAGGGAGGGAGGGAGGGAGGGAGGGAGGGAGGGAGGGAGGGAGGGAGGGAGGGAGGGAGGGAGGGAGGGAGGGAGGGAGGGAGGAGAGAGGGAGGGAGGGAGGGAGGGAGGGAGGGAGGGAGGAGAGAGGGAGGGAGGGAGGGAGGGAGGGAGGAGAGAGGGAGGGAGGGAGGAGGGAGGGAGGAAGGGAGGGACAGGAGGGAGAAGGGATTTTAGAAGATGAGTTTTTGAAAAAGGTTAGGGTTTAAGCTGGGTCGAAGGGAGGGAGGGAGGGAGGGAGGGAGGGAAGAAGGTGAGCAGGGAGGCAGAAAACGACAAAACATAGGGTTGTAGAGGATGGGCCAGTTATAAAAGAATTATTTTAATCCGGCACAAATAAAGAGAGAGGGATTTTTTATCTATCTATTTATTTACTTCATTTCCAATATTTATATATTTATTTATTTGATTCTTCCAATGTCAATTTATCAATTCACTTCTTTCACTTTTTTTTTTTTCCTTCTTACAATGTTTAATTAATTTAATTACATCGTCCAAAATTCATTTACTTCTTTTATTTATTTCTTCCAATTTTTCTTTATTTAAATTATTACTTCTAACAAAAATATCATGGATTTACTTCTTTCGTTTACTATCGATTTTTCCAAATACCCAAAAAAAAGAAAGTAAATAGCAAAATTTACTTATTTATACCCAAAAGAAAAAATGATAAAAAATAAATAAAATAGCTTCCCATTTATGCCCAAAAAAAATAGTAACAATATTTACCCATTCATTACTAAAAAAAAAAAAAAAAAAACAGCATTTACCCATTTATGACCCAAAACAAAACAAAAAAAAAAAAAAACCCAAAAAAAAAGCACATTTTGTACCTGAACTCCAGTTAATCCAAAAGATGAGTCTACTTCTTTAATATCCTCTACCGCCTCCCTTTCCTCCTCCAAATTCCTCTCCTTCTCCCCCATTTGGACCTTTAAATCCTCAAAAAGGTTCTCAAAAACCTCTTTTTGGGAAGCATATGGATTTTTTTGGGAATCCAGAGAATCTTTTTCACTTTTTTTTTGTTTGTAGGAATCTATAATTTTTTGACCGAGGTTTATTTTTTCTTCGAGGGAAGGGATTAGGGATTCGGTCGTCGGAAGTTTCCCAGAAGTTTCTCGGATCCGATTTTCGGACGAGTTTAGCGATTCTGGAAGGGGAATGAAATGGAATGAAAATGAATGAAAATGGAATGGAATGGAATGGAAAGAATGGAACCGGAAGGAAAGAAGGAAATGAATGAACACCAAGGTTTCATAACAAAAACAGAACAGAAAATTTGATGTGAAAACATGGAAACTGTCAGAATGATTTCTGCAAAAATCAAAAAACAAGAGAAGAAAAACGAAAAAAAAACAAAAAAAAAAAAACAAAAACAACAAAAATATTTTTCCGATCCTTTTTCTTGAATTTCAAAGTTCATTAAGAAGAATATATATATATATATATATATATATATATATTTTTTTTTTTTTTTACCTTTTTGAGTGTCCTTATTTTGGAAATTTGAATTTTGAGGAAGGTGACGATTTACAGAAGCAAGAAGTTGCTCTGCTGACATCAGCAAAATTTGTCCTTTCTGCAAAAATTTTCTGCGATTTTGAACCTGCGAAAAGACGAAACAGAGGAAAAAGACAAAATCAACAAAAAACGAAAACAACAAAAGACAGAATTAGGGGTGTAACTGACATGGAAACAGACAAAAAAACGGAGGACTAAAATGGGACATGAAAGGGGACCAGATTTGCAACCGATTAGAAAAAGGGAAATGGAAAACTGAAAACGGAAAACAGAAAATGGAAAACGTGCAGACAAAAAACAGGACTGAAAACTGGAAAACGGAGAACTGAAACCGGAAACAGAAACGGAAACGGAAACAGAAATGGACAACCTTATAACTCACGCAAAAAAAACAAAACAAAAAAAAAAAAACACAAACTGGAAACAAAAAAGTAAACAGAAATAAAAAACCGAAATAGAACGAACAATTTTTAAACGCCTTGATGTTTTCCACAAAAGACAAATCTTTGATTCTCCGAAAAATAGAAACCACAAAAAGGGACTTTTTTTTTTTAGAAAAAAAACAATATGGACAAAACTGATAAACCCAAAAGGTTGTCCAGAAAACACAAAAAATCTCCACAAAAAACCAAAAAAAAAATTGTTCAAAAACACACAAAAAATCGCAAAAAACAATAAAGCGGCTCCAAAAAACAAAAAAAAACAGTTCCCAAAAACCATAAAGCTCCTCAAAAAAAAAAAAAAATTAAGATCCTCATAAAACCCAAAAATTCAATCCCAAAACACAAACAAAAAAAAAATATATATATATATATATATACAAAAAAAAACCAAAGGCCTCCACAGAATAACACAAACTTTCCAAACAAAAAAAAAAACAAAAAAACACAAATAACACCCAAAAATATACCGCAAAAAGTTTTCCCCAAGAGTACAAAAAAGTACTTGAGTTGCTTTCCTGGAATCTTCCACAAGCCGAATATTCAAAACCTTATTCAGTCTTTTTCTCGCCTCAAAAAGTAAATTTTCAGTTTCTTTTTGTTTTTTTCTGGCTTCAGAAAGGACCTGCAAAAATCAAAAATGGAAATTCAAAAAAATTTAAGACAATGATTTCCAAAAACAATTGAGGATTCAGGTTCAAAGTACAATCCCTCTCTCTCCTTTTCTTCTCCCTCCCCTCTCTCTCTCTTCCAGGTTCACAGTACAATAAAGGACAAGCCCTCTCCAGTCGACCACTCCCTCTCCTACTCACCCTCTCCCCCCCCTTCCCCCTCCCTCTCCCTCTCCTCTACCTCTCCCCGTACCCCTCCCCCTCCCACTCACCTCCGACTGCTGCCAGTACCTCCTCTCCTCCCCATCCCTCCTCTCCTCCATCCACCTCCTCTCTCTCTCCGCGTGACTCTCTGTCACGATCTGACGACATTTTCCGCATACAACTCCTCCCTTCACGTTTTTGCAAAACTCTCTAACCTCTCTCTCCCTCTCCTCCAACCTCTCCTTCAGACTCCGTAACTGCTCCACAAAAGACAAAACACAAAATCCCAAAACACAAATACCCAAATAACAATCAGAATTCTAATAAAACTGAGAATTTCAAAACATTAAAATTGAGAAAGGAAAAAAAGAAAAAAAAGAAAGAAAAGAGAAAGGAAAGGGACAAAAAGGGAAAAAGGAAAGGAAAAGAAAACAAAACAGCCACACCATAATTAGTGTGGATGAGAGAGGGAGAGGGAAATCGACGTCATAGTGACTAAGGCTTATTTATGACAGGAGAGAGGAGAGAGAGAGGGAGGGGAAAGAGGAGAGAGGAGAGAGGACGGAGGGAGGGAAGACACAGGGAGGGGAGAGAGGGAGGGGAAAGAGGACAGAGGAGAGAGGACGGAGGGAGGGAAGACACAGGGAGGGGAGAGAGAGGGAGGGAG
>JBBHKE010000905.1:0-104558 GCA_037447655.1 Zygnema cylindricum
TATTAGTGTTTATGCTACTCTATATTCTGATAGAGTTTTGTGAGGTTTGGATGCTTGTATAAGAATTGGTGAGAACTTAAGAACAATTGTTTGGTAGGATTCTTGATAGCTTCTGAGAGTGTATCATGTCTACTTCTACTACTACTGCTGCTCCTCCACCTGCACCGATGGTTGTAGAACAACAATAGGGGATAAGATGAAGTTGTTTGGAGAAATCCGATATTACCTTCCATTCCAACGTCAGAGTTTGAAGGAGGAAGGAGAAGCAGCAAGAGGCTTCAAGAGAGATAAGTGAACAACAAGGTAACTAAGCTGTCACATTTGAGCAAAGCCCAGACTTACTCGTAAGCTGTTAATAGTCCGGAGCGTAGTAGATGGATGACTGCCATTAATGATGAGATGGCTTCCATTATGGAAGAAAACACATGGGAATTGGTGGATTCTCCTCGGGACAGAAAACCAATAGGATGCAAGTGAGTATTTAAGTTGAAACTCAATCCGGATAACACTATCGAGCGATACAAGGCCAGATTAGTGGTAAAGGGGTTCACAAAAAAAGAGGGAATCGATTATGAGGAGACCTTCGCTCCAGTTGTTAGATTTTCCTCCATCTGGATTCTACTAAATCTAGGGGCAGCGGAAGACATGGAAGTGCACTAGATGGGCATCAAACCGCTTTCTTACAAGGAGAATTAGAAGAAGAGATCTATATGCGACAACCGGAAAGATTTGTGGTAAAAGGAGAAGAAAGTAAGGTGTGTAGATTGATAAAGTGTCTTTATGGACTAAAGCAAGCTCCACGCCAATGGAACAAGAAGTTGGACGAGTTTTTGACGAGTTTGGGATATATCCGAATTAGTTTGGATCATTCCATCTATCTATTTGAGGACGAGGAAGGTATAATTTTCATTGCCATCTATGTTGATGATTTGCTTGTTTTGAGTAAATCAATGGAGAAAATTAATGGATTGAAAAACAATCTAAATAGTAGATTCGAAATGAAATACTTGGGGGAAGCAAAGTATATTTTCGGAATTCAGATGGAGAGGGATAGAGAGAAGAAAATAATTAGACTAACTCAAAATGAAGCAATAGGAAATATGCTTGAAAATTTTCAAATGGATAAAGCAAATAGTTGTACGACTCCAATGGATTTAAAGAAGGGAAATGAGCGGAGCTCATAAGAGGGAGTTTTGATCTTGGATAATGAGTTAGGACCTGAGGAAAACGAGTTTATGCAAACTATTCCATACAGAAAGGTTATCGGTAGTTTGATCTATTTTATCAACTATACTCGTCCTGATATAGCAGCAGATGTAGGGATATTAAGTAGGAGTCTGAATTATCATAGGAAGAAAGATTGGGAAGCGGCCAAAAAGGTCATGCAATACTTGAAAGGAACGAGAGTTATGTGGTTGCATTTGGGAATAGATAATACTAACATCACCACTTGGAGTGATGCCAATTATGGGGATGCTCCGATGAGGAGGTGTACTTCAGGGTATGTGTTGTATGTTGGGAACACGACTTGCTGTTGGAGCAGTAAGCAACAAAAGGTGATTGCTCAGTCCACCATGGAGGCTGAGTATATGGCCTCTTGTTCAGCTGTGAAATAATTAATGTCGGTGAAATCTTTGCTTCAAGAACTTGGATACATGAAAAGTGGGGTGCAAAAGATATTTTGTGATAATCAAGTTGCGATTGGAATTGCAGCAAATCCTAAGCATCACTTTAAAGCAAAGCATTTGGACATTCGGTTGAGCTTTGTTAGAGAGAAGGTTGAGAATAAAATAATTAGTTTGGAATATAGACCGGATGGAGAAATGGTAGCATATATGATGCCTAAGCCGATTCTTTCTCCCAAATAGATATTTTGTAGGGAGAAGTGTGTTGAAATTAGTAGATTTATAGGGTATTTTCTAGGTCTAAATAGATAAGTAAAATAACAAAAAAAAAGGGCAGACATCCTGCCTCCACCTCCTCTCTCTAACCACCATACTTGTTCTAGTCACTGAAAAATAGAGAGGGTGGTTGATCCATGGTTGTCCTAGTTCAACAGGCAGGTCTAAAGAGTAACTTATGTCACTATCAACAAAAGGTTGAGCCGGTAGGACTCAAACCTCCGACCAGCAGAGCGAGGCGTAGCCGTCGTAGGATTTCGTTAACATACATAGGGTATGATATTTATTTAAACTGTGTTTTGATCCTGAATCGGATTAACATAATAACAAATGAAATAACATAAAAACTACGTGATATATAGTGTGAACATTATCTTGCACGAAACAAATCAATCGGACATTTGTTTCGACGTCTAATGTTGAATGTCGGTTTATGATCCGACGTCACATATCGCTGCCAAAATCCCGCAATGGTCACCTTGCCGTTTTCGAACGTGGCGTGACCTGGCGACACGTGGAGAGATAATATTTCGTTGCAGGAAATCCGGAGAACAGAAAGACATATTAAAAGTGGACACACGTCCACTCAATGGCCTTGTCGTACACAGGCCGTACAAAAATCACATCGGCCGTAGTACCTTTCTGTCCTGTACAGTCGTTTGATTGGTTCGTACGTCGATAGATACGGGTTGTGAGAGGGGCTTAGGACTTAGAGAATTTGGTAGATAGGGACCTCTCTTCATTCGAGAGTTTTTTTTATAAAATTTGGCACTTTTGCCACTTCATAACTAATCAAGTGGTTAGGCGTTTTCACTGATTCTTTTGCTACGGACTCAAAGGAGTCCAGGCTGCACAGGGGTGCTATCAGTCTATCAATTTGTCTTCTTGGGCAACAGTGGTTTTGGCTGAAAATGGGTTAGTTCAAAGCTATCTAGAGGCTTCCTGAATTATGTAGTCCAATGGAGGACACATAATTGCAGGTTATGGGCCCACCCTCTAGGGTGCCCACCTTCAATAGATCTTGGTTTATTTATTTGGAAGCCATGATGACAGGGGCTTTGTGCGAAAAACGATACTGGGGTATTGTTAGTGTACAAGTGAAACGTCCAGCTCAGGGAACTCCACCAGGGTTTGGTGGAATAAGGTTTTTTGCAGCAACCTCTACTGCATCAGAAGAGGCAAATGATGGGGACATTAGTGTGTCCGAAAAGGGGAAAGAGAAGGAGACGCCTCTTACTCCTATAACCACAGCACCCGGAGCGGCGACTTGAAGACCGCGAAGAACGACACCCAAACGAAGGAAGACATCAACATGGATTTTCAAAAACTTCATTCTAAGACACCTCACTCAAGCTTTGGCAACCCCCCACCTTCACATTTACAAGGCCAAGGAGTTATGGGTGAGTTTGGTGGAAATTTATAGAGGTGGTACTCTTCAGGAGCTCCAGTTGGCCGAAGAAAAGTTAGGGAATTATACTTACAAAGGGGGAAAGATGGTAGACTATTGTAATAATCTCTCTTGTTTGTATATGGAGATGGAGAGTGTTGGGTGGACAAGTACAATGAAGATGAAAGTTAACACTCTCATCATGAAGTTACCTGACGAGTATGAAAATATAGTGTACCGGGTACAAAAAATGAATGACAATTCATGGAAGTGGAACACATTGGTCCGGATGATACTTGTGTAGGAGAACACAATTGAGATTAGGAGGGGGGGAAAGAGCTTCCAAGCTCTAGCTGCAGGAGCAAACCAATGGGGGAAGGTTCCAAAGAAACCATTCAAAGTAAAGAGAGCTTAGTCTAGAGAACTAAGGCCCCCAAAGGGTCTTTGTCACTTTTGCAAAAAGTCGGGACACTTCATAGCGCATTGTGTCAAGCTGTCGGAGTTGAGGCTCCAAAAGAACCGTGGAGGGGGTTTTTCTGGAGGGAAGAAGATGGCACTTGTGGTCACAAAAGTGAGAGGAGAGACCGAGGACGCGTCCTCTAAGGAGGAGGATGGGGAGCTTCTTCTTGACGAGAGTCTAAAGGAGAAGGAGATATCTCGAAAACAGAAGTGTGCTCTTGGAGCAATTTTTGGGAAGCTCCATAGGAAGGATGGATTATCGACTTAGGTGCATCCATGCATATGTGTCATGATAAGCACCTTTTTACCAAGCTAAGGTAAATCAATACTGTAGAGATAGAGTATGGGGATGGGAGAGTGGTTACAACAGATCTAGTGGGGTCGGTAGATCTAAAAGTCCTAGTGGAGGGAAAGAATTCTATACTCACCTTCTCAAATGTACTCTACATTCGTCAGCTGAGTAAAAATCTTGTCTGTGTTAGATGACAAAGAGTTTGAAACCTTCACTAGAAAGGGAGTCTTTACAGCTAAGTATGGGGATGAAGTCTACTTCACGGTAGATATGGGTAGCCAAGGAATGTTTAGGCTTAACCTGAGTAATAAAAAGAAGAATGCTTACTATGTTGGTGTTCCAAAGTTGATGATTTGGCATAAGCGATTGGGGCATGTGCATTTTAATAGGTTGAGGGAAATGAAAAAGCTTGGGGTAGTAGAAGACATTCTGTTTGGGGATAATGAAATGATGGATGATTGTAGTGGCTGTGCTCAAGGTAAGGCTGACAAACTTCCCTTTCCCAAAGCCGCCACATATAGAGGTGAGAAAGTACTAGATCTGGTCCACAGATATCTCTAGGGACCTGCAAAAGTATCTTCGGTTGGAGGAAAGAGGTTTATGTTAACAATAACCGATGACTAGTCTAGATACTCTAGAGTCTACTTCTTAAAAACAAAGTCTGAAGAATCGACTTACTTCAAAGAATATAAAGCCTAGAGTGAGAAGTTGCATGAAACCCCCATTAACTGAATAAGGAGTGATAATGGGGGGAAATATACCTCTAACCAGTTTGAGGAATACTTGAGAGATGAGGGAGTTCAGCACCGGAAAACAGAAACATATAACCCTCGAACAAAATGGGGTAGCTGAGAGGTTAAACCGAACACTAGGAGATAGTGCATGCAGTATGTTGGCCGATAAAAAAATAGGAAAGAGATTTTGGGCAGAGGCCATGAACTGTGCCAACTACATTAAGAATACAGTCCTTACCTCAGCTGTAAAGGGAATGACACCTTATGAGAGATGGGTATGAAGGAAACCAGATATCTCTCACCTTAAAGTATTTGGTAGCGAAGTTTACAGTCTTGACACGGACAGGAAAAACTAGAAACTAGATGCTAAGGGAAAACTTGGATAATTGTAGGATATGATGAGGATGTCAAGGGATATAGAGTCTATGACTTAGCAAAGAGAGATATCATTTTGGTCAAGCACCAAGTTTTCATGGATGAAAGGGAGTCATTTGACACCTTCAAATATACGAAGAAGATAAAAATCAGATTTGAGCTTGATGGTGAGGAGGTCTCCATCTTTCCCGAAAGGGACGTGAGTGAAACAGGGATTGCAAATTCAAGGGAGATCCAAGATACATGAGATCCAGTGGAAACCTCACATATTCATATGAACTTCGAAGAGACAAATGTTGATTTGAGGCAGCTGGTGCCACTGAAGAAGATGAAGAAGCACCGGCAGTTGCCATGATAATCAATTGTGCAGAGAGGAAACTCTCACGAAATCCCACAAACAACCAACTTCACAATGAAGCCCCAAACAAACCAGACACACGCTAAGCCTGCAAATTTGTCACAATATAAAATATACACCAAAGAACCCACATGCAGAATTTCACAAATTTTTGCCAAAAGATCACAATGATCTTATAATTCAAACACACCCAAAAACTGCTTCGCAGTTTTTCCTACACAACAATCCTACTTTCCTAAATTAATCTAAGTCCTATATATACAAGTGAGCCTACGGTTGATCACACCGTACTACAACTAGCGTGGTCAAATGGTACACTACTCTTCATTAACAAAAATCCCACCGTCGAATGCACATAATTATTTCCACCAATCAAACAGCAGCTAGAAATGAAATAGTACGCGGTTAAAGTTTGTCCGTTGAAATGACGGTACAGTCAATACTTATCTTCTAAAAATGACGGCGGACTTCGTCCGCTTTCCACGTATTCTTTCATCACCGAAGATGAACCTCCACGTATAAATTTGGTCCTCAAATGTAACTGTACCTTTTCTTCTACAACAACCAAACTTGACTTTCTCACGGACCGACACGTGTGCCTAAAGTGCACCGAATCTTTGTACTCCCTTTCGAGTTACATACTCACTAAATCATGTCCCCGTCAATTTATCTTCACACAAACTGACTCATATTCAGAACACCTTTCTTGCGCAGACTGCTATAGCAGCTATGACTGCTATGACTGCTATGATCTGTCAGCGCAGCTGTGATATTAGAGCAGCGCAGCTGCGATGTCAAATCAGAGCACCATAGCAGCACAGCAACAAGTGTAGAGTGCTCAAGGTTACTAGCTGCGATGTCATACTTAGCGCAGCATGGCAACATAGCAGCAAAATATAGAGAGAACTTAAGGTTTCCAAAACAACACTCCCCTAAACCTTTAGATTCTCTCAGCCACTGATTCCACATTCCTCTCTACAAAATTTCAACTTAGGTGCAGGTAAAGACTTAGTCATCATATTTGCTACCATCTTCTCATCCGGAAGATACCTTAGCTTTAAAATTCTGTTCATCACCTTCTCTCTTACAAAATGCAGCTTGATGTCAATGTGCTTGCTTTTGAAGTGATGACTCGGGTTGGATGCAATCGCAATAGCTGCTTGGTTGTCACACCACACTATTTGAGGTCCGGATTGCATAAAATGAAGTTCTTGGAAGAGCGACTTCACCCATACTAACTCCTTGACAGCTGAGTTTGCTGCCATATATTCAGCCTCTATTGTAGACTTAGCTGTTACCTTTTGAAGCTTGCTGCTCCAGCAGCATGTTCCAGTTCCAATCTTCAAAATGAATCCAGTGGTGGAACGGCGGCTTGGCATGTCTCCATAGCTAGCATCGCTCCATGTCTGAATTTTGACTTCATCTCCACCGAGAGCAAGTCTAAGATTCCGTGTTCCAACAAGGTACCGAAGAACCCTCTTTGCGGCCTCCCAATCTGTTTTCCTTTGATTCTGCAAACTTCGACTCAAAGCGCCAACTGCTGCCGCAATATCCGGCCTTGTGCAGTTCATGAAGTAAATTAGGCTACCAACAATCTGTCGGTATAGAATGGTGGCCATAAAATCTGCCTCGCCTGACTCCAAGGTATCGTCAAAAATGATTCCTCCATCGGTCTCCATGCCTTCCATTTTCTGCTTAAATTCCATGGGAGTGGCACTTCCGTTTGCCTCAGCCATGCCAAACTTTTCAAGCACATTTCCTATCGCTTCACGTTGCGTTAGATGGATTGTTCTCCTATCTCTATCCCTTTCTACTTGAATTCCAAGAATATACTTTGCCTCACCTAAGTCCTTCATCTCAAATCTTGAATTTAAGGCTGCCTTTATTTTGTTAATTTCATTTAATGACTTGCTTAACAACAGCAAATCATCTACATATACTGCAATGTACATAATCCCATATTTCCCTTCCATAACATAGACTGAGTGATCTGAGCTTATCCTGACGAATCCTAGACTGGTAAGAAACTCATCTAGTTTTAGGTTCCACTGACGTGGAGCCTGCTTCAAACCATACAGGGATTTCAACAGTTTACAGACCAGATTTTCTTTTCCAGTCTCTTCATACCTTTCAGGCTGCTTCATATAAATTACTTCCTCTAAATCTCCATGCAAGAAAGTTGTCTTAACATCCATTTGATGTAGTTCCATATTCTCAATGGCCGCTAAGGTTAACAAAATTCTAACAGTTGGAAATCGGACAACCGGAGAAAAAGTCTCTTCATAGTCAATTCCCTCCTTTTGACTATAGCCTTTAGCAACAAGCCTAGCCTTATATCTTTCAATAGAGTTATCTGGATTCAGCTTTACTTTAAAGACCCACTTACAGCCGATGGCTTTTTGGTCTGGTGGAAGCTCCACAAGCTCCCAAGTTTCAGCCTCCATTATCGATCGCATTTCATCGTTAGCCGCATCGATCCATTGATCTTTTTCCGGAGCTGAAAAGGCTTCTTGTATTGTGACCGGTTCCATCATGCTGGCAGATAATAGAGCAGTTTTGTAGCTTCGCAATTTTGCAGCGTCGCAGCTTTGCAGCTTCGCAGCGTCGCAGCTTTGCAGCTTCGCAGCGTCGCAGCTTTGCAGCTTCGCAGCGTCGCAGCTTTGCAGCTTCGCAGCATCGCAGCTTCGCAGTTTCGCAGCGTCGCAGTTTTTAGTCAGATCCACTGATCCGACAGAAAATAGCGCAGCTTCGCAGTGTCGCAGCCTGCTGCTTTGCCTTTTCCCCCCCGGAAAATCTGAGGCTGGAATTGTTGGATCTGTAGGTTGCCCCCGAGGAGGAGGTGGTGGAGGAGGAGGATGATTCTCCACAAGGGGACTAGCCGGAGGGTCCAAAGTGGGACTAGAAGAAGCGAGTGGAACACTTTCAAAAATAGCATATTCTTTGATTTTGGAATCTTTTTCAAAATATGTCATACCAAAAACATCTACCGATCTGCTCTCTTCTTTAACCTGAATATTTCTAGCAGTCTGAAGAGTATTCCTATCCCTATTAAATACTCTATAGCCCACGGATTCATCATCATAACCCATAAAAATTCCTGGAATCGATTTTGGACTAAGCTTAGAAATAGGGAGATTATCCAAAATAAAACATTTTCTCCCAAAAACTCGGAAGTGACTAACATTCGGTTTTCTTCCGGTCCACACTTCATATGGTGTTTTCCCTTTTACTGCTCTAGTCTCTATTCTATTTCTAATATACGACGCACACGAGAAAGCTTCACCCCAAAATTTGAAATCTATTCCTTTATCTAATAACATAGATTTTGCACTTTCTGTTAGAGTTCGGTTGAGTCTTTCGGATACTCCATTCTGTTCCGGAGTATAAATAACTCTAAATTGCCGAGAAATACCATTGTCTTTTAAGTATTCAGAAAATGCATGAGAAATATATTCCCCTCCGTTTTCGGACCAAAGGGAAAGGATCGGTTTCCCATGAAGTTTTTCGGCCCATACCCGAAAATGCTTGAAGTGAGTGAGCACTTCACTCTTTTCTTTCATAAAGTAAACCTTGCTATATCTTGAGAAGTCATCCGTAAAAGTGACCAAAAACCGGTTGCCACTGAGTGAAGGAACTTTTGATGGCCCCCACGCATCCGAATGAATAATTTGCAGCAAATCCGTTGCCCGGTTATCCGCTGTCTGAGGTAGTGGCAGCTTATGAAGTTTTCCCAAAGCACATCCATCACATACATGGGAATTTGTTTCTCCTAATTTAACACCATCTATCATATTTTGCTTTACCATTTTATCAAGCCTTTCATGATGAACATGACCGAGCCTCTTATGCCACAAAACATTTTCCGGAAGGACACTAGAGTATGCAAAGTCAATTTCATTAGCCAAGTCCATCCGGTACAACAAGTTTGGGCCTCTAGTTCCTACCAAAGCTACCTTCCCATCTTTGCTTACTACCTTTTTCCCATTCTTTTGTAAAATTTCAAAACCTTTCATTTCTGCTACCGAAGTAGAAAACAATTTTTTTGTAAACTTTGGGATATAGAGAACATCATGCAAGGTTCTCTTTACAATCTGACCATTGATGTCACATGCTAACTCCACGCTTCCCTTTGCCGTAGCCTCCACACCGCTGTCATCCGCGTAATAAATGCGACGAGTGGGAATTGGAGTAAGCGTTTTGAAGTAAGCCCGGTTGCCGCACATGTGGGAGGAGCATCCGGAGTCCATAATCCATCCGTTCTCTCGAGGTCCCTCCATGAGATCTTTTGCAAGAGCAAAGAACTCGTCATCATCCGATTGCTGAAATCTGACCACATCTTTCTTTTCTTCCGGTGGTTCATCTTGTGACGTCTCATCAAATGCAAGGAATGCCGCATTTTTAATCGGCAGTTTTGATGTCGGAAATTTTGGTGATGAATCCTCCGATCGCACCCTCCATCCCGCACGATAAATTCATGTTTCACACGCTTTTATAAATGCCGGACACAGCCGGGAAACATGACCTTGACCAAAGCAATAGACACACCTATCATATTGCCTATAATTCGGATTGGGGGTAAAGTTTCTGTTTCCAGAAAAACCAACCGGCTTATATGTTTGTGCATTGTAAGCAACCACTGATTGACCACCATTTAATGCTATTTGAGTTGCCTCTTCGTCTAGGATATAAGCCTGAGCGACTGCTATATTCCATTTACTCTTCTCTAACCGTCTTAGCTGCTCCGCTGCTCATCTATATTCAGTAGGAAGCCCTCTCATTAGAATCATAGCTTGATGATAAGGAGGAAAACTCCCCCTGGAACATGCATTCTCCGATAATAGAAGTTTCAAGCCATTACAATATGAGTTCATGTCACCCCCAGTATATTTATAGTCCCAAATTTTTCCAGCAGTAACAACCTCATTCTGCTCACTCGCTAAGACATAAGATTCACTCAAGGCCTTCCATATTTCAGATGTCGCAGAAATATTGATATATGTCATGTTAAGATCTTCTGACAAAAGTAACTTCAACACATGCAATGCATCTTCATTTTTCTTTCCAAACTCCGGATCCGAAATCACATCATATAACTTCACTTATTTCAAATAAGACCTAGTCAAATCCGCCCAATAAAGATACTTTTGCCCATTAAACACCGGGATCCGTGAGGGAGGGCCCGTGACCTGTTGATTTGAGGCAGCTGGAGCCACTGAAGAAGATGAAGAAGCACCGGCAGTTGCCATGATAATCAATTGTGCAGAGAGGAAACTCTCACGAAATCCCACAAACAACCAACTTCACAATGAAGCCCCAAACAAACCAGACACACGCTAAGCCTGCAAATTTGTCACAATATAAAATATACACCAAAGAACCCACATGCAGAATTTCACAAATTTTTGCCAAAAGATCACAATGATCTTATAATTCAAACACACCCAAAAACTGCTTCGCAGTTTTTCCTACACAACAATCCTACTTTCCTAAATTAATCTAAGTCCTATATATACAAGTGAGCCTACGGTCGATCACACCGTACTACAACTAGCGTGGTCAAATGGTACACTACTCTTCATTAACAAAAATCCCACTGTCGAATGCACATAATTATTTCCACCAATCAAACAACAGCTAGAAATGAAATAGTACGCGGTTAAAGTTTGTCCGTTGAAATGACGGTACAGTCAATACTTCTCTTCCAAAAATGACGACGGACTTCGTCCGCTTTCCACGTATTCTTTCATCACCGAAGATTAACCTCCACGTATAAATTTGGTCCTCAAATGTAACTGTACCTTTTCTTCTACAACAACCAAACTTGACTTTCTCACGGACCGACACGTGTGCCTAAAGTGCACCGAATCTTTGTACTCCCTTTCGAGTTACATACTCACTAAATCATGTCCCCGTCAATTTATCTTCACACAAACTGACTCATATTCAGAACACCTTTCTTGCGCAGACTGCTATAGCAGCTATGACTGCTATGACTGCTATGATCTGTCAGCGCAGCTGTGATATTAGAGCAGCGCAGCTGCGATGTCAGATCAGAGCACCATAGCAGCACAGCAACAAGTGTAGAGTGCTCAAGGTTTCTAGCTGCGATGTCATACTTAGCGCAGCATGGCAACATAGCAGCAAGATATAGAGAGAACTTAAGGTTTCCAAAACAACAACAAATAGTAGGAACCGGAACCGGCTTCCAAAGATAGAGGAGTCCATGAGATAGTAAGGAGAAATCCATGACTTCCCTCCATCCCAGCTTCAGAGTTTAAAAGAGGGAGAAGGTGCAGCAAAAAGATACAAGAAAAGCAAGCCGCTCACAAGGTAACTAAGCTATCTCACCCAAATGAGCCTCAATCATACTTGGAGGTAGTGAACAGTCTGGAGAAAGACACATGGATTAGAGCTATAAATGATGAGATGGCCTCCATCATGGAAGCAAATACTACGGAACTAGCAAACTATCCTCCAGACAGAAAAACCGATTGGTTGTAAATGGGTGTTTAAACTAAAACTGAACCCAAAAAATACCATTGAGAGATATAAGGCTCGATTGGTAGCAGAGGGGTTCACCCAAAAAGAGGGGATTGACAATGAGGAGACTTTTGATCTAGTTGTTCAGTTCCCTTCAGTAAGGATTCTCCTCAGTCTGGCAGCATCTGAAGACATGGAAATACACTAGATAGATATTAAGTCTGCCTTTCTTAATGGTGAGTTAGAGGAAGAAATTTTTATGAGGCAACCCGAGGGGTTCGTGGAGGAAGGAGAAGAGAGCAAAGTTTGCAGGCTCATAAAGTCCTTATATGGACTGAAGCAGGCTCCTCGACAGTGGAATAACAAACTAGATGAGTTTCTCACAGTTTAGGATCTCTCCGGATCTGCTCTAACCATTATCTATATGTTTGAAGATGAGAATGGTGACATTTTTAATGCAATTTATGTGGATGATGTGCTTGTGTTAAGTAAGTCTTTGGAAAAGATCAATAAGCTAATGAAAGATCTTAGAAGTGGATTTGTATGAAGGATTTAGCTGAGGCAAGATATATTTTGGGGATCGAAATGGAGAGATATAGGGGGAAAAGGATTATCAGACTTACTCAGAAAGAAGCAATAGGTAATATGCTTGAGAAATTCCAGATGGAAAAGGCAAACAGTTGTGCTACTCCTATGGACTTGAAGAAACTAAGTGATGGGAGTGTTGAAGGAGGAGTGATAATCTTAGATGATCAGATGGGTCCAGAGGAGAGAGAGTTTTTCAAGTCTATTCCTTGTAGACAGGTCGTAGGAAGTTTGATCTTCTTTATGAATTGTAAAAGGCGGGATATAGCGGCAGCAGTAAAAGTCCTCAGTACGTGTCTTATCGATCATAGGAAGAGAGATTGGGAGGCAGCCAAGAGATTCATAAGATATCTGGTAAGAACCAGAGTGTTATGGTTGCATTTGGGAGGGGAGCACACTAATATCACTCTGTGGAGTGATGCCAGTTATGGGGATGCACCTATGGGAAGATGCACTTCTGGATATGTGTTGTATGTGGGGGAAGGTGCTTGCTGGTGGAGCAGTAAGCAACAAAAGGTGGTTGCTCGGTCCACTATAGAGGCTGAACATATGGCCTCTTGTTCTGCTGTGAAATAGTTGATGTGGGTCAAGTCCTTGTTGCAAAAACTAGGGTATATGAAGGAGGGAGTGCATGAAGTATTTTGTGATAATAAAGCTTGTATTGTTATTGCAGCTAATCCAAAACATCATTTCAAAGCTAAGCATATAGACATAAGATTGAGTTTTGTGAGAGAAAATGTTGAGAATAAAATTGTGAATCTTGTATATAGATTGGATGAGGAAATGGAGGTTGATATGATGACAAAATCAGTGTCTTCTCCCAAGTTAAAATATTTAAGAGAAAAATGAGGACTAAAATTGAAGTTAAAGTTAGACTAGAAGATAAGGGGAGTTTTGAAATTAGGTGATTTATAGGGTATTTTCTAGGTTTAAATAAACCAGTAAAATAAAAAAAGAAAAAGGCGGACAACCAGCCTCTACCTCCTCTCTCTAGCCACGATACTTGTTGTAGTCACTGAAGGATAGAGAGGGTGGTTGAGCCATGGCTGTCCTATTTTGACAGGCAGGACTAAAGAGTGACTTATGTCACTTTCAACAAAAGGTTGAGTCCGGCAAGACTCGAACCTCCGACCGACAGAGCGAGGCGTAGCCGTTAGCTCTAACCGGTCTGTCGTAGGAATTCATTAACATACATAGGGTCTGATATTCATTTAAAGTGTGTTTTGATCGTGAATCCGATTAACGAAATATCAAATGAAAGAACATAAAAACTACGTGATATATAATGCGAACATTATCTCGCTTGAAACAAATGAATCAGACATTTGTTTCGATGGCCAATGTTGAATGTCGGTTTATGATTCGACGGCACATATCGCTGCCGAAATCCCGCAATGGTCACCTTGCCGTTTTCGAACGTGGCGTGACCTGAAGACACGTGGAGAGATAACATTTGGTCGTGGGAATTTTGGAGAACAGAAAGACAGGTTAAAAGTGGACACGCGTCCACTCAATGGCTTTGTCGTACACAGGCCGTACAGAAATCACATCGGCCGTAGTACCTTTCGGTACTGTACAGTCGTTTGATTGGTTCGTACGTCGATAGATACGGGTTGTGAGAGGAGCTTAGGACTTAGAGAATTTGGTAGATAGGGACCTCTCTTCATTCGAGAGTTTTTTTATAAAATTTGGCACTTTTGCCACTTCATAACTAATCAAGTGGTTAGGCGTTTTCACTGATTCTTTTGCTACGGACTCAAAGGAGCCCACGCTGCACAGGGGTGCAGTCAGACTTTCAATTTGTTCTCTTGGGCAACACTGGTTGTGGCTGAAAGTGGGTTAGTTAAAAGCTATCTAGAGGCTTCCTGAAATTATGTAGTCCAATAGAGGACAGAGAATTGCAAAGTGTGGACTGAAGCAAAAGATAGACTGGAAAATAATGGGAGTGTTGAAAAAGGGTATTTTATATTCTATCTTTTTAGTCTATGGTTACTTTATAGTTTTCATACTTTTCAAAGTCACTCAGCACTAGAAGACAACCATGGCTTTTTCAGGGAGATAGGAAGGTAAGAAGACAGGTAGAAGACAAAGCCCTTGCAAAAGAAAACCTGCCAGTAGTAGGATTTGATCCTAAGACCTCTGGTGACTGGCGTACGGCGTAGCTCTTCGCTTTATCCAACAAGTCTTGATGAAACGTTACCTATTTGTATGTGATAATTATTTACTTAATGACGCGATGACATATGAAACAAAATGAAATGTGAAACGTACAGTAACGCACGAAATGCTGTACCATACAAAACGACATTTAATTTTCAACGGACGAAATCAAATGTCGTTCGCGATCGATGGCTCGCAGAGGAGCTGAAATTCAGGAGTGGACATTTGGCGATTTACAAGCCAATGTCGGCGGATGACACGTGGCGCGATATGGTTGGACGACGGATATTACGGGGGGGGGCAATTACGGCTCAGGAACTGACACGCGTTACTGGAGCGGCCATGCCATACTAAGGCCGTACAACAAGTACAGCAGTACCTGTACCTTTTTATACCATTCGATTGGTCAGGGTACACTAGAAGTAGGTTTATAGAGGGAGCTTAGGATTTAGGAAAAATCAAGGTAGCCGCCTCTCTCCCATAGTGCTTATGTATTTATAGGCCATCTTTGGCCGGCCATAACTTAATGCTCAGCGGAGCAATTTGAGTGATTCTTTTTGCAGCGGACTCACAGGAGTCTAGGCTACACAAGGGTGTAGCTGTTCAAAGTTTTTGCATCTCAGGGTGGGACTTATTCTATGCCAAACTCAAAAGTGCGAATATTATCCTAGAGGCTTCACATAAGCTAGACATTCTGTGTACCAATAGAGGTCACAAAATTACATACCCCGTGTACTTATCAAAATCAGTTGTCCACTTGCGACAATGATTCGTTTTTGTACCGTGAGTTCGCGAAAATCGTCAAAGGGTGAAGCGTCGGTACAAACGTGGTGTGACGTGCCAAAATCAATAATCCACTCTTTTTGTTGTTGCGTAGTACCTACCAAAATGTCAAGCAAAAAGTTAAGGGCGGAAATTATTTGCGCTTCTTCTCCTATTCCTTCAAATTGATCGTCGCCCAAAAAATGTCCTCCTCCTCTTCCATGGCGGCCTCCGCGGCCACCGCGGTCAACAAGACGACAGGCACCGCGCCCACCGTATTGGCCGCCGCCGTCTCGTCTATCGCAGCGATCTCCTCTTCCAATGTCGCCTCCATTTTCGGCCTTTGAGTAACATTGGGGCTTATATGACCCGAATTCTCGCAAAAGTGACATTGGCGCTCCTTATCCGGGCAAGAAGCCGCCATATGACCAAGTTTGCCGCATTCAAAACAGGGAATATTGGTCAGATCTGATTATCTTGGCTGGGAAGGAGATCTCTTGGCCCTTTCTTGTCCCTTTCCCCCTTTTCCCTTGGGATTTCCCCCTTTTCTTCTTCCTCTTCCCCTAAAATAATTTAGATTGGGCGTTTTCGGTGTTCTCGCATTGAGAGAACTGGTCGGTTGGGTTCCCTTCAATGAGCTCAAGCGATTCGCCTCGGTTGATTTAAAAAATGTAATGATGGAGTCGAAGGTGTTCTAATCCCTCAATAACAGAATGTCCCTTAAGTGTATCATTTTTTCCGGTAAGGCATAGGTGAAGATCGATGCCATATCATTCTCTTGAATAAATTTCCCTATATTTAAGAGTTGCTAAATAATAATATTAAATCTCTTTGCGGCCTCATCGATCAATTCATTTGGTTTCACTTTGAAGGATTTGAAACTCTGAGACCTCTATAAGTCCTCAGAGTGGACAGCTTCCAAAAAGCCTCTAGGATAACCCTGACCCCTTTGTGTTTCAGCAAGAACAACTGCCACCCTAGCAAACAAAATGAAATTCTATGGGCTCCATTGCCACACAGAATTCGCAGGTCCAAAGGAAGCTAATCTAGATAGTGCCGACTCCAACTTGATATAAACCCAAATGATTGACCCCTTGATGACAATCAGAACCCCAATATAGCTTCACCCTTGTGAAATAACACTTTCTGTGTGCTCAGTTCCACCACAGAATGCAAAGTTAGAATATGAGATTTGGACACATTCACCCACTTTGACTTTCCCTAAGAAATACAGCCACCCAGGCAGGCAAAGACTCTGATCGACTACACCCGTGTGTAGCCTGGACTCCCGTGAGTCCGCAGCAACAAGAATCACTGAATTTGGTCAACTGAATTGATAGTTATGGCTGGCCAAAGTTTGCCATTTATACAAGGTGCTCTCTGGGAGAGGCAGCTACCTACCAAAAATATTCTAAGTCCTAAAACCCCTCTCTAAGCCCCCTAGTACTAAAGTACGAACCAATGACAAGACTGTAAAGTACATAAAGGTACAAGTGCCGCTGTACCTTTTGTACGGCCATCGTACGACATGGCTAAAAAGTCAACACATGTCCTATCTGGATTCTCTCTTGTAATCCCCGGAATTCCTGCTTCCAAATATTATCTCTCCACGTGGCGCCAAGTCATGCCACGTCAGAAAAACGGTGCCGTACAAGAAAGTATAAGTGCCGGAGTACTTTCTATACGTACATTGTACGATGTCGCCGTAGTTCGACATTTGTCACTTCCGGATTTGTTTTCTGCCGCTCCGGAAATTCCGTAATCCCGTACGTTGTTGCCACGTGTCATCCGGAGTGGCGGAGTCCGCAAACCGCCAAATTGTCCTTTCCTCGAGACCGGCGCTAACCACGGCCGTCTGATTGATATAGGTAATAAATACTAACCGTCGAAACAAATGTCCGTACTATTTGTTTCGTCCAGTACTAATAGTACAACTGTTTCTATGTCCTATAGACCGTAACCCAGTTAAATGGAAATGCCTACCTATAACTATTTAAATATTTATCAAACCCTATACGTCTTAGCACTTGTCCTAGACTAAATGGACAAAGCTAACGGCTACGGGACGGTTGACGGACGATAGGTACCAGGATCAATTCCTGGGTCCATCAAATACCTTTTTGGTAAACATACCTATATTATCTATTCCTGTCTCTCTGGAGAGCTTAGGCAGCCACGACTCTAGCTCCCTCTCCAGCCTTCAGTGAGTACGACAAGTGTGGGGGCTTGGAGAAGGGAGCCAGGGGCAGACTGCCTCTATTCTTTTTTATCTAATAAAGACCTAGAAAATACCCAAATATCAACACTCCCCTTATTTTTTAGTCTACTTCCTTTCAACTATTACAAACAAAATAAACAAAACACTCCCTCCCCTTTTTCCTTTTTCTTTTCCTTTTCCTTTTTTATAACTTATGAATTATGCTCTCGTATTTAAAACAATGCATTTGATGAAATGAAATAATAATTGCATCACACATTTCATTTAGCATCCCACTTATCATAAATCCGAGCAAAGATTTTATCCACCTCATCTCTTTTCCATCCATACTAAATCCGATTTCCCTCTTGCAATTCAAACAGCCACCCCCGTCTCCAATCTGCAACACACATCTTGAGGCTAACCCTTTTACAGGCACACCTTCATAAATGTCATCACTCCCTTTAGTGATGTCAAACCATTACCCCCAAAAATTAAACTTCCCTCACTCTCTCCCATGGATTTCTTTCCACTCTCACTTTCTAAATTTATTCCCAAAAAATATTTCTCCTCCCTTAAACCTTTTATTAGGTATTCCTCTTCTCCCATATCCTTTAAAACCCCCTCTAGTTTTACTTCTCCCCTTTCTTCGGAATCCGTAAAAGTCTCCTTTTCCGACCAATTTTCTTATTCCAAAATATCTATAAAATTCTCCTCATTTTTTTTATTTTTCCCTTTTTCAATAATTGATCCTAGATCCGACTTACTCATTTCTAAGTCATACTTTCTACACTTCTTGGCATCCACATCATGTCCAACTCCCTCAAGTACCTCCCTTCCCTTTACTTCTCTAATACCTCCAAAAGCACACTGTTGTCTTCGTGGAATTTCGGTGTACTTTTCTCTCTTCTCCATTCTACCGATGTGAAGAAGCTCCAAGATTTCTTCATCCTCTTTCTCCTCTTCCCCTTCTTCCTCCTCATTCATGTACCAACTTCTAAGTTCTTCCAAACAAGGACACTCCTCCATATAGTGACCCGGTTTCCTACAAGCAAAGCAAACCCTCTTTTTCAAAGTTCCCCTTTCTTTTCCTCTCCCTCTCCTTCCACCGAAGTTTCGAAGTCCTTAAACCCCTCTCTAAGCCCCCCTAGTACTAAAGTACGAACCAATGACAAGACTGTAAAGTACATAAAGGTACAAGTGCCGCTGTACCTTTTGTACGGCCATCGTACGACATGGCTAAAAAGTCAACACATGTCCTATCTGGATTCTCTCTTGTAATCCCCGGAATTCCTGCTTCCAAATATTATCTCTCCACGTGGCGCCAAGTCATGCCACGTCAGAAAAAACGGTACCGTGCAAGAAAGTACATGTGCCGGAGTACTTTCTGTACGTACATTGTACGATATCGCCATAGTGCGACATTTGTCACTTCCGGATTTGTTTTCTGCCGCTCCGGAAATTCCGTAATCCCGTACGTTGTTGCCACGAGTCATCTGGAGTGGCGGAGTCCGCAAACCGCCAAATAGTCCTTTCCTCGAGACCGGCGCTAACCACGACCGTCCGTTTGATATAGGTATTAAATACGAACCGTCGAAACAAATGTCCGTACTATTTGTTTCGTCCTGTACTAATAGTACAACTGTTTCTATGTCTTGTAGACCGTAACCCAGTTAAATGGAAATGCCTACCTATAACTATTTAAATATTTATCAAACCCTATATGTCCTAGCACTAGTCCTAGACTAAATGGACAAAGCTAACGACTACGGGACGGTTGACGGAGGGTAGGTACCAGGATCAATTCCTGGGTCCGTCAAATACCTTTTTGGTAAACATACCAATATTATCTATTCCTGTCTCTCTGGAGAGCTTAGGCAGCCATGGCTTTAGCTCCCTCTCCAGCCTTCAGTGACTACGACAAGTGTGGGGGCTTGGAGAAGGGAGCCAGGGGCAGACTGCCTCTATTCTTTTCTATCTAATAAAGACCTAGAAAATACCCAACTATCAACAGTAGCCGTATCTTCTTCAAATTTTTTTTACACTCGTTTTTTAAGCTACTCTATGGAAGCCAGCAATAAGCAAATTAGGCCACGACGTACCGTGAGGGCTCGTCGCCGTCGCTATCCTCCCATTGTCACGGCAACCGCGGAAGAGTTAGCGAGGCAACGGGAGGAAGCAACCCTGTTAGCAATTGGATGGGAAGGAGGAGAGAGAGAAGGAAAGGAAAAAGAGGCATCTATTGAGGTGAGAAGGATGGATGAGGTAGATGGTGAGGAAGGAAGGGGAAAAGAGGCGACGGTTGAGGAGGGGGGAAAATTGAGGGGGGGGAAGGAGTAGAGAGGAGGAGGAGGAGGATAAAAAGAAAAATAGGGTTTTTCATGAGATTGAGGATGAGGGAGAAGGTTAAGTGGGGGGAGAAGAGAACATATTGAGTGGGGAGGGGGGGGGGGGGGATGCGGCTTTAGGTGAGGAAGGAAGGGGAAAATAGGGGACGGTTGAGGAGGGGGAAGAAAGTGAGGTGGGGGGAGGAGTAGAGAGGAGGAGGAGGATAAAAAGAAAAAAAGGGTTTTTCATGGGAGTGAGGATGAGGGAGAAGGTGAGGTGGGGGGTGAAGACAATATTGAGTGGGGAGGCTAGGGGGGAGGCGGCATTAGGTGAGGAAGGAAGGGGAAAAGAGGCGACGGTTGAGGAGGGGGAGGGAAGTGAGATGGGGAGAGGAGTAGAGAGGCGGAGGATAAGTAGGAAAAATCGGGTTTTTTATGAGAGTGATGAGGGGGAAGGGAGTGAGGTATGGAAAGAATTCGAGAGGAGGAAGGAAATAAAGTTAGGAAAAGAAAAAGTTAGTCATTGGAGTGACGAGGATTACGTCCCCTCAACTTCTTGTAGCGACGATAGCATCGAGGATGGGGAGGAACCGGCTTATAAGAAGCATACCCCCGAGGTAGAACATTCCACGGATATTCGGGTATGGAAGGATGTGGATGAGCCCACCACAGAGGACGAGCAAAGTCCGGATAGCGAGGGACGACAACGAGAGGATGAATACACGGATGACGACGACGTGTTCGAGGCGCCTCCGTCACCGAATAGAGAGAGAGGCATTGTATTGGATAATCCAGGTCCTCAAGCTCCCTACCGAGTTGAGGATCCCGATTGGTATTTTCCTCCTCCCACAGGAGAGGAAGAAATGGACAGTTTTGTTCCTCGGGTCGAGCATTACATTCCGGTTGCCAAATGGCCGGAACATTGGAGGTACGGTGAACCTCGCCCCCTAAACCCGAGGGGAAATCCCAGTCCAGAAATTCTCGATATCCCTCCGGATGTCCCCGCACATCCGACGTGGCTCTTTATTGATGGCGAGGACCGTGGCTCGACATTTGCCCACATACGGCAATTGGATCCGGCGGATCCACGGCATACGTGGATTGTTCACGACGACCACGGATTTCGGGTGAATGTTCCCGAGTTATTACAGCTTCACCATCCGTGGGACCCCCAATTATACACTGTCTTAAAGTATTGTCAAAAAACTCCCAAGGTAATGGCTTTGCGAAAGGCTCGTACTTCGGTTCTTCATAAGTTCTGAAATCTTCAAGTGAGGCGACCCAGTTTATGCGAAATCCCAAGGGTTCCCTGTCCGATTACCCCACCTCCACCACCGACAAAAGAGGATTGGCAAAGAATAATCAAGGCACTCACTGAACAATTGGCCGCCCAACAAACATAAGTGGCGAGGCTCACTCGGGAGTTGTCTCAAAAAAAATTGTGGTAATCGGTATATTTATGATTTGCAATTTTTTGAGGGTTTCTTTCTATTCTTATCTTGTCATCGCTAACCCACCCACTCAATATGTTATTGTTATGAATTTGTTGTTTATGTTGAATATACCGACGACAGAGGATCATCCATAAAGCAGCGACGAATTCCAGTCGTCCCTGAACCATGATTCCATTGTGGTGACAGTCGTTTGTCGCAAAATTAGCGACGACAGATTGTCGTCGCCTATTTGAGCAACGAGCAGCTATCGTAGCTGAAATACGTGTCATGCTTTAAGATGTCGGCGGGTATAATTGAGCCGACCCATACTAATTATGTCTTAGTGACGTAACAGGTCTGTATAGGAGCGTACAACACGAAATACAGACAAGACAAGGACCGGATCATGTACTCATGTACGGTACAGAGTGAATGCTATACGGAACCCACATGGAACCGGATTGCGGAACGAAATTAGATGCCCCAAACTCAACGGCTCCGAACGTTACAAATGTCGAAGTCGTGGACACTCGGAGGTTTTTGCATTTATTTTGCTTAGCGTAGGGAGGGTTTTTATCCTCGAGGTGTAGATATAAGGCATCTGGAGGCGGCCACGTAGCTACCGTCTCTAGAAATTGGCAACGTTTGAGCATAGAAACCTGCACGCTCAGAGACACATAGGAATTAGTGTAGCTGTACGGCTAGAACAAAGCATAGGATAAATGCCAAATGGCAAGTAAGAACCATTTGCAAATTTAACACAGGAATCCAACATTGTGAAGTTGTCGTTTTCTTGTTGGAATTCAAGTATTTTCTAGGTCTAGAGATTGCAAAATAAAAAGCAAATAGAAGATATTGACAGCCTCTCTCTAACTCCTAACTCAAGTCACCACACTCGTCGCAGTCACTGAAGACTGGAGGAGTTAGCCATGGCTGCCTGTGCTGTCCAAAGAGAGACATGCAATAGTTTCATTGGGTTTTCTAAAAGGTAGCTTGACGGAGCCAGGATTTGATCCTAGTACCTACCGTACGTCAATTTCGCAATAGCCGGTTACCTTATCCTAATAGTCTAGGTCATGCGATAGAGTATATGGGGTATGATAGTTATATAAACACTTACATTTAGACTAATTCATTTAACGGGAACTATATACATAATGCATAGAAACAGTTGTGTAAAGTACGAAGTACGGTTACGAAATAAATACCGCGCATTTTGTTTGACATCGAAAAGAATACCGCCCAAGTATTTATGACGGCTACGATTGAAAATCCGGATTTGATCAGACGGCCGCGACGGATGCTGAGATCGCGGAATAGGATTTTGGCGGTTTGCAATCACCGCCACATCGAATAATATGTGGCAAAACCACATTGGATTGCGGCAACTCCGATGATTACGGAAACGAATCTGGATATGACATGTGTCGACATTTTGGCCATGTCGTACGATGGCCGTACAAAAAGTTCACCGGCACCTCTACTTTTCTGTACGACACAGTATTTTAATTGGTGCCGTACTTCAGTAGATAGAGTTTTAGAGGGAGATAGGACTTAGAAAAATTTGGTAGATAGGACCCTCTCTTTGAGAGAGCTTCTGTACAAAAGGTCATCTTTGACCATTCATAATAATCAATTTACTTAACCATTTTCAATGATTCTTTTTGCTGCGGACTCAGGGGAGTCCACGCTACACAGGGGTGTAGTCGGTCAGAGTTTTTGTCTGTCAGGGTGGCTGCCTTTCTAAGGGAAAGTCAAAGTGGGTGAATGTGTCCAAATCTCATATTCTAACTTTGCATTCTGTGGTGGTACTGAGCACACAGAAAGTGTTATTTCACAAGGGTGAATCTATATTGGGGTTTTGACTGTCAAAGGGTCAGTTATTTGGGTTTATATCAAGTTAGGTGTCGGCATTATCTAGATTAGCTTCTTTGGATATGCCTACTTTGAGGGCCAATGGAGGTCTCACAGTTTCAGGTTATGGGCCCACTGTTGATATTTGTGTATTTTCTAGGTCTGTAAATAGGATAGAAAAAGGCAGAGGCAGTCCGCCTCTAACTCCCCTC
The DNA here is from genome assembly GCA_037447655.1 of Zygnema cylindricum. NCBI lineage: Eukaryota > Viridiplantae > Streptophyta > Zygnematophyceae > Zygnematales > Zygnemataceae > Zygnema > Zygnema cylindricum. The sequence continues at coordinate 23,517 of JBBHKE010000905.1, forward strand.
TCCAAGCCCCCACACTTGTTGTAGTCACTGAAGGCTAGACAGGGAGCTAGAGCCATGGCTGCCTAAGCTCTCTAGAGAAGACAGGGGGTAAATTAGTTAGACTTACCAAAAGTTAGTTGACGGACCCAGGAATTGATCCTAGTACCTGCCGTCTTTAATCAATCATAGCCGGTAGCTTTAACTGCTTACACTTGGGCTAGTATTAAGACATATAAGGTTTGATAATTATTTATTTAGTTACACGTAGACTTTATCATTTAACTGGAAATATATACGTAGTGCATAGATACAGTTATACATAGTACAGAGTACGATTTAATGTATATAAAACGGATACCGACATTTGTTTCGAACACGAAACAAATACCGCGCACGTATTTGAAATTCCGTGGTCTCCATTGACCCACAGAATGAGCAGCCTATGTAAAGCCTCTAGGATAATATTTGCCCCTTCTACTTTCCCGCTGAATAAGCGCCGCCCAGGCACACAAATATTCTGACCACTTTCACCCCTGTGAGGACAAGACTCCCCTGAGTCAAACGCAAAAAGAATCACTGAATTTGCTCACCTGAGCAGTAAGTTATGGCTGGTCAAAGATGACCTTTATTGTTACAAGCTCTCTTAGAGAGAGAGGTACCTAAATATTACTAAGTCTCGGTCTGCCTACTCACGACTACCTACTATTAAACCCTAGTCCAATAGGAACACTATAAAGTACAAGAAGGTACAATGGGCGATGTACTTATTGTACGACCATTGTACGACAAGGTCTACAAGGTGACACCTATCATATCGGAAGCCATGGTTCCTCCTCCCATCTTCTCCGGTATCAAATAATGTGGCGCCACGTGGCACCGCGTGACGCTATCTCCGTATGCCGCCAAAAAGCTCACTTCGCATGGCGGCTATAATGCCGGCCGTCGGATCAAAACATGTTTTACACGGTTCAGATTCGCGTACATGTAGAAATTACTCCTTTTGGTTAGTCTGCTGTTAATTAGCTGTTTCGTTAATGTTTATATATTTATGAAACCCGTCACGTGTATCGTTTCGTAACGCCTTAATGATTAAGGCGTTAGGCTACAGAGAATCTAGAGGTCACAAGTTCAAATCTAGACCTAGACATCATTTTAGTAAAATACCCTTAACTGCAAAAACTGCCACTTTCTAAATATGGCGGCAGCCATGGCGCGCCTTTGATCCTTACTCTCTTTCTTTAAAACGAAACTAAAATAGGGAAGTGAACTATTAATTACCTCTTTTCAACACTCCCCTTAATTGCTAGTCACTTTTCAATTTTAATCCACAGTTTTCTCTGCAATAAATCAACTTAGGGGAAGGCACTGCTTTTTTCATCATGTCTGCAATCATTTCTCTATCAGTTTTATGAACCAGTTTAATAATTTTATTTTCTACCTTCTCTCTGACAAAGCTTAGTCTAATATCCATATGCTTAGCTTTGAAGTGATGTTTCGGATTAGCTGCAATCGAGATAGCAGCTTGATTATCACAAAAAACATTTTGAGTTCCAGACTTCATGAACCCAAGTTCTTCAAGAAGAGATTTAACCCACATTAATTCTTTGGTGGCAGCACAGGAAGCCATGTATTCAGCCTCCATAGTGGACTGAGCAACTACTTTTTGTTGCTTGCTACTCCAACAACATGCACCGAATCCAATTTGCAACACATATCCAGTCGTACACCTCCTTAAAGGCACATCTCCATAACTGGCATCACTCCAAGTGGTGATGTCAGTGTGCTCCCCTCCCAAATGCAACCATAATTCCCTTGTCCCCACCAGATACCTCATCACCCTTTTGGTAGCCTCCCAATCTCTCTTTCTTGGTTCATTTAGATTTCTACTAAGGACACCTACAGCTGCAGCTATATCCGGACGGGTACAGTTCATAAAATAAATTAAACTGCCTACAATCTGCCGATAAGGGATATTTTCCATAAATTTTCTTTCTATCTCGTCCATCTCATCATTAATGATGAATATTCCTCCCTCTTCACTCCCCTCACTCACTTTCTTCAAATCCATGGGAGTAGTACATCCGTTTGCTTTCTCCATTTGAAATTTTTCTAGCATATTACCGATTGCTTCTTTTTGAGTGAGTCTTATAATTCTATTCCCTCTATCTCTCTCCATCTGAATTCCCAAAATGTACTTTGCTTCCCCAAGATCTTTCATATCAAAGCTGCTTCTATTTCCCGTTTTAGTTTGTTAATTTTATCCAACGACTTGCTTAAGACCAACATATCATCCACATAAATAGCAATAAATATCACTCCATTCTCATCCTCAAATAAATATATAGAGTGATCTGAACTAATTCTGATATACCCCAAACCGGTCAGAAATTCGTCGAGCTTTATATTCCACTGTCGCGGGGCTTGCTTAAGCCCATAGAGTGATTTTATCAGTTTGCAAACTTTGTTTTCTTCCCCACTTTCCACGAATCCTTTCGGTTGCCTCATGTAAATTTCTTCTTCCAACTCTCCGTGCAAAAAGGCAGTTTTAATATCCATCTGGTGGATTTCCATATCCTCCGTTGCGGCTATACTTAAAAGGATTCTAACAGAAGGAAATTTGACTATAGGTGCAAAGGTTTCTTCGTAGTCTATCCCCTCTTTCTGTCTATAACCTTTTGCAACTAACCTAGCTTTGTACCTCTCAATGGTATTATCCGGGTTTAATTTAAGTTTAAACACCCACTTACATCCGATCGGTTTTCGGTCCGGTGGACAATCTACCAACTCCCATGTATTGGCTTCCATGATAGAGGCCATTTCTTCATTTATAGCTGTGATCCACCGGCTACTTTCTGGAGTGTTTATGGCCTCTATGTATGTTTGAGGTTCATCTGGGTGAGACATCTTTGTGAGTTGGTTATTTACTTGTCTTTCTTGAAGTCGTTTACTACTTCTTCTTCCCCCTTCAAAATCGGACGCCGGTATGGAAGGCATCCTTGGGTTTCGTTTTGGGAGATTTTCAGCTCCCTTGTCTTCCAATTCCGGTGTCTCATCAAGTTCCTCATCGGTTTCCACTTCGTATTGTGGCGTTGCCTCGGATGTTGTCCTTTCCTCCTTCTCCTTTGGTAGATCTGCAGATTTTTCTTTTTCTCCCTCTTCCTTCTCTTCATTTTCAAAGTCAAAGTCAGAAAACTGATCCGTTTCAAATCTGATTTTGACTTCCTTATTATATTTGAATGGATCAATGGACTTCTCTTCATTCATCACCACTATGTGTTTTACCAGAATTATATCTCTCTTTTTCAAGTCATACACTCGGTATCCTTTTGTGCTCTCATCATATCCTACAAGATATCTAGGTTTCCCTCTTCCCTCTAACTTCCATTTAGTCTTATCGGAATCCAAACTGTAGACTTGACTTCCGAACACTCTCAAACTAGACAAATCAGGCTTTCTTCCTGTCCACCTCTCATACGGAGTTTTCTCTTTATTTGCTGAAGTTAGGACTCTATTTTTGATGAAATTAGCATAGTTCATAGACTCAGCCCAAAACTGCAGCCCTATCCTCTTATCACTTAACATACTTCTGGACATATCTCCTAAAGTTCTATTCACTCTTTCTGCTACCCCATTTTGTTCCGGATTATAGGGAACAGTTTTCTCATGATGAATTCCTTCTTCTTTAAGATATTCTTCAAAATCCCTTGAGGTGTATTCTTTCCCATTATCACTTCTTATCTCTTTTATTGAGGTTTCATGTAGCTTTTCACTCCATACTTTATACTCTTTGAAACATCTTAATACCTCTGACTTATGTCTGAGAAAGTATACCTTCGTGTATCTAGACCAATCATCTGTGATAGTTAACATCCATCTCTTCCCCCCATGTGAAGCATACCTAGCACGTCCCCAAACATCAGTGTGAACTAGATCTAATACTTTCTCTCTCCTAAATGTGGTTGCCTTTGGAAATGGAAGTCTATGAATCTTCCCTTGGGCACATCCACTACAATCATCAAAGTTCTCATCATCTTCAAAAGTAATACCCTCCACTATTCCATTTTTCTTCATTTTATTTAATCTATCTAGATGCACATGCCCCAACCTTTTATGCCAAAGCATCATCTCACTTGCACACGAGTAGAGAACACTCTTTTCATTGCAAAGTACAATTCTGAACATTCCTTGACTGCCCTTCTCAGCTATGAAATAAACCTCATTATCAAAGCTTGCTGTGAAGATTCTTTTCCTAGTTCCTGTTTCAAACTCCTTTTCATCTAGGACAGCTGTTGAGACTAGGTTCTTGCTAAGCTGTGGAATGTAAAGAACGTCTGAGAGTGTTACAATTGAGGCATTTCCATCAACTAGAACCTTCAAGTCAACAGTTCCAACAAGACTTGTGGTTTCTACTCTACCATCTCCGTACTCTATCTCAACTGTTGGGATCTTTCTCAGTTTAGTGAACCACCGCTTATCTTTGCACATATGCATTGAAGCGCCTAAGTCTATGATCCACCCATCCTCGGGTGGATCCCTCTTACCTCCGAAAGCACACTTTTGTCTCCGTGGAATGTCGACATGCTTTTCAGTGTTTTTCGGATTTAGGAGAAGCTCCTCAAGCTCCTCTTCAGGTTCAATTTTTTCTTCCACTTCCTCATTAAGAACTTGAGTCAGGAAAGCCTTTTTCTTTCCTCCGTCCTTTAAGGTTCCTTGACCATCTTTCAGTCGAAGATCTGCAAGTCTGACACAATCTGCCATATAGTGTCCCGGTTTCTTGCAGAAGAGACATAATCCTCCTCGAAAAGTTCCTCTCCCCTGTTTATCAAATCTGCCACCTCCTTGTCCTCTTCCACCAAAGTTTCGATAGGGATCTTTCCCTCTCTCCTCATCACGCTTCCGCCAATCAGCTCTTGCAGACAATGCTTGAACACTTGGACTCCCTCTCTTAAGCTCTATGGTGCTTTCTTTCACTAAAATCATTCCCACAGTGTCATCCCAATTCCAATTGCTATCTCCTATGTCCTGCAATCGGTTAATGATATTCTCATACTCTTCAGGTAGTTTCATCATTAATGTGTTCACTCTTTGTCTCTCAGACCATGAGTTACCTGCACTCTCTAACTCTCCAAACAATGTTCCTAAATCATTGCAATAATTATCTATACTTCCTCCCTTATAAGTATAAGCTGCAATCTTATTTTCTGCCAACTGTTGCTGCTGCAATGATCCACTCTTATATTTGTTAACTAGTGATATCCAAATCTGAGATGAAGATTTGACATGCATAAGGGGAATGGCAATACCCTTTGCTTCACTTTTAAGAATTAAGAGCTTAGCAACCTTGTCTTTGTAGTTCCAATTTTCATACTCTGATCTTTCGGTCTGAACCCTTGTCGTTGTTGCTGGTGGTGTTGCTGCCGGTATCGCTTTCGGCAATGGTGTTACTTGAGTTGCAACTCCTTCCTTTTCTCCTTCCATGACAATCTCTTCTCGTGCCTCATCTTCATCCTCGGTGATGGTGGCAGCTGTTCTACCAACTGTAGAGGCAGAGGTGCCAGATAAACGTGTCCCTCCAAACCCAGGTGGAGGTGGGCATCGAATTTGTCCAGACACTATGCCCCATAGATGCTTCTCAAATAGTTCTCCCTCCATCATCATTTCCCAATAAAGAAAGTCTGATCCATCAAATATGGAAACCCTAGAGGGTGGGTCCATAACGTGAAATTCTGTGGTCTCCATTGACCCACAGAATGAGCAGCCTATGTAAAGCCTCTAGGATAATATTTGCCCCTTCTACTTTCCCGCTGAATAAGCGCCGCCCAGGCACACAAATATTCTGACCACTTTCACCCCTGTGAGGACAAGACTCCCCTGAGTCAAACGCAAAAAGAATCACTGAATTTGCTCACTTGAGCAGTAAGTTATGGCTGGTCAAAGATGACCTTTATAGTTACAAGCTCTCTTAGAGAGAGAGGTACCTAAATATTACTAAGTCTCGGTCTGCCTACTTACGACTACCTACTATTAAACTCTAGTCCAATAGGAACACTATAAAGTACAAGAAGGTACAATGGGCGATGTACTTATTGTACGACCATTGTACGACAAGGTCTACAAGGTGACACCTATCATATCGGAAGCCATGGTTCCTCCTCCCATCTTCTCCGGTATCAAATAATGTGGCGCCACGTGGCACCGCGTGACGCTATCTCCGTATGCCGCCAAAAAGCTCACTTCGCGTGGCGGCTATAATGCCGGCCGTTGGATCAAAACATATTTTACACGGTTCAGATTCGCGTATATGCACAAATTGCTCCTTTTGGTTAGTCTGCTGTTAATTAGCTGTTTCGTTAATGTTTATATATTTATGAAACCCGTCACGTGTATCGTTTTGTAATGCCTTAATGATTTAGGCGTTAGGGTATAGAAAATCTAGAGGTCATAGGTTCAAATCTAGACCTAGACATCATTTTAGTAAAATACCCTTAACTGCAAAAGCTCCCACTTTCTAAATATGGCGGCAACCATGGCGCGCCTTTGATCCTTACTCTCTTTCTTTAAAACAAAACTAAAATAGGGAAGTGAACTATTAATTACCTCTTTTCAACAGTTTTTTTCTGACGACTACGATCGAAAACTTGTTTTGATCGGACGGCCGAAAAGGATGCCGAGATCGCAGAAGAGATTTCGGTGGTTTGCGGTCATCGCCACATAGGATGAAACGTGGCAAAATGACATTGGATTGCGGCATCTCCGAGGATTACGTGAAAGAATCTGGAGATGACATGTGTCGACATTTTGGCCATGTCGTACGATGGCCGTGCAGAAAGTACACCGGCACTTGTACTTTTCTGTACGACATTGTAATTTGATTCGTGCCGTACTTCAGTATATAGCGTTTTAGAGGGAGATACGACTTAGAAAAATTTGGCAGATAGGACCCTCTCTCTGAGAGAGCACCTTGTATAAATAGCTAACTTTGGCAGCCATAACTATCAAGTTACTTGACCATTTTCAGTGATTCTTTTTGCTGCCAACTTAGGGGAGTCCACGCAACACACATGTGTAGTCGGTCAGAGTTTTTGTTTGCCAGGGTGGCGGTATTTCTAAGGGAAAATCAAAGTGGGTGAATGTGTCAAAATCTCATATTCTAACTTTGTATTCTGTGGTGGAACTTTGCACACAAAAAGTCTTATTTCACAGGGGTGAAGCTATAATGGGTTTGTGATTTTCTTGGGGGTCAGTCATTTGGGTTTATATCAACTTGGAGTCGGCACTATCTGGATAAGCTTTTTTTGGATCTGCTTACTCTGAGGGCCAATGGAGGTCTCAGAGTTTCACCCACCATTTAGGGTGCCTATGTTTGATGGAACAAGCTTCACTAATTGGGAGTTTACAATGGAGGGATTGCTTTTCGAGAAGCACTTATGGGGAATTGTTTCGGGACAAGTGAGATGTCCGCCACCTGACTTTGGAGGAGCATACTATGGAGAATCATGTGGGGCTGCTTAGAATATCAACTGGAGTTCAAATGCAACGGAAGGTGAAGGGAAAAACCTTTTCGTGGATGGGGAAATAGGGGAGAAGGAAAAATGGACACCTATGGTGAGGGGAGCTAGGCTCTTAGCTATGGTACCACTTGTAGGGATTAAAACTGAAGAAAATGACAGAAAAATATGGGAATACAAAAACACTATAGCAAAACATCTCATACTTAGATATGTGTCTAAGTCCATAGTTATCACTCTGGGAACCACTAAGTCGGATTAATAAGAGTGAGACTATTCAGTTTCAGCAGTTAGTAAAACAGGAAATAGAGGCCTATGTTGATAAAGGCGGTATTATCATAGAGTTTTGCAATGATATTGCTGCGCTATATGTTCAGCTTGCTAGTGCTGGATATGTAGAATCTGAGGAGAGATACACTACTCATGAAACTCCCAGATGAGTACGAAAACATCATTTGTCCTATGCAGGCAATAGATGGCTCCTCGTGGACTTGGAGCTTTACCATGGGGATAATTTTTGTGAGGGAAAGCACTTTGGAGCTTCGTAGGGGAAGTGAAAAGGTGAATGCATTTATTGCTGGTGGTGATTGGCGCAAGCGAGATGGGAGGAACGACGGTGATTGGCAGAAGCGTGATGAAAGGAACGGTGGTGACGAGCGGAAGCGTGATGAGGGGAAGAAAGACAAAGGTAAACCTTATCGAAACTTTGGTGAAAAAAAAATGAGTGAGAGGAAAAGAAAGTGGAGCTTCGGATAAAAATGGGTTTGCTTCTTTTGTAGGGAATCGGGTCTCTATAAAGAGGAATGCCATTGTTTGGAAAAACTTAGAAGTTGGAATGTGGATGAGGAGGAAGAAGAAGAAGAGGAGAAAGAGGATGAAGATATTTTAGAGCTTCTCCGGATCAGTAGTATGGGGAAGAGAGGAAAGTACACAAAAATTCCACGAAAGCAACAATGTGCTTTTGGAGGTATAAGGGAACTAAAGAGAGAGGAGATACTTGAGGGAGTTCAAAATATTGAGGAAAGTTTCATAGATATTTTGGAAACTGAAAAGTGGTCGGAAAATGACACTTCAATGGATTTAAAGGATAGAGGAGAAGGGGAATATTTAAAGAAAGGTTTAGGGGAGGAGAAATATTATTTGGGAATAAAAATAGAAAGTGATAGTGGAAAAAATTCCATGGGAGAGAGTGAGGGAAGTCCAGAAAATGGGGTAATTATCATGGATAAAAATATGAGTACGGAAGATGTAGATCTTATGAGGAACTTAGTGGGGACTAGTGATTTTTGGGAATATTTGGGGGGGAATGGATTTGACATCACTACTTGGTGTGATGTCGCTTGTGAAGATGTGCCTGTAAAAGGGTTATCATCTGGGTATGTGTTGCAAATTGGGGATGGGGCTGACTGTTAGAAATACAAAAGGAAAAGTGGATTTTGGTTGGATGAAAAGGGAAGGAGGTGGATAAAATCTTTGCTTGGATTTATGAAAAGTGGCATGCAAAATAAAATGTATGATCGACAAGATGAAATTATTTTTGGTTATCTAATAAACTTTCTTAAATATAAAGGTATTCGCTTGGAGCTTCATGAAGGAAAAAGGAAAAAGGAGAGGAAAAAATATATATATGTATTTGTTGTTTTTGATGGGAGTTGAAAAAAATTAGAGTAGAAAATAAGGGAGGTGTTGGAATTCAAGTATTTTCTAGGTCTAGAGATTGCAAAATAAAAAGCAAATAGAAGATATTGACAGCCTGTCTCTAACTCCTCACTCAAGTCCCCACACTTGTCGCAGTCACTGAAGATAGGAGGAGGAGATAGCCATGGCTGCCTGTGCTGTCAAAAGAGAGACATGCAGTAGTTTCATTGGGTTTTCTAAAAGGGAGCTTGACGGAGCCAGGATTTGATCCTGGTACCTACTGTACGTCAATTTCGCAATAGCCGGTTACCTTATCCTAATTGTCTAGGTTATGCGATCTAGTATATGGGGTATGATAGTTATATAAACAATTACATTTAGACTAATTCATTTAACGGGAACTATATACATAATGCATAGAAACAGTTGTGTAAAGTATGAAGTATGGTTACGAAATAAATACCGCGCATTTTGTTTGACATCGAAAAAAATACCGCGCAAGTATTTATGACGGTTACGATTGAAATTCCGGATTTGATCGGACGGCCGCGAAGGATGCCGAGATCGCGGAGTACGATTTTGGCGGTTTGCGATCACCGCCACATCGAATGACACGTGGCAAAACCACATTGGATTGCGGCAACTCCAAGGATTACGGAAACGAATCTGGATATGACATGTGTCGACATTTTGGCCATGTCGTACGATGGCCGTACAGAAAGTACACCGACACCTCTACTTTTCTGTACGACACAGTATTTTAATTGGTGCCGTACTTCAGTAGATAGAGTTTTAGAGGGAGATAGGACTTAGAAAAATTTGGTAGATAGGACCCTCTATTTGAGAGAGCTTCTGTACAAAAGGTCATCTTTGACCATTCATAACAATCAATTTACTTGACCATTTTCAATGATTCTTTTTGCTGCGGACTCAGGGGAGTCCACGCTACACAGGGGTGTAGTCGGTCAGAGTTTTTGTCTGCCAGGGTGGCTGCCTTTCTAAGGGAAAGTCAAAGTGGGTGAATGTGTCCAAATCTCATATTCTAACTTTGCATTCTGTGGTGGAACTGAGCACACAGAAAGTGTTATTTCACAATGGTGAATCTATATTGGGGTTCTGACTATCAAGGGGTCAGTCATTTGGGTTTATATCAAGTTAGGAGTCAGCATTATCTAGATTAGCTTCTTTGGATCTGCCTACTCTGAGGGCCAATGGAGGTCTTTGAGTTTCATTTCTGACAAACGTTTTTCTTGGGATTTGTCGAACTTGTAGCTTAGGGTTTTTCACCTTAATATTAGTCACAGGCTAGTTTTCAGTTAGGTTTCTTTTCTTTCCGACCATAGTTTATACTAGTAACTGTCTCAGAGCTCTTGATCCTCTCGTGTATCAAGTCCTTACCTAATCTACCGGCGCAAGCCAACATGCAAGGTTTCCCTGCAGACTGTTGTCTTCTTGTTGTGGTGTATGAATTGTGTTGTGTAGGTTTAGTGGTTTCTTCTTGGTACAACGCTGACCTTACGGTCCAGCTTTTCTGTAAATCTAATCACGGAGGACACCGGCTATCTCAGTTTTTTTGTCTAGTTGGAGGAGAGTTATCTTCTGCTGGTTGGACTCCTGTAGGGAATATCAATGACTTCAGGGCCTAGTGGCTACTGTCGCAAATATTCCCGTGTTAAATCTGTTCTATCGTTTCCTTCAATTTGCAGTTCTTTCAATTTGCTGTTTCTTCAATTTGTTGTTTTTCTGCAATTTGTTGTTTTTTTAATTAGTTGCTTTTTCAATTTTCTTGGTTTATTTTCAATTTTCTTTATTGCTGGGTTTATTGTGTTTTCCATTCAGCTTATGGTATAATTGTTGGTATTTTACAATACCTGCTTGTTTTCATTCCATTTATTGCCCAATTTTTCTTGTTAAGTTGCTGGATCTGAGAGTTTTGAATTATCCGGTATCTTTTCTCCTCTTTCTTCCTACCGGATTAACTCACTCAGAACACGAAGTAAACTTAAAACTTAAAAAAAAACAAACCCTAAAAAAATATATACATATATTTATATATAATAGGTTGCACAAATTATCACGAAAATTATCATTGCTTTATAGTTGGGCAGAGCGTGGCCTAAGGCTGATACGCGTGCCCTAACAGGCTACTAACGAAGTTGGTCATTGAGCGGTGGTGTTTCTCGATAATCTAGAATTAGAGAGGAGTTGGAGCTTCGCTGGGAGACATTTACAGTACCATACTTGGTGGTATCGATCTAAGGTGAGTAGTCGGTTCCTTGTGGGTGCATGCGCGCAGTAGGTAGTTAAGTGCAATCGTTTAGAGGGATTTATCGTTAACCGAAGGTTGTGCCTTCTGTTCGGTAGGGCATTTGTCACATTTTCTTAGATTTCACTGTGATTGGTCTTGGATTGCGCTTCCTGCTTTTCTTTACATTTGGCCTTGTTGGCCCTGATAGTTTCCTACTTTTCTTGACATCTGGCCTTGTTGGCCCTGATAATTTCTTGCTTTTTTCTGTACATCTGGCCGTGTTGGCCTTGATATTTTCCCGCTTTTATTAAATCTGGCCACAAGTGGCCCTGCATAGGTGACATGGTTTCTTCTTGGTGTAGTTTGGAGTGATTCTTCAGGTCTGCTTAGATCTGGTTGTGAACGGCCTCGTAAGATGGGTTCGTAATTAGAGTAACCCTGGTGATACAGACCGCATCGTGGGGGTGGTGTCTGTTTGCGTGAATTGATATACTTCCTCTATGGTTGATTGGTAAATCTAGCGGTTGCATTTGCACATCGACCTTGTTTAGTGTGTGTCTTATAGTAGCATCCGGATAGGCCGACCGGTTGGTTACATGCCAGCTGACTAGAATAATTTAGAGTATCCAGCGGGTTCCACTAGAAGCTCGAATCCTTACCGTGGACCGGCCAGGGATTCCATTCCAGTCGGATCCTCTCGACTACAGTCCCCGTATCGTATTGATCAATCTCAGTTTACGCGTTCCCCCAAACCCAGATCTGGTCTTACTCACACGGATAGAACCACATCATCCATTCGTTCGTCTTCTTCGCACAGTTGGGGGGAAGATTCGGACATTGACTCCCTTGATATTTCGGGATCTAAACTTACAACCTTCGCTTTTTCCGTTGGGCGGTACTATACACACTAATACTGATTCCTTTAGCGTGGACATGGCCTCTTTTATGGACATAGGAGGAGGATGTAGAAATCAATTTTGATTTTCAAGGTTCAAGAACACTATGTCCTTCTCGCACTTGCGGATGCTTTTTGATACCGAGATGCGCGATCTCGCATTCTACCATCAAGACCTTTATGACTTACAGGTAGCGTTCTCCCCACTAGGGCAATACCTAAGGGGATCCGCCTTATCTCTTTACACTCGAAAATATGTGGCGATATGCGCCATGATTGAAATGGCACCTGCACATTCTGTCTCGCTAGCCATAACTAGCAACCCGGAAATTCTTTTCCAACCCGGGGTTCTCCCAGTTTATGACTCTTCCGAAAATGAGATCTCACTTGAGATACCGGAGGTTCCTCATCAATTCGCGGAAGCAGCTCGAGCACCAATACCAGCTCGAGCAGCTATGCTGGTTCCCTTACGAGATTCGGTATCATTTGTTTTTAGCTTACTTGAGGAGGAATATAGAATGCAGAACCCCAATCAGGTTAAAGAACTAATGAATTTTGAACGCAAACCGGGCGAAACTGCCCGACATTGCGAGCATGTATGTGTTGTCTTTTGGAAAGCTTTCAGTCTCAGAGCAGCGCAGCAACTATACAGACAGCAGCGCAGCTGCTATACGGAAGAGCAGCGCAGCTGCTATACAGCAGAGCTGCGCAGCAGCGCAACATCACAGCAGCGCAGCAGCGAAGCTGCGACACAGACAGGACAAACGCAGCTGCGGTTACTTTTGATAAGATCCGTACAGACAACGTAGCTGCTACTATCTTGGATATGATTTGGTGCAGGACACCGCAGCCGCGGGTGATGTAAATGTGATCCCGTACGGGACAACGCAGCTGCGATTGATATGAATCTAGTCAACGGACGAGATTCATAAGAGTATCACAAGTGACTTAGCCGACAAGTATATGTACAATCACTTAATATAGATTCTGAGTAATATTGACTGTACAATGATAGATTGGGTTGGCACGATCAAGAACACATAGATCTCACTAGGTGGGTTGATTTTGGACGTACCTCTCAGGTACACTGTTATCGGCGGTAGAACACCGAAAGTATAAGACTTAGGACTTAGAGCATTTTTATGAATCCAGACTTCCAAGTAGTAAAACTGCAGACAGTTTTTGGGAAACTTCTGAGTATTATATCTTGAGTGTTGTGGGGTCAATTGTGGTATAACTTTGGGAGTTATCAGTGTTTATTCTACTCTATATTCTGATAGAGTTTTGTGAGGCTTGGATGCTTCTATAAGAAGTGGTGAGCACTTAAGAACAGCTATTTGGTAGGATTCTTGATATCTTCTGAGAGTGTATCATGTCTACCTCTACTACTACTGCTGCTCCTCCACCTACACCGGTGGTTGTAGAACAATAGGTTATGGGCCTGTCATCAAGAATTCCTATCTTTTACGGGGATAAGTATGTTTACTGGGCAGATATGGTGGAAACACATTTTGAAAATGTCAATCTTTTGGATGTATTGGATGGTTCGCTGGATGAATCTGATCTGTCATGGTCTAAGAAAAATACGCAGGCTCGTTCTATTTTGAAATTTTGTATTTCTGAGGACTTAGCTATGTCTTGGATAAAAATGAGAAAGGCAATTGATATCTGGAAATCTCATAAAAGTGATTATGAAAAGGCTAATGTTAAGGAAGAGCTTCTATTGGCTAGAAAAATTTGGGACTATAAGTACACTGGCGGTACAATGGCTGAATATTCTAACAAATTTCGTATTCTTGTAGATGCACATGCTTATGCCGGTGGGGTGTTTCCTCAGTTTCAACAGGCAGCATTGCTCATGAGGGGTCTCCCTCGTAGTATGAAAGGAGCATCTGACATGCTCAAACAGAAAGATAAAGCTAGCTGGACTTTACAGTTAGCAATCAATATTTTATTAGAGGAGGAAGCTACATCTAACATTCTCAATGTTGAGCAAGTAGAGGCTTTTAATTCAGATTTTGGAAAGAAAGGTCAATTTAATCAGAACCGTAATCAGTTTCCCAATTTCAGACAGTTTAATCAGGGTGGAAATAGACAATCACACAATGCATGTTTTTATTGTAGTGAGAGAGGTCATGGATACAAATTCTGTCCTAAACTTAAACAAGCTAACGATACAGGTTTATACAGGCCAGGATGGCAACAAAGTCAGTTTTACAAAAACTTCACGAGGCCTACACCTCGTGGAAATGCACTGTTTTCAGCTTCTTCATCACTCCAAGACGAGACTCTGACATTTTCTGAGGAGGACGACACGGATCTATTCGCTATGGCGGCAGCAATGGAAGGCGCAAAGGACCCTGTATGGATTATGGATACAGGAGCGTCAATGCATATGTGTTGGAACAAGGCCATCTTCAAAAATCTGAAAGCAACGCCGGAGAAAAATATTTATTATGCTTGTGGAATGAGTGTCCAAACTCGTGCAATGGGTAATGTGTCCTTGCTAGTTGATGTGGATGGACAAGCAATTGAAAGGACTCTTCACAATGTCTTATTTGTACCAAACTTTAAGAAAAATCTGTTTTCTACGTCGTTGGTTGAGAGTAAAGGCTTTGAGAATAGTTTGAAAAACGGTCGGCAGGTTGTTAGCAAAAACGGCAAGGTTGCGGTTACAAGTACTAGAGATAGTAGCAAAATGTATCGCATGGATATGGCTAATACAAAAGAAAATGATGTTTGGTACTCCGGTGTTTTGCACTCAGATGAGTTGTGGCATAAAAGATTAGGCTATGTAAACTATGATAGTTTGAAGAAAATGGTCGTTGCTGGAAAAATAGAGGGTGTGTCCATCACAGATGGGCCGGTCAAAACTTGCGATGGTTGCGCTTTAGGCAAAATCCACAGATTGCCATTTCCTAAGGAGTCTGAGCATCGGTCGACGAAACTTTTACAACAAATACATTCGGATGTCTTTGGTCCGGCTAAGGTTCCTTCTGCCGGAGGGATGAAATATATGGTCACCTTCACAGATGATTTCTCAAGGTTTACAAAAGTTTACTTCATGAAGGAGAAAAGTTAAGTGTTTGGTCACTTCAAACACTATAAAGCATGGGCTGAAAAACTTCATAATTCATCTATTTTGCAGCTCAGAACGGACAATGGTGGTGAATATACATCAAAAGAGTTTGAAACCTTTTTACTCGAAGAAGGCATTAGTCATCTACTGACTGTTCCATATTCACCGGAACAAAATGGGGTGTCGGAAAGACTGAATAGAATTCTCACAGAAAGCTCTAGGTCTATGCTCGCAGATAAAAATGTGGATCCGAAATTTTGGGTTGAGGCTCTAAATTGTGCAGTTTATATTAAAAATAGGATAGGATCAAGATCGGTAGAAACTACTCCTTACGAGATCTGGACAGGAAGCAAACCAGATGTTAGCCATTTCAAGGTCTTTGGTAGTCAATGCTTTATATTGGATACGTCTACAGATAGATGGAAAATGGAACCAAAGGGATTACCGGGTATTCTGTTAGGACATGATGATCACTCGAAAGGTTATAGAGTCTTTGTGTTTGAAAGGCAGAAAATAGTTGTAGCTAGAAACATCATTGTTAAGGATGAACTAGACTCCATTGATTTATTTCAAATGACAGAGCAGCAAAAGCAACAAAAAGTACAGGAGTATGTCATCTTAGATTGCATGCAGGAAATTGTCCCGCAGATTCTACAAACTCCGGTAATGACTCCGGCGTCAGACTCTCTCCAACTTCCTCACCAACTTCGGGTCCAGACAGACCAAGAGCAGTCAATACACACGGATCGCAACCAGCGCAATCACGAACATACGGATCGCAACCAGCGCAATCAGCAAGACATGGATCGCAACCAGCGCAATCAGCGCAATGCGCGCCATCCGACGATCTCAGCCTCAAAAATTCCGGGGGGAAGAAGATCAAGCAGCCGCCTGCAAGCAAGCTCTCACTTTGCCTACTCGGCAGTCTCAGGGGAGCCCTTGACCATCCAAGAGGCTTTCTCATCACCAGAGCGGAATCACAGGATTGAGGCGGCAAACGACGAAATGAAGTCGATCATGGAGGCTCAAACATGGGAGCTCGTGGACCTTCCTCTAGACCGAAAAGCGATCGGCAGCAAATGGGTATTCAAGGTGAAGTTAAATCCCGATAACACCATTGAACGCTATAAGGCCAGACTTGTGGCGAAGGGGTACAATCAAAAGGATGGAATCGATTTTGAAGAAACATTTTCTCCGGTTGTAAGATTTCCAACAGTTAGGATTTTGCTGTCCTTAGCTCCTATAGAAGATATGGAAATTCATCAGATGGATGTAAAAACGGCCTTTTAGCATGGAGAACTAGAAGAGACCATTTACATGCAGCAGCTTGAAAAGTATGTAGAACCAGGAAAAGAGCACTTAGTATGCAAGTTGCTAAAATCTTTGTACGGCTTAAAACAAGCCCCCAGACAGTGGAATATAAAGCTTGATGAATTCTTAACTAGAATAGGATTTCAAAGGATAAATTCTGATCACTCTGTCTATGTTCTAAAGGGTGAAAATGGGATAGTGTATATAGCAGTATATGTAGATGATTTGCTATTAATTAGCAAATCTATGGCTGAAATTAACAAAATCAAAACTGCTCTAAACTCACGTTTCGAGATGAAAGACCTTGGTGAGGCAAAATATATTTTGGGTATCCAGGTAGAGAGGGACAGAAATAAGAAAATAATAAAATTGACTCAAAAAGAGGCTATTGGAAACATGTTAGATGAGTACAGAATGCGGGGGGCAAAAGGATGTTTAACACCAATCGAGTTTCGGCAGAAGTTAGAGGGAGAAGAGACAGAACCAGGTGTCATTGTTAGCGAGTATTTAGAATCAGGGGAGAATGATCCTATGACAATAATACCTTATAGACAGATAGTGGGAAGCTTAATATACTTCATGAATTGTACCCGTCCTGACATAGCTGCAGCAGTCGGGGTATTGAGTAGGAGTCTAGAGAATCCGAGAAAATCTGACTTTGACGCAGCAAGGAGAGTCTTAAAATATTTGGCCGGAACTAAAGACCTCAACTCACACTAGGCGGAGGAGAAGTCAAGCTGCAAACATGGAGTGATGCAAGCTATGGCGACATGCCAAGCCGGAAATCCACCACGAGATTCGTTCTACAAGTTGGGAACGATACTTGCTGTTGGAGCAGCAAACTTCAAAAGGTGACAGCACAGTCAACAATGGAGTCAGAATATATGGCAGCAAGCTCGGCCCTCAAAGAACTCTTATGGGTAAAATCCATGTTACAAGAACTAGGATACATGCAAGTTGGTCCGCAGGTGATCTGGTGTGATAACCAGGCTGCCATTGCCATTGCTTCTAACCCGAGTCATCACTTCAAAAGCAAGCACATGGATGTACGATTACACTTTGTAAGAGAAAAAGTGTTCTCTAGAGTGATTAAATTATGTTACTTACCAGATGCAAAAATGATTGCTGATATGCTCACTAAAGCTCTTCCTGCTCCTAAGCTGAAGTATTGTAGGGAAGCAGTGGGATTAAGTGAATAGTTGAATTGCTGCACTGCTATACTGCCACGCTGCGATAAGTCCACCAGAGAGGTAGTGGAACTGAGTGACTTGCTAATTGCTATATTGCTATGCTACGATACTGCGCTAGTTTATCACCACAGCTGCGCTGGTATACTGAGTCTAAAGCTTTAGGGGAGTGTTGTCTTTTGGAAAGCTTTCAGTCTCATAGCAGCGCAGCAGCGCAGCAACTATACAGACAGCAGCGTAGCTGCTATACGGAAGAGCAGCGCAGCTGCTATACAGCAGAGCTGCGCAGCAACGCAGCATCGGAGCAGCGCAGCAGCGAAGCTGCGACACAGACAGGACAAACGCAGCTGCGGTTACTTTGGATAAGATCCGTACAGACAACGTAGCTGCTACTATCTTGGATATGATTTGGTGCAGGACACCGCAGCCGCGGGTGATGTAAATGTGATCCGGTACGGGACAACGCAGCTGCGATTGATATGAATCTAGTCAACGGACGAGATTCATAAGAGTATCACAAGTGACTTAGCCGACAAGTATTTGTACAATCACTTAATATAGATTCTGAGTAATATTGACTATACGATGATAGATTGGGTTGGCACGATCAAGAACACGTAGATCTCAGTAGGTGGGTTGATTTTGGATGTACCTCTCAGGTACACTGTTATCGGCGGTAGACCACCGAAAGTATAACACTTAGGACTTAGAGCATTTTTATGAATCCAGACTTCCAAGTAGTAAAACTGCAAACAGTTTTTGGGAAACTTCTGAGTATTATATCTTGAGTGTTGTGGGGTCAATTGTGGTATAACTTTGGGAGTTATCAGTGTTTATTCTACTCTATATTCTGATAGAGTTTTGTGAGGCTTGGATTCTTTTATAAGAAGTGGTGAGCACTTAAGAACAGCTATTTGGT
Organism: Zygnema cylindricum; assembly: GCA_037447655.1. NCBI lineage: Eukaryota > Viridiplantae > Streptophyta > Zygnematophyceae > Zygnematales > Zygnemataceae > Zygnema > Zygnema cylindricum. The sequence continues at coordinate 42,281 of JBBHKE010000905.1, forward strand.
AGGATTCTTGATAGCTTCTGAGAGTGTATCATGTCTACCTCTACTACTACTGTTGCTCCTCCACCTGCACCGGTGGTTGTAGAACAACAGTATGGGAACCTTACGTGAAGCCCTTCCGGACCTAATGTCCGATGCACAGGCAGTACAAGTATTTGTGGGACAATTTCCCACCCAATCTCGATTGTTTATTCAAAGTCATTTAACTGAATCATATGGCATAAAATTCACCTTCGAGCAGGCTGCAGAATATGCCGTGAGGTATGAAATGCAGACCAGCTGGTGGGACCCTCACGAGCGGCCTAAGCCTTCTTCAGGGATCCCCCGAATCCAAATCCGAATTCAAATTCTACCCCGCGCACATGGCCAAATCCCAAACCCCTAACAGTCGCGGCCATGGGATCTCTCCCAACGACCCCCGAGAGGCGTATTTGCTTCCAGTGGGGTAACATTGGTCACGACGTATGCAGCTATCCAGATAAACAACCATGTGTGCTCATTGTAACCAATCAGGTCATTACATTCACAGATGTGACATTAAAAACCCTGATTCAGGTATCAAAATCAAATCAGAAATGGCGGTATACCTGCCCGCTCGGCAAATTGGTCACTCCACCTAAAGAGGTAGAGAAAGACACACCTCCAAAAATCAGCCCGAGGGATCGAGATAAAGCCTAGATGCAGGCTACCGATGCGGCCATGATGAAAGAGCAGTTTGCCGCGTTAATGGCGCAGGTCAAACCGCAATTATATAGAATGGCTCGAACCGTGGTTCACATACCCTCCTTTGCGGGCCGATCTCTGCGAAAGTCAACTGTTCAACAACGGGCAACTCAGTTCAAAGGGACTCCCGATCATAACCGCGAGTCAAAGTCAATTAACACCCGTATCCCATTATCGTTTTGCAACTCTAAGACCTCCATAGGATCTCAGAGTAAGCAGCTCACACGATGCCTCTAGGATAACCCTGACCCCTTTGTCTTTCAGGACGAATAACCACCACCCTAGCAAACAAAAAATCAAACCACCTTCACCCTTGTGAAAGCAAGACTCCCATGAGTCGATAACAAAAAGAATCTCTGAATTTTCTCCCTTGAGCAGTAAGTTATGAAGGGTCAAAGTTGACCTTTTGTAAAAAACCCCCTCGGAGAGAGGGTCCTATCTACCAAATTTTCTAAGTCCTATCTCTCTCACAAACTCTATCTATTGATGTATTGAACCAATCATATTACACGTCCGTACATAAAAGTACATCTGCCGGTGTACTTTGTGTACGGTAACTGTACGACATGGCCTAAAAGTCGACACATGTCATATTCGGGTTCGGTCTTGTAATCCCCGAGATGCCGCGATCCAACGTTATTTTGCCACGTGTCATCCGATGTGGCGATGACCACAAACTGCCGAAATTGTCTTTCGCGATCTCGACTTTCTTCCCAGCCGTCCGATTGAATGCAAATTTTAATCGTAGCCGTAATAAATACTTGCGCGGTATTTGTTTTGTTAAAGAAATAAATGCGCGGTACTAGTTTCTTACACATACCGTAATCCGTACTTTTACATAACTGGATCTATTTATCATGTAAACAGTTGTAGTTAAATGAATTATCGTACGTAATAATATTTAAATAAATATCAAACCCTATATCATACATCAGTAGTCTTAGACTTAACGGCTACGACTACCGGCTATCGGCTACCTTTCTTTCGCAAGTACCTCGATCAAATCCCGTTTCCGACATCGATCCTTTTAGTAAATAAACTACTTATCAATACATAAACTAATCCATTTCCCGTAAACCTCTTGATAGCCAAGGTAGCCATGGCTCTAGCTTCCACTCCAACTTCCTAGTGACTGCGACAACTGTGGGAGTTTGGAGAGAGAAGTTAGAGATAGACTGCATCAGTTTCTTTCTGTATTTTAATAAATACCTAGAAAATACTAAAAATGAACCATCAATTTCTACACTCCCCTTATTTTCTAGTCAATCTTTAATTTTCAGACCACACTTCTCTTTGCAGAAAATTAGCTTAGGGGAAAGCACAGGTTTGGTCATCATATCAGCTACCATCTCACTATCTGGTCGGTACTCTAAACTGATTATTTTGTTTTCTACTTTCTCTCTAACAAAGGTGAGTCTAATGTTCATGTGTTTAGCTTTAAAATGATGTTTAGGATTTGCAGAAATAGCGATTGCTGCCTGATTATCACAAAATATTTTCTGCACACCACTCTTAAGGTGACCAAGCTCACCAAGCAAAGCCTTGACCCACATCAATTCTTTTACAACAGAACAAGAGGCAATATACTCAGCCTCCATGGTGGACTGAGCAATAACCTTTTGTTGTTTGCTACTCCAACAGCAAGCCCCATCACCCACATATAATACATATCCAAAAGTACATCTCCTTATCGGAGCATCACCATAAATAGCATCACTCCAAGTAGTGATGTCAGTATTCTCCCCACCCAAATGCAACCATAGATCCCTAGTTCCTATCAAATATCTAAGGACTCTCTTAGCTGCCTCCTAATCCTTCTTAGTGGGAGCATTTAGACTTCTACCCAGCACTTCTACAGCAACAGCTAAATCCGGTCGGGTACAATTCATAAAATAGATTTGGCTTCCCACTACTTGCCTGTAAGGAATAGTTTGCATGAACTTCTGCTTCTCCAGGACTTATTTCCTCATCTAAGACTATGACTCCTTCTTCCTCACTCCCCTCACTTCCCTTCTTTAACTCCATTGGAGTTGTACAACTATTAGCTTTATCCATCTGAAATTTTTCCAGCATGTTCCCTATTGCTTTCTTTTGAGGCAATCTTATAGTCTTTCTTTCTCGGTCTCTTTCTACTTGAATCAAATTCTCCGGGTTCCACCGGTCTGCCCCTCCTTCAACCGAAGCTCGGTTAGCTAAGTACACTCCGCCATATAGTGCCCTGGTTTCTTACAGAAATGACATAAACCCTTGGGAGCCCTTCGTCCGAACTCGTCGGTCTGATTGTACTACTCCCTCCCTCCGTAATTTTTGATCGGTCTTTGGGAATCTTTGTTCCTCCAGTCGGTCCAGCTGCCAAGGCTTGCCCACTCTTTCCTCCCCTTCGGGTCTAAATCGTATTCTCCCGAACGAGAATCATCCCTACCACTGAGTTTCATATCCATCTTCAGTCCGGCAAGTCCTGCACATGGTTGACTATGTTGTCGAACTCATCAGGTAACTTCATCAGTATACAGTTTACCTTTTCTTTTTCACTAAAATCTTTTCCATTACTCTATAGCTCCATGAAAAGTGTAGCAAGCTCATTGCAAAAATCCAACATCTTCCCCCCTTTGTATACATACTCCTTAACTTTCTGATCAGCCAACTGTTGTTGCTGAATCGTACCACTTCGGTACATCTATATGAGAGCCATCCAAAGATCAAATGCCTTTTCTACTTGCAAATGAGGACATGCAAGTCCTTGAGTAAGATGGCGGAGGATGAAGTGTTTTGCCGCCATATTGTTGAAGTCCCAGGTATCAGTATCATTCTTGTCGTTCCTCGGAATAAGTGACATGAATGCCGAACTAGTTGCTATTGGTGTGGTTGTCTCCTTCTCCTTTCTTTTTTCCACCACCTCTCCTTCCTTTGTCTCCTCCGTTGAAGATGGATCTGCATCTTTAGTGAATCTGCCTCTTGTAAACCTTGGAGGTATCCCAAGACTCGATGTACACCTCACCCGTCCACTCACTATTCCCCAAAACCGTTTCTCACATAGAGCTCCTATCATCATACTTTCCCAGTATATGAAGCCAACTCCATTGAATATAGGCACCCTAGATGGTGGGCCCATAACTTGCAACTCTGAGACCTCCATAGGACCTGAAAGTAAGCAGCTCACACGAAGTCTTTAGGATAACCCTGACACCTTTGTCTTTCAGGACGAATAACCACCACCTTGACAAACAAAAACTCTTACCACCTTCTTCCCTGTGAGAACAAGACTTCCTTGAGTCGATAGCAAAAAGAATCTCTGAATTTGCTCCCCTGAGCAGTAAGTTATGAAGGGTCAAAGTTGACCTTTTGTACACAAGCTCTCTGGGAGAGAAGGTTATATCTACCAATTTTTCTAAGTCCTATCTCTCTCACAACTCTATCTATTGATGTACGGAACCAATCATATTACACTTTCGCACATAAAATTACATCTGCCGGTGTACTTTATGTATGGAACCTGTACGACATGGCCTAAAAGTCGACACATGTCATATTCAGGTTCGGTCTCGTAATCCTCGGGGATGTCGCGATCCAACGTTATTTTGCCACGTGTCATCCGATGTGGCGATGACCACAAACCGCCGAAATTCTCTTCTGCGATCTCGACTTTCTTACCGGTCGTCCGATTGAATGCAGATTTCAATCGTAGCCGTAATAAATACTTGCGCGGTATTTGTTTTGTTAAAGAAATAAATCCCTGGTACTAGTTTCTTACACATACCGTAATCCGTACTTTTACATAACTGGATATTTGTATCCCGTAAACAGTTGTAGTAAAATGAATTATCGTACGTAATAATATTTAAATAAATATCAAACCCTATATCATACATCAGTAGTCTTAGACTTAACGGCTACTACTACCAGCTACCGGCTTCCTTTCTTTCAGTAGGTACTAGGATAAAATCCCGGTTTAAACATCTATCCTTTTAGTAAATAAACTACTTATCGGTATATAAACTAATCTATTTCCCGTAAACCTCTGGATAGCCAAGGTAGCCATGGCTCTAGCTTCCACTCCAACTTCCCAATGACTGCGACAAGTGTGGGAGTTTGGAGAGAGAAGTTAGAGATAGACTGCCTCGGCTTCTTTCTGTATTTTAATTTAGACCTAGAAAATATTTAAAAGGAACGATCAATTTCTACACCTTTGCTAAAGAACCATTCTCACCTATTCTAGAAACCGCCTCCAGCATCACAGTTGAGGCATTAACAATCCTTGAGAAGAGCATTCAAGACACTTATAGGGTCAAGGAGCGGTGATCAATACTGTCCACCTAGCTTCCAGATCTAATGCGTGACACCAAATCCGCGGATCCAACTCAATTTGAGCAAAATGCACATACATTACAGGCCCTTCAGAATAAGCGAAACTCACTCTCTCTCCAAGAAATCACTCTTGAAGAGCGCGCCAGTCTTACACCGCACATAAGTTTTTTGGATAACAAACTAGGGGTATTCATAGTTAATGGGTTTGCTCCGGCATCACCTCTCATGGACAACGACGCTAAACCGATTATCCTAGGGTCGGATTTTGCAATCAAAATAGGTCTTACAGCAGAGAAGTTACAACCTACAACCACACGTTTTTTGACCTCCGCAGGTACCACAGAACTGGTCCTCGGAATTACAAAGGAACTAGTCTGTTTCCAGTTCCAGAGTCATTCAGAGACAGATTTCGCAGAGATATATGCCTACACCTTGGTCACAAAGTGTAGTGATTATGAATGCCTTGTTTACCAATACATGATTTTGCGCGTAGGGGGGGGGGGGGGTTGATATGCACAATCAAACATTTTCGTACAGACTGGACAATTTTCCAGAACGCAAAATCTGCTTACCTCTTATCTCGGCCCGGCACCCCATGCAAACTACGGCTCATTCCGCGCTGATCTTGCTTGCCTATGCCGTAGTTGGCATAAGAATGGATATTGTTGAATCTTTAACAGCGAAAGAAATCTCGTTAGATCCTCCAGGAATACCTTAAATATTTAGCACACCCGGATTTATCATAAATTCACAGATTTTGACCAACTTCATAAGTTCACGGTACCAATTCCATTATCAAGTATTCCGAATCCACCCTCCATTACAATGGATCCGTCTAGGTTCTCGCCCATTAATTGGAAACTGGTCAATTTGCAACCTCACCAAAACGGTCTCGTTATTTTAGACCTTTTTGTAGGAATAGGAACTTCACTCCTCTTATGTTTACGAAACGGTCTTTTTGTAAAGCATTACTATTCCGTCGATATTTACCCCTTAGGCAGACACGCTTAGTTGCATCACTATCAAGTCTTACACGAACAGTACCCCCATCTCTGCAACTCTGAGACCTCGATAGGACCTTAGAGTAGGCAGCTCACACGAAGCCTATAGGATAACCATGACCCTTTTATGTCTCAGCAAGAATAACTGCCACCTTGGCGGACAAAATCTCTGACCACCTACACCCGTGTAAAGGAAAGACTCTCCTATGTTGATTGAAAAAAGAATCTCTGAATTTGCTCCCCTGAGCAGTAAGTTATGAAGTGTCAAAGTTGACCTTTTATACAGAAGCTCTCTAGGAGAGAGGGTCCAATCTATCAAATTTTTCAGAGTCCCAGCCCTCTCTTAAACTCTATCTACTGAAGTACGGCACCAATCATAATAGTGTATTTTACATAAGGGTACAGGTGTCGTTGTACTTTATGTAAGACCATTATACGACATGGCCAAAAAGTCGACACATGTCATTTTTGGATTCGTTCTTGGAATCCTTGGAGATGCCATAATCCAATGTGATTGTGCCACGTGGCGATTGATGTGACGTCAACCGCAAACCGCCAAAAACCTAATGCGCGATCTCGGCATGCTTTGTGGCCGTCCGATTAACCCGGATTACAATCGTGGCCGTCATAAATACTTGTGCAATATTTGTTGCGCCTTTGAAACAAAATGCGCGGTATCCGTTTCAAATGTGGCGTACGCCGTACATTACAAACTGTATCTATGTCTAAATATCCAGTTGAATGAAGATAGTCGACGTGGTAACATTTAAATAACTGTCAAACCCTATATCATATATCTCTGGTTTAGACTAATTGGCTAAGGCTACCTGTACTTTGGTGGACGGCAGGTACTAGGTTCAAATCTTGGGCAAGCCAAGTTTATTTTGTAAAAATCTACTAACCTAATATTCATCCCCGTCGGGATAGCATAGGCGGCCATGGCTCTATCTCCCTCTCCAACTTTTAGTGACTGCGACAAGTGTGGGAGTTAGAGAGTGGAGTTAGAGGCAGACTTCCTCTGCTTCTTTTCTGCATTTTACAAAACCTAGAAAATACTAAAATAACCTTTAATTTCTACACTCCCCTTATTTTCTAGTCACTCTTTATTTTAAGACCACACTTCTCCCGGCAGAAAATTAGTTTAGGGGAAGGAACAGGTTTGGTCATCATATCTGCTAACATTTCACTATCTAGTTTATACTCAAAACTGATTATCTTGTTTTCTACTTTCTCCCTAACAAAGCTAAGTCTAATGTCTATGTGTTTGGCTTTAAAGTGATGTGTTAGATTGGCAGAAATGGCAATGGCAGCCTGATTATCACAAAACACTTTTTGGACACCACTCTTAAGATGACCAAGCTCACCTAGCAAAGACTTAACCCACATTAATTCTTTTACAGCAGAGTAAGAAGCCATCTACTCAGCCTCTATGGTGGACTGAGCAATGACCTTTTGCTGCTTGCTGCTCCAGCAGCAAGCCCATCACCCACATACAATATATATCCAGATGTGCATCTCCTCATAGGAGCAACCCCATAGCTAGCATCACTCCAAATGGTGATGTCAGTATTATTCCCACCCAAATACAACCATAGATCCCTAGTCCCTATGAGATATCTAAGGACTCTCTTAGCTGCCTCCCAATCTTTCTTAGTGGGAGCATTCACACTCCTACTTAGTACTCCTACAGCTGCGGCTATATCCGGACGGGTACAATTTATGAAATATATTAGGCTACCCACTACTTGTCTATAAGGGATGGTCTGCATAAATCTTTTCTCTTCCGGACCCACCTCTGTTGTTCTACGTCCACTGGAGTTGGTGGAGCATCAGCAATACTACTGGAAGTAGACATAATCTTACTCACAGAAGCTTATCAAGAATCCTATCAAACAATTGTTTTCTATAGCTCAACAAATCTGATTCAATAAACTAAACTGCTTCAAACTATACCAAAGACTGACAACTCCCAAAGTTTCAGCTCAATTGATCCAACATACACCAAGATATGCAACTTAGAAGTTTCCCAAAAACAGTTTGCAGATTACACAGTCTGGAAGTTTGGATACATAAAATGTCTACGTCCTAAGTCTTATACTCTTCACTCAGTTGTCCTACTACATAGTGTTGTACCGCCGATAGAAGTGTTCCTAAAGATATGTCCAAAAGAACTAAACTGCCACTAAGGTCTAAGTGCTCCTGATCATGCTAAAACTAATCTATCACTGTACAATCAATATTACTAAGAATCTTTTACAGGTGATTTGTTCAAATAATTCTCGCCTAGCTGAGTGACAATTGATTGTGAAACTATAAAACCTCCATAAGTCCTCAAAATGGACCACTTCCAAGAAGCCTCTAGGATAACCCTAACCCCTTTGTGTTTTAGCAACAACAATTGCCACCCTGGCAGACAAAAACTCTGACCACCTTCACCTCGTGTAGGCAAGACTCCCTTCAGTTGAAAGCAAAAAGAATCTCTGAATTTTCTCCGTTGAGCAGTAAGTTATGGAGGGTCAAAGTTGACCTTTTTTACAGAAGCTCTCTAAAAGAGAGGGTCCTATTCACTAATTTTTCTAAGTCCTATTTCTCTCACAGACTCTATCTACTAATGTATGGAGCCAATCATATAACACTTCCGTACACAAAAGTACAGCTGCCGGTGTACTTTATGTACGGACACCGTACGACATGCCCTAAATGTCGACACATGGTATATACAGATTTGCTTCCTTAATCATGGGAGATGTCGCGATCCAATGGTTTTCTGCCACGTGTCATCGGATGTGGCGATGACCAAAAACCGCCGAAATCCTTTTCTGTGATCTCAGCATTCATTCCGGTTGTCCGATTAAATGCACATTTAATCGTAACCGTAATAAATATCTGCGCGGTATTCGTTTCGCTATTGAAACAAATGCGCGGTACATGTTTCTTGTCCGTACCTTCATTCGTACTTTTACATTCTTGGATTTATGTATCTCGTAAACAGTTTCAGTTAAATGAATTATCCTACGTGGTAATGTTTAATTAAATATCAAGCCAAATAGTATGTATCACCAGTTCTACACTTCACAAATAAGGCTACCGGTTACCGGCCTTACCATCCGGCGGGTACCATGATCAAATCCTGGATGCTGCATATATTTTTTTAGTAAATAAACCCCTAACGGTAAATAAACTAATATATTTCCCGTAAACCTTTGGAGAGCCTAGGTAGCCATTGTTTTTCTTAGACAACTGCTGGTACTGAAGATGAAGAAGATGCAGCAGTAGTCATCGTAGAACAAATCAAGAGAGGAAGCTTCCACAAATACCGATGGCTGAACAGCAACTTTGACAGACTATAACTTTCAGAAAAACGCTCTAAACGTCCTAAAAATTTTCCAAAATGTAGATAACATACAAAAGAACACACACACAAAATTTCAATTAATTCCGCTCACAAATCTGTGAGATATGTAGAAATAAAATTACATAAAACTGAGTGTACAGTTTTCATATCATTTGTTCCTAAAAATCAAATTCACTGAGTCCTACTTTTATACACCGAAACTACACTAGGCTGTACGGAGGCATTCCAGCCGTACATCTAACATTCTATCACAAATATTTACACCGAAGTTCAGACAACGTAAAGTGATAATGATCTAGTCACGCCTCGTCACTATTTGTTGGCGGCGGCTGTCAGCGGTCCGATTAGAGGATTTGGCACCGTAGAATTGACTTCACGAAGTCCACTGGTCCTGCCGAATTTCCGTACGTCCACGGAGGACATACTCACGCATTCTCCCAAATGACGACACGTGTCCCAAGTGTGAATGATCCGTGAACTCCCAACTTCACTGTCACACTAATTTCGGTAAGTACTGAACCGAACTCAACCAAAAATAGCTTAAGTCCTGAACAGCTCTCTCTCACAGCTGAGGCATAAAGAGGACTAAAGCTTTCTAAAAACAACAGCCATAGCTCTAGCTTCCTCTCCAATTTCTCAGTGCCTACAACAAGTTTGAGAGTGGGAGAGAGAAGTTAGAGATAGACTGCCTCGGTATCTTTCTATATTTCTATTTTGACCTAGAAAATACTTATAAACGGACCATTAATTTCTACACTCCTCTTATTTTCTAATCAATCTTTAATTTTAGACCACACTTCTCTCTGCAGAAAGTTAGCTTAGGGGAAGGCATAGGTTTTGTCATCATATCTGCTACCATCTCACTATCTGGTCGGTACTCTAAACTGATTATTTTGTTTTATACTTTCTCTCTAACAAAGCTGAGTCTAATGTCCATGTGTTTAGCTTTAAAATGATGTTTATGATTGGCAGAAATAGCGATTGCTGCCTAGTTATCACAAAAAAAAATCTGCACACCACTATTAAGGTGACCAAGCTCACCAAGCAAAGACTTGACCCACATCAATTCTTTTACAACAGAGCAAGAGGCCATATACTCAACCTCCATGGTGGATTGAGAAATAACTTTTTGTTGTAGGCTACTCCAACAGCAAGCCCCATCACCCACATATAATATATATCCCGAAGTATATCTCCTCATCGGAGCATCACCATAACTGGCATCACTCCAAATAGTGATGTCGCTATTCTCCCCACCCAAATGCAACCATAGATCCCTAGTTCCTATCAAATATCTAAGTACTCACTTAGCTGCCTCCCAATCCCTTTTAGTGGGAGCATTTAGACTTCTACTCAGCACTCCTACAGCTGCAGCTAAATCCGGCCAAGTACAATTCATAAAATAGATTAGACTTCCCACTACTTGCCTGTAAGGAATAGTCTGCATGAACTTCTGTTCTTCAGGAGATAATTCCTCCTCTAAGACTATGTCTCCTTCTTCCTCACTCCCCTCACTTCCCTTCTTCAACTCCATTGGAGTTGTACAACTATTAGCTTTATCCATCTCAATTTTTTTAAGCATGTTCCATATTGCTACCTTTTGAGTCAATCTTATAATCTTTCTTTTTCAGTCTCTTTCTACTTGAATTCCCAAAATATATTTTGCTTCCCCCATATCCTTCATTTCAAATCTCCCGTTAAGATCGGTTTTAAGTTTATTAATTTTTTCCATTGATTTACTTTAAACAAGCAAATGATCAACATAAATTGCAATAAATATAAAACCTTTCTCATCTTCAAAAACATAGATTGAGTGATCTGAGCTGATCCGGATATATCCTAGACCGGTAAGAAATTCATCAAGCTTCTTATTCTATTGTCGAGGTGCCTGTTTCAAACCATAAAGAGATTTAATCAGCCGACATACTTTATTCTCCTCTCATTCCTCCACAAATCCTTCGGGTTGTCGCTTGAAGATCTCCTCTTCCAATTCTCCATGCAAGAAGGCTGTCTTGATGTCCATCTAGTGGACCTCCATGTCTTCCGCTACTGCCAGACTGTAAAGTATGCGGACGGAGGGAAATCTGACGATCGGGGCAAAGGTTTCCTCGTAGTCAATTCCCTCATTTTGTGTAAATCCCTTTGCCACTAATCGGGCCTCGTAGCGCTCAATCGTGTTATCTGGGTTCAGTTTTAATTTGAAAACCCACTTACAACCAATTAGTTTTCGGTTAGGTGGACAATCCACCAGCTCTCAAGTATCGGTTGCCATAATTGAGGCCATCTCCTCATTGATGGCTGTCTTCCACTGGTTCCTTTTTGGACAAGTCATTGCCTCTCCATAAGTTTGAGGTTCATCTTGATGAGATAGTTTTGTTACCTTGTTATTAACCTGTTTTTCTTGCAATCTTTTGCTAATTCTCCTCCCCCCCTCAAAATCTGAGGCCATAATAGATGGTTCTCGTAACTTCTTTCGAACAATCTTGGCTTCTCCCCTGTCCCTGTATTCCGAATCAATTTCCACCACGTCTTCCGCTCCGGGTAGAGTTGTCACTGGAGTTTCCGCAGCCGAGGCCTTTTCGGTCTGATTTGTACCTGCAAGAATATCATCTTCTCGAAAACCTGGATTGTTAGGAAGCTCAAAGTCATCGGAATTTTTTGACTCAAATCTGATTTTTACTGACTTTGTATACTTCAATGGATCAACAAACTTTCTTTCATCCATAACTACTAGATGCTTTACTAAGATTATATCTTCCCTTTTTAGATAATAAACTCTACATCCTTTAACATCCTCATCATACCCTAACAAGTATTCTGGATTTCCTTTAGGATGTAGCTTCCAATTAGACTGATTTGTATCTAGACTAAATACTTGATTGCAGAAAACCTTTAAGTGAGATATGTCTGGTTTCCGGCCTTTCCATCTCTCATAAGGTGTTTGATCTTTTATAGGTGAAGTAAGAACTCTATTTTTGAGGTAATTAGCGCAGTTCAGCGCTTCTGCCCAAAAACCTTTTACTATCTTCTTGTCCGACAACATACTTTTAGCACTATCACTTAGTGTCATATTTAATCTTTCAGCTACCCCATTCTATTCTAGGTTTTCAGGAACTGTCTTTTGGTGTTGGACTCCATCTTCCCTCAGAAAATCTTCAAACTGGTTAGAAGTATACTCTCCACCATTGTCACTCCTTACTCTCTTGATTAGAGTTTCATAGAGTTTTTCGCTCCATGCTTTATATTGTCTAAAACAATCCTGAGCTTCTGACTTATTTTTCAAAAAATGCACCTTGGAATACCGAGACCAATCATCAATTATAGTCATCATAAATCTCTTCCCCCCTAGTGAGGGAACTTTGGCCGGTCCCCAAATATCTATGTGTATTAAATCTAAATGTTTTCTCCCCTATAGGTGGCTGTTTTGGGAAAGGGCAATCAGTGTGCTTTACCTTGAGCACATCTACTACAATCACTTAGATTCTCACTCTCACTGAACTGAATTCCTTTCACCACTCCCATCTTTTTCATCTCTCTTAGCTTATCTAGATTTTTCATGCCCAAGCCTCTTATGACACATCATTATATCACGAACACCAGTATAATAAAGTTTCTTCTTTTCTTTGCTTAAAATCAGCCTAAACATCCCTTGGATACCTTTTTTAGCGGTGAAATACACTTCCTCCTCAAAACTAGCAGTAAAAACTCCTTTCGTATTGATAGTATCAAAACCTTTATCATCTAATACAGACATAGAGATAAGGTTTTTGTTCAGCTCCGTAATAAACAATACATCGGAGAATGTAACTATGGATGTCTTTCTTTCTACCAACACTTTCAGATCTACCGATCCTACAAGAGTAGTAATGACTATCCTCCCATCCCCGCACTTCATCTCTACGGTGAGAATCTTTCTTATCTTAGTGAACAGGTGTTTATCCTTACACATGTGCATGGAGGCACCTAAATCTACAATCCAGCCTGCTTCACCTTTCAATCCACGGTAAGCACATTTCTGCCTTCGTGGAATTTCAACCTCGTTTTTCGCCTCCAACTCCTCATCTAATAGGAGCTCATCGTCCTCGTCCTCGGATTGTGCTTCATGCACCTGTGTCACAAGGGCTTTTTTCTTTCCTCTCGGGGTTCCAACGGTCTGCCCCTCTTTTAACCGAAGCTCGGTTAGCTTAGTGCACTCCGCCATATAGTGCCATGGTTTCTTACAAAAATGACATAAACCTTTGGGAGCCCTTGGTCCGAACTCGTCGGTCTGATTTTTCTACTCCCTCCCCCTATAGTTTCCGACTAGTCTTCGGGAATCCTTGTTCCTCCAATCGGTTGTAGCTGCCAAAGCTTGCCCACTCTTTCCTCTCTTTCAGATTTGAATCGCATTCTCCCGAACGAGAATCATCCCTACCACTAAGTTCCATATCCACCTTGAGTCCGACAAGTCCTGCACACGGTTGACTATGTTCTCGAGCTCATCGGGTAACTTCATCAGTAAACATTTAACCTATTCTTTTTCACTAAAATCTTTTCCCGCACTCTCTAGCTCCATGAAAAGTGTAGGAAGCTCATTGCAAAAATCCAACATCTTCCCCCCTTTGTATACACATTCTTTAACTTTCTGATCAGCCAACTGTTGTTGCTAAATCGTACAACTTCGGTACATCTCTATGAGAGCCATCCACAGATCGGATGCCCTTTCTACCTGCAAATAAGGACATGCAAGTCCTTGAGTAAGATGGCGTAGGATGAACTGCCATATTGTTGAAGTCCCAAGTTTCAGCATCATTCTCCTCGTTCCTCAGAATTGGTGACATGAATGCTGAACCAGTTGTTATTCGAGTAGTAGTCACCTTCTCCGCTCCTTTGTCCACCACCTCTCATTTCTTTGTCTCCTCCGTTGAAGATGGTCCTGCTTTCTTTGTGAATCTGCTTCCTTCAAACCATGGAGGGATTCCAAGACTTGATGGACGCCCCAATTGTCCACTCACTATCCCCCAAATCCATTTTTCGCATAGAGCTCCTATCATCATACTTTCCCAGTATATGAAGTCAGTTCCATTAAAGATTCGTACCCTAGAGGGTGGGCCCATAACTTGAAACTCTGAGACCTCCATAAGTCCTCAGAATGGACAACTTCCAAGAAGCCTCTAGGATAACCATGACCCCTTTCTGTTTCAGCAAAAACAATTGTCACCCTGGCAGACAAAAACTTTGACCACCGTCACCATGTCAAGGCAAGACTCCCTTGAGTCGATAGCAAAAAGAATCTCTGAATTTGCTCCCCTAAGCAGTAAGTTATGGAGGGTCAAAGTTGACCTTTTGAACAGAAGCTTTCTGGGAGAGAGGGTCTTATCTACTAATTTTTCTAACTCCTATCTCTCTCACAGACTGTATCTACTGATGTACGGAGCCAATCATATTACACTTTTGTACACAAAAGTATAGCTGCCGGTGTACTTTATGTAAGGACACTGTACGACATGCCCTAAATGTCGACACGTGGTATATACGGATTTGCTCCCTTAATCCTCGGAGATGCCGCGATCCAATGTTATTTTGCCACATGTCATCCGATGTGGCGATGACCCAAAACCGCCGAAATCCTCTTCCACGATCTCGGCATTCATTCCGGCTGTCCGATTAAATGCACATTTAATCGTAGCGGTAATAAATACCTGCGCGGTATTCGTTTCACTATTGAAACAAATGCGCGGTACATGTTTCTTGTCAATGCCTTGATTCGTACTTTTACATTTCTGGATTAATGTATCCCGTAAACAGTTTCAGTTAAATGAATTATCCTACGTGGTAATGTTTAATTAAATATCAAACCAAATAGTATGTATCACCAGTTCTAGACTTAACGAATAAGGCTACCGGTTATTGGCCTTACCGTCCGGCAGGTACCAGGATCAAATCTTGAATGCAACATATATTCTTTAAGTAAATAAGCCCTTAACGGTAAATAAACTAATATATTTCCCTCAAACCTCTGGAGAGCCTAAGTAGCCATGGCTCTAGCTTCCTCTCCAATTTCTGAGTGATTGCGACAAGTTTGAGAATGGGAGAGAGAAGATAGAGATAGACTGCTGTTGATATTTGAGTATTTTCTAGGTCTGTATTATAATAGGAAAAATGTAGAGGCGGTGTACCTCTAACTCCCTTTACCAAGCCCCCACACTTGTTGTAGTCACTGAAGGCTGGGTAGGGTGATAGGGCCATGGCTGCCTAAAGCTTTGTAGCAACAGTTAGCAGAAAATAGATGGGTTTACTAAAAGTATTCACGGACCCAGGAATTGATCCTGGTACTTGCCGTCCGTCAATGTAGCCGTTAGCTTTGTCCGTTTAGTCTAGGACTAGTGCTAGGACATATAAGGTTTGATAATTATATAAATATGTACACGTAGACGAATTCATTTAACGGCACAAAAAGATCCTTAGTACATAGAAACAGTTTAGTGAAGTATGGTTTACGCGAAATTGATACCGCGCATTTGTTTCGACGGCGAAACAAATACCGCGCACTTATTTTCGACGGGTAAGAATGGATACCAGATTTAATCGACGGCCGTGGTGCTAGCCGAGATTCCGGGATGGCCGCCTTGGCGTTTTCTGACGCCGCCACTCCGGATGACACGTGGAAATGCGCTGGAGGATTACGGAATCTCCAAAGCGCAAGATAACAAGTTTGGGTGTGACATTTGTCACTCGTATGGTCTTGTCGTACAATTTCCGTACAGAAAGTACTCCAGCGCCTGTACTTTTATGTACGGTACAGTCCTGTGATTGGCGCCGTACTTCAGTAGAAGGGGTTTAGAGAGGGACTAGAACTTAGAATATTTCTGGTAGGTAGATGCCTCTCCCAGAGAGCACCTTGTATAAATGGCAAACTTTGCCCAGCCATAACTATCAATTCAGTTGACCAAATTCAGTGATTCTTGTTGCTACGAACTCAGGGGAGTCCAAGCTACACAGGGGTGTTGTCGGTCAGAGTCTTTGCCTGCCTGGGTGGCTGCATTTCTTAGGGAAAGTCAAAGTGGGTGAATGTGTCCAAATCTAATATTCTAACTTTGCATTCTGTGGTGGAACTGAGCACACGGAAAGTGTTATTTCACAGGGGTGAAGCTGTTATGAGGTTCTGATTGTCAAGGGGTCAATCATTTGGGTTTATATTAACTTGGAGTCGGCACTATCTAGATTAGCTTCCTTTGGACCTGCGAATTTTGTGTGGCAATGGAGCCCATAGAATTTCAGGTTATGGGCCCACCATCTAGGGTGCCTATGTTCGATGGAACAGACTTCACTTATTGGGAGTTTACGATGGAGGGATTGCTTTTCGAAAAGCACTTATGGGGAATTGTTTCGGGACAAGTGAGGTGTCCGCCACCGGGCTTTGGAGGAGATCACTATGGAGAATTATCTGGGGCTGCCCAGATAACCAACCGGGGTTCGGATGCAACGGAAGGTGAAGGGAAGATCATGACCGTGGAAGGTGAAATATGGGAGAAGGATAAAGGGACACCTATGGTGAGGGGAGCTAGGCTCTCGCCTACGGTTCCACTTGTGGAGGTTATAACTTAACCAAAAACTGAAGAAAATGATAGAAAATTTTGGGAATATAAAAACACTATAGCAAAACATCTCATACTTAGATATGTTTCTAAGTCTATAGCTATTACTCTTTTAAATCTAACCAAGTCTTCGGAAATTTGGGAAACACTAATTCAGATTTATAAGAGTGAGACTATACAAAGGCAGCAGTTAGTAAGACAAGAGATAGAGGCCTATGTTTATAAAGGCGGTAGCATGATAGAGTTTTGCAATGATATTGCTAGGTTATATGTTGAACTTGCTAGTGCGGGATATGTAGAATCTGAGGAGAGAAAGATTAATACACTAATCATAAAGCTTCCATATGAGTACGAATACATCATTTACCGTATGCAGGGAATGGATGTCTCCTCGTGGACTTGGAGCATCACCATGGGGATAATACTTGTGAGGGAAAGCACTTTGGAGCTTCGTAGGGGAAGTGAGAGGGTGACTGCATTTACAGCTGGTGGTGACTGGCGGAAGCGTGATGTGAGGAATGGCGGTGACGAGCGGAAGCGTGATGAGCGGAAGAAAGACAAAGGTAAACCTTATCGAAACTTTGGTGGAAAGAGAGGGAGAGGAAAAGAAACGGGAGCTTTGAAACAAGGGGTTTGCTTCGCTTGTAGGAAACCGGGTCACTATATGGAGGAGTGTCCTCGTTTGGAAGAACTTAGAAGTTGGAGTGTGAATGAGGAGGAAGAAGGGGAAGAGGAGAAAGAGGATGAAAAAATCTTGGAGCTTCTTCACATCGGTAGAATGGAGAAGAGAGAAAAGTACACAGAAATTCCACGAAGGCAACAGTGTGCTTTTGGAGGTATAAGGGAAGCAAAGAGAGAGGAGGTACTTGAGGATGTCGAGGAGTGTAAAGTGTATGACTTAGAAATGAGAAAGTCTGAACTATGATCCATAAGTGAAAACGGGAAAAATAAAATTAATGAGGATAATATTATAGGTATTTTGGAATTAGAAAACTGGTCGGAAAGGGAGACTTAACGGATTCCGAGGAAAGGGGAGAAGTGAAACTAGAAGGGGTTTTAAAAGATAGGGGAGAAGAGGAATATTTAATGAAAGGTTTAGGGGAGGAGAAATATTTATTGGGAATAAATTTAGAAAGTGAGAGTGGAAAGAAATCCATGGAAGAGAGTGAGGAAAGTTCATGTTTTGGGGGTGATGGGTTTGACATCACTAAAGGGAGTGATGACATTTATGAAGGTGTGCCTGTAAAAGGGTTAGCCTCAGGGTGTGTGTTGCAGATTGGAGATGGGGCTGGCTGTTTGGATTGCAAGAGGGAAACCGGTTTGTGTGTGGATGAAAAAGTGATGAGGTGGATAAAATCTTTGCTCGGATTTATGAAAAGTGGGATGTTAAATAAAATATGTGATGCAATAATTATTTCAGTTCATCTAATGCACTGTGTTAAATACGAGAGTATTTTCTTAAAGTTTTATGAAAAGAAAAGGAAAAGAAATAAAAAGAGAAAAAGGGAAAGAGAGTGCGTGTTTATTTGTGTGAGGAAGTCGAAAGGAAAATAGACTAGAAAATAAGGGGAGTGTTGATATTTGAGTATTTTCTAGGTCTGTATTATAATAGGAAAAATGTAGAGGCGGTCTACCTCTAACTCCCTTTACCAAGCCCCCACACTTGTTGTAGTCACTGAAGGCTGGGTAGGGTGATAGGGCCATGGCTGACTAAAGCTTTGTAGCAGACAGTTAGCAAAAAATAGATGGGTTTACTAAAAGTGTTGACGGACCCAAGAATTGATCCTGGTACCTGCCGTCCGTCAATGTAGCCGTTAGCTTTGTCCGTTTAGTCTAGGACTAGTGCTAGGACATATAGGGTTTGATAATTATATAAATATGTACACGTAGACGAATTCATTTAACGGCGCATAAAGATCCTTAGTACATAGAAACAGTTTAGTGAAGTATGGTTTACGCGAAACTGATACCGCGCATTTGTTTCGACGGCGAAACAAATACCGCGCACTTATTTTCGACGGGTAAGAATGGATACCAGATTTAATCGACGGCCGTGGTGCTAGCCGAGATTCCGGAATGGCCGCCTTGGCGTTTTTTGACGCCGCCACTCCGGATGACACGTGGAAATGCGCTGGAGGATTGCGGAATCTCCGGAGCGCAAGATAACAAGTTTGGGTGTGACATTTGTCACTCGTATGGTCTTGTCGTACAATTTCCGTACAGAAAGTACTCCGGCGCCTGTACTTTTATGTACGGTACAGTCCTGTGATTGGCGCCGTACTTCAGTAGAAGGGGTTTAGAGAGGGACTAGAACTTAGAATATTTTTGGTAGGTAGATGCCTCTCCCAGAGAGCACTTTGTATAAATGGCAAACTTTGGCCAGCCATAACTATCAATTCAGTTGACCAAATTCAGTGATTCTTGTTGCTGCGGACTCAGGGGAGTCCAAGCTACACAGGGGTGTAGTGCGTCAGAGTCTTTGCCTGCCTGGGTGGCTGCATTTCTTAGGGAAAGTCAAAGTGGGTGAATGTGTCCAAATCTAATATTCTAACTTTGCATTCTGTGGTGGAACTGAGCACACAGAAAGTGTTATTTCACAGAGGTGAAGCTATAATGAGGTTCTGATTGTCAAGGGGTCAATCATTTGGGTTTATATTAACTTGGAATCGGCACTATCTAGATTAGCTTCCTTTGGACCTGCGAATTCTGTGTGGCAATGGAGCCTATAGAATTTCAACTGCCTCGGTATCTTTCTATATTTCTATTTAGACCTAGAAAATACTTAAAAACGGACCATTAATTTCTACAGATTGGGTACGTCCATCCGACTGTTGTAGAACATCTGTTAGCGAGTCACTTAATTATTCTCTTATGAATCTCGTCCGTAGACTTGATTCATATCAACCGTAGCAGCGTAGTCCAAATCATGATTTTATTCAAATATCTGCGGCTTCTTAGCAGCTACGCTGTCTCATACCAAAACCAGCCGCAGCTGCGTTTGTCTTGTTCCGTAGCAACTGCGTTGTCCTGTACCAAAATATCAGCAGTTGCTTTTGTCCCGTTGCGTTGCAGACTGCGTTCTTCCGTACAGACCATATCAAAAATAACCACAGCTGCGCTTGTTCCATCTGCGTCGCAGCTGCGTTGTCGGTACCATTCAAAAACCTGCACTGTGCTTCAAGTGACGACGCGTGTCTATATAGATCTATTTTTCCGCAATCCCATAAATTTGGTGAGACTTAAAGCTTTCCAAAAACAACAACCTCATCATCTAAGATTATAACTCCCTCTTCTTCACTCCCCTCACTTCCCTTCTTTAATTCCATAGGAGTGGTACAACTATTAGCCTTGTCCATTTGGAATTTTTCTAACATGTTTCCAATGGCCTCTTTTAGAGTTAATCTTATTATCTTTCTGTCTCTGTCTCTCTCTACCTGAATTCCCAAAATATACATTGCTTCTCCCATATCGTTCATCTCAAATCTTTTTTTCAAATCATTTTTCAACTTATGTATTTTATCCATAGATTTACTTAAAACAAGCAAATCATCAACATAAATTGCAATAAAAATATTCCGTCCTCATCTTCAAACAAATAAATTGAGTGATCTGAGCTGATCCGAATATATCCCAAACCTGTAAGAAACTCATCGAGCTTTTTGTTCCATTGCCAAGGCGCCTGTTTCAGCCCACACAAAGATTTGATCGATCGACATACCTTGCTTTCCTCCCCTTGCTCCACAAATCATTCGGGCTGTCGCATACAAATATCCTCTTCGAACTCTTTATGTAGGAAGGCCGTCTTGATGTCCATCTGATGCACTTCCATATCTTCTGTTGCCGCGATACTGAGAAGTATCCGAACGGAAAGAAACCTGACGACCGGAGCAAAAGTCTCCTCGTAGTCGATTCCCTCTTTCTAGGTAAATCCCTTCGCCACAAACCGAGCCTTGTAGCGCTCAATGGTGTTATCCGGGTTGAGTTTCAGCTTAAATACCCACTTACACCCGATTGGCTTCTTGTCAAGGGACAATCGACCAATTCCCATGTATCGGCCGCCATAATTGAGGCCATCTCCTCATTATTGGCTGTCTTCCACCGGTTTCTTTCAAGACAAGTCATTGCCTCATTATAAGTTTGAGGTTCATCGGGGTGAGACAGTTTGGTTTCCTTATTGTTAACTTGTCTCTCTTGCAGTCTTTTGCTGCTTCTTCTTCCTCCCTCAAACTCGGTTGCTGGAATAGATGGCTCTTTTAGATTCTTCCGAACAGTTTCTACTTCTCCCCGATCCATTGATTCCGGGTCGATTTCCACCACGTCTTCCGCTGTGGTTGAAGTTAATACTAGGGGTTCCACATTGGGGTCCTTCTCGATATGATCCGTACCTGCAAGATTATCATCTTCTTAAAATCTTGGATAGTTAGGAAGCTCAAAGTCATCAAAATTTGCTGACTCAAATCTGATTTTGACTGTCTTTGTATGCTTAAAGGGATCTATAGATTTTCCTTCATCCATAACCACTAGATGCTTCACTAAGATAATATCCCCTCTTTTGAGATTATACACCCTGTATCTTTTGACATCTTCATTATATCCTAGTAGATATCATGGTTTTCCTTTTGGGTCTTACTTCCAGTCTGACCGATCTTGGTCTAAACTGAACACTTGACTCCTGAAAACCTTTAAGTGTGAAACATCTGGTTTTTGGCCTGTCCATCTCTTAAAGGGTGTTTGGCCTTTTACTGCTGAAGTAAGAACTCTATTCTTGAGATAATTTGCACAGTTCATTGCTTCGGCTCAAAACTTCTTTCTTATCTTCTTATCTGACATCATACTTCTAGCACTATCACTCAGTGTTCTATTTAATCTTTCAGCTACACCATTCTGCTCAGGATTTTAAGAAACTGTCTTTTAGTGTTGCACTCCATCTTCTCTCAGAAAATCCTCAAACTGGTTAGAGGTATACTCTCCACCATTATCACTCCTTACTCTTTGATTGAGGTTACATGGAGTTTTTCACCACATGTTTTATATTGTTTAAAACATTTTTGAGCCTTTAACTTATTTTTGACAAAATACACCCTAGAATACCGAGACCAATCACCGGTGATAGTCATCATAAATCTCTTCCCCCCGGGTGATGGCACTCTGGCCGGCCCCCAAATATCAGTGTGTTCTAAATCTAGAATCTTTTCTCGCTTATAGGTGGTTGTTTCGGGAAACGGTAACCTGTGGGCTTTACCTTGAGCACATCCATTACAATCACTTAGATACTCACTCTCACCGAACTTAATCCCTTCCACCACTCCCATCTTTTTCATCTCTCTTAACTTATCTAGATTCACATGCCCAAGCCTCTTATGCCACATCATTATATCACGAACACCAGCATAATAAAGTTTCTTCTTTTCATTACTTATAATCAGCCTAAACATCCGCTAGCTACCTTTTTCAGCAGCGAAATAAACTTCCTCCTCAAAACTAGCAGTAAAGACTCATTTCTTAGTGCAAGTATCAAAACCCTTATCATCTAATATAGACGTAGAGATGAGGTTTTTGTTCACCTCCGCAATAAACAATACATTAGAGAATGTAACTATATATGTCTTTCTTTCTACTAACACTTTTAGATCTACTGATCCTACAAGAGTAGTAGTGACCATCTTCCCATCTCCGTACTCTATCTCTACGGTGGGAATCTTTCTTATCTTTGTGAACAGGTGTTTATCTTTACACATGTGCATAGATGCACTTGAATCTACAATCCAGGCTGCTTCACCTTTCAATCCACCGAAAGCACATTTCTGTTTTCGTGGAATTTCGTCCTCGTTGTTCACTTTCAACTCCTCATCCAATAGGAGTTCATCGTCCTCGTCCTCGGATTCTGCCTCATGTACGTGTGTCACAAGGGCCTTTTTCTTTCCTTTGGAGGGTCAACCGTTCCGCCACTCCTTTAACTGTAGCTCGGTTAACTTAGTGCATTTTTCCATAGAGTGCCCTGATTTTTACAAAAATGGCACAAACCCTTGGGAGTCCTTGGTCGGAACTCCTCGGTCTGATTTTTTTGCGCCTCCCCTCGATAATTTCCAACCTATTTTCTAGAATCATTGTTTCTCCAATAGGTCCTAGCTGCCAAAGCTTGCCCACTCTTTCCTCTCTTTCGGATCTCAATTATATCGTCCTGAACGAGAATCATCCCTACCACTGAATTCCAAATCCACCTTGAGTCCGCCAAGTCCTGCACACGATTGACTATGTTCTCGAACTCATCGGGTAACTTCATCAGTAAACAGTTAACCTTTTCCTTTTCATTAAATAATTTTTCAGCACTCTTTAGTTCCATGAAAAGTGTAGCAAGCTCATCGCAAAAATCCAACATCTTTCCCCCTTTGTATACAAACTCTTTAATTTTCTGATCAGCCAACTGTTGTTGCTGAATCGTTCCACATCGGTACATCTCTATGAGAGCCAACCAAAGATCGGATAGGCTCTCTACATGCAAATGGGGAGATGCAAGCCCTTGAGTAAGATGGCGGAGGATGAAGTGCTTAGCCGCCATATTGTTGTAGTCCTAGGAATAGGTTCATATTGTTATCATTCTCCTCGTTCCTCGGAATAGGTGACATGAATGCCGAACCGGTTGCTATTGGTATGTCTGTCTCCTTCTCCATTCCTTTGTCCACCACCTCTCCTTCTTTTGTCTCCTCCGTTGAAGATGGATCTGCATCTCTAGTGAATCTGCCTCCTATGAACACTGGAGGTATCCTAAGACTGGATGGACGCCTCACCCGTCCACTCACTATTCCCTAAAACAGTTTCTCATATAGAGCTCCTGTCATCATACTTTCCTAGTATATGAAGCTAACTCAATTGAATAAGGGCACACTACATGGTGGGCCTATAACCTGCAACTCGGAGACCTCCATATGACCTCAAAGTAGGCAGCTCACACGAAGCCTCTAGGATAACTCTGACCCCTTTGTGTTTCAGCAAAAATAATCGCCACCCAAGCAGACAAAAACTCTGACCACTTACACCCTTTTAAAGGTAAGACTCCCCTAAGTCAATAGCAAAAAAAATATATGAATTTGCTCTTCTGCGCAATAAGTTATGAAGGGTCAAAGTTGACTTTTTGTATAGAAGCTCTTTGGGAGAGAGGGTCCAATCTATCAAATTTTTCTAAGTCATGTCTCTCCCTAAAACTCTATCAACTGAAGTACGACACCAATCATAATAGTGTATCGTACATAAAGGTACAGGTGACGTTGTACTTTAATTACGGCCATTGTACGACATGGCCAAAAAGTCGACACATGTCATTTTTGGATTCGTTCCTGGAATCTCCAAAGATGCCATAATCCAATGTGATTGTGCCACGTGGCAATTTATGTGACGTCGACCGCAAACCGCCAAAAACCTAGTGCGCGATCTCGGCATGCTTCGTGGCCGTCCAATTAAGCCGGATTACAATCGTGGCCGTCATAAATACTTGCGCAATATTTGTTTCACCTTGAAAACAAATTGCGCGGTATCTGTTTCGGATGTGCCGTACGCCGTACATTACAAACTGTATCTATGTCTAAATATCCCGTTGAATGAAGAAAGCCGATGTGTTAACATTTAAATAACTATCAAACCCTATATCATATATCTCTGGTTTAGACTAGTTGGCTAAGGCTACCGGCTACTTTGGCGGACGGCAGGTATCAGGTTCATATCTTGGGCCCGCCAAGTTTATTTTGTAAAAATATACTAACCTAATATTCATCCCCGTCAAGATAACATAGGCGGCCATGGCTCTATCTCCCTCTCCAACTTTCAGTGACTGCGACAAGTGTGGGAGCTAGAGAGATGAGTTAGAGGCAGACTTCCTCAGCTTTTTTACTGCATTTTCCAAAACCCAGAAAATACTAAAATAACCTTTAATTTCTATAATATCTTCCCTCGGTCTGCATTTCACGATATACATTCGGCTTTGCCATAGGATATCCGGCTAATAGGAAATCATCACTTAATGGAATTAGAACCAATTGATCTCCTCTTTGCTGGATTGGAATGTCTGGGTATGTCTAGGGCCGGGAAAGGTTTAGGTCTCGCGGATCCGCATACTAAGCTGTTCTTCAAGGTGGTTCGTCTGATCCATTTCTTCCAAAAATTGGATCGTCTTTTCGGATACATCTTAGAAAATATCGCAGCTTATAATGATCCACGACCCACGGTGCTCGCAGATTACAAACGCATTTAATCATTGATTCGACCATCGTTAATCATCGATGCCGCACGCCACGGTTCGTTGGCCCACCGGGTTCGTGAAATTTTGTGGTCTCCATTGACCCACAAAATGAGCAGCCTATGTAAAACTCTAGGATAATATTTGCCCCTTCCACTTTCCCACTCAATAATTGCCATCAGGCACACAAATATTCTGACCACCCTCACCTTTGTGAGGACAAGACCTCCTTGAGTCAAACGCAAATAGAATCACTGAATTTGCTCCCCTGAGCAGTAAGTCATGGCTGGTCAAAGATGACCTTTATAGTTACAAGCTCTCTTAGAGAGAGGTACCTAAATCTCACTAAGTCTTGGTCTGCCTACTAACGACTACCTACTACTAAACCCTAGTCCTATAGGAAAACTATATAGTACAAGAAGGTACAATAGGAGATGTACTTATGGTACGGCCATTGTAAGACATGGTCTACAAGGTGACACCAGTGAAATCGGGAGCCATGGTTCCTCCTCCCATCTTCTCCGGTATCAAATAATGTGGCGCCACGTGGCACCGCGTGACGCTATCTCCAAATGACGCCAAAAGCTCATTTTGCATGGCGGCTACAATGCTGGCCGTCCGATCAAAACATATTTTACATGGTTCAAATTTGCGTACATGCATGAATTGCTCCTTTTCAATAGTCTACTGTTAATTAGCTGTCGCGTAAATCTTTATATATTTTAAGAGCCCAAAACGTGTTTCGTTTCGTAGCGCCTTAATGGTTAAGGACCTCGGCTATAGAGAATCCAAAGGTCGCAGGTTAAAATCTAGACCTATGCAACATTTTAGTAAAATATCCTCTACCTCAAAATCTGCCACTTTCTAAATATGGCGGCAGCCATGGCGCTCCTTTGATCCTCACTCTCTTTCTTTAAAGCAAAACTAAAATAGAGAAGTGAACTATTAATTACCTCTTTTCAACAGTTCGTTCCAAGTGGACTAACCTGGTTGACATGGGCCGGCTCCGAGAAGCGAACCTCGCTGTCCGACAACCTAACCTATTCATTCAGGATGACTTCTTCAATTTCATAAGGTCCAGACATGTATACAGACAAACTATCCCCCTGCATTTGGTCTTAATATTCCGGGTCAGCCACTGCGTGCACTGCCTACACTCGTTGCATATCCACATTCTCATGCATACTCTCACAATGGACCAGGCATGCTTCAGAATACTCATATAGACAGCTTGGAAAAACCTACTGCTGCAGAACGAGAACATCTTTTACATTTCATTCCAGGCACTAGTGCCGCCCCGGGACTCACCGAGCGGCAACGCTGCACCTTACTCAGTCGAGTCATGGATCCTCAGTCACTTTCATTTGTCTTGGGCATGGGATTTGCAGTCGGTCGATACGCACAGAACAATCCTTCTCAATCGGCTAGGGGGGGGACATACACCATTTAAACACACAACATCTAAGTCCTCACCTTCTCTCCGGGGTACAATTTTTCAGCTCTCTCTTTTCCCTTCCTCTGCTAAGTCTGACACAACGCACACTATTGATGATTTTTTGGTTCCCAGTCACATGAGTTGGTCCCTCCCAGCATACACTACCGCTAGGTCTCAAGCACCAACACAGGTATCCCCAGACTGGACAACAGCATACCCGTCTAGAAGTTGGCATCACGTAGTAACCTGTTTGCATCAACTCCCGGTCGAGTATGAGTTGGGTCACTCGTTGATAGCGGATGAACAACTAGCGTTTACAGAAGCGATGGAAGCCATGACAATTAGTACTCCTGAAAAACCGACATGGAAATTCGGACCTGGACTAACAAAGACTGAACACAAACTTTTAGATGGAGTCATAAACCGACATCTGGACGTATTCGCTTTCTCCATAAAAGACTTAGGACGACACACCACGTACAGAATGTCTATTGACCTGGAAGATGACAGACCCATATTCAAGCCCAAATATCGTCTATCAGAAACAGAATGGGAATTGGTGGACAAACGATGTGCGGAATAGGAAGAGGCAGGTTTGATTTATAGGTATGATTCCACTTTTGCGGCTCCCACCGTTATGCCTCGTAAAAAAAGTTGCAGAGGGAAATTTCACAGAACGTCGTATGTGTGGGGACTATCGAGAACTAAACTCACGTACGATCCAAGACCGACATCCAATGTCGTTGGCAGAGGACATTTTTGATAATGTCGGGGGAGCTAAATATTTTAGTATCCTAGATCTACGACAAGGGTTCAACCAAATCGAGATAGAGGAAAAGGACCAACACCAGACTGCATTTTGGGGTGGTGACGGACGTTGGGAATAGGCGGTCATGCATTTCGGACTGAAAAATGCACCAGCGGTATTCCAGAATGTCATGGACTCAGTCTTGGGGGAATGTAAGTTTGCTCGCAGCTATATCGACGATTTGATAATCGCTTCAGCGACTATAAAAAAACATGCAGTCCATATAGAGTGGGTGTTGAAGGAATTAAAAAAGGTAGGACTTAAATGTCATCCTGCCAAATGTACCTTCGAGCCGAAGGGGACCCATACCTCGGGCATTTTATCTCATCTGAGGGAATTACTCCATTAGAGGTCAAAGTGGAAGCCATTAGTAAACTACATGCCCCAACTGATCTAACAAGCCTGCAGGCATTTCTTGGATTGGCGAATTATTACCGTTGGTTCGTTCCCAGTTTCATTACACTCGCGTCCCCAATGAATGAACTTAAAAAAAAAAAGGTTCCGTTCTCTTGGGGACCAACTTAGATAGATGTTTTTGAAGGATTAAAGGACGCGTTGTCCACTGTTCCCATTCTTCGTCCTCCAAATCATAAATTACCTTTAGGTCTACAGATTGACTTTGGTAAGCCCGGTATTGCTCCTATCCAAACTCATCGCGAACTCACAGGTGAGGAATATGTGGTCGCCTACGCCAGTAGAAGCAACAATCAAGCGGAATCAAATTACAGTAGTTACGAGGGAGAATGTCTTGCCGCAGTTTAGGGTATTGTGCATTTCCGACATTATCTCTATGGCAAGCCTTTTACCCTTATTACTAACCATCAACCATTGCATTTGCTCATGACCAAGGACAAGCTATCCGGCAAATTAGCCCGTTGGGCTCTTATTTTACAAGAATATGATATGGAAATAATTCATCGACCCGGGCTCCTCAGCTTGATGCCGACAGGCTCTTCAAGAATCCTTTGCCCAACTCCATTGATAATGGTGTACGACAGGATTTTGATGGCGAAACGGCTGCCTCCCTATCGGCTAGAGTGCATCTGATATACAGTTTTTAAGCACCTACATATCACAAAACCGAACACGATCCATGGCAGGACAACGCTTTGATCATATTTCTATCCACTTAGTCTTTTCGAGCGGGCACCCTACTAGGGGAAGAGGAGCGCGTGCGAAAGAGAGCCCAAAGTTATTTGTGGATGGGGGGCTCACTTATCTATCTTCTCGCAAATGGAAGTCATCACCATGTTCCTCGGCCGACAGAACGGCTATCACTCATCAACCAGATTCATACTGACCTCGGACACTATCGCACCAAACGGACTTTGAGCTTGGTATAGGCACGATATTGGTGGTCAGGCATGCAGGCTGATGTGGCAGCTGTGTTACAGGAATGCAGCACATGTGACCGCCTACGAATTTTGTTTTTTAATAGGCAAACCACCCTTCAGCCCCTACCAATTCGAGGGCTCTTCAGCAAATGGTCGTGTGACCTGGCAGGTCCCTTTCCAATTTCTCAAAGGGGCAAGGAGTACATTATGATTATGATCAAAAAATTTAGAAAATGGGTGGCAGTGGTGGCTCTCCCGCAGAAAATTGCCAAACTCACCACCGCGGCTTTCAACGAGCATGTGCTCCTCCGATACGAGGCCTGAAACTCTAAGACCTCCATTGGCCCTCAGAGTAGGCAGGTCCAAAGAAGCTAATCTAGATAGTGCCGACTCCAAACTTGATATAAACCCAAATGACAGACCCCTTGACAGTCAGAACCCCAATATAGATTCACCCCTGTGAAATAACACTTTGTGTGTGCTCAGTTCCACCACAGAATGCAAAGTTAGAATATGAGATTTGGACACATTCACCCACTTTGACTTTCCCTTAGAAATATAGCCACCCTGGCAGAAAAAACCTCTGACTGACTACACCCCTGTGAAGCCTGGACTCCCTTGAGTCTGCAGCAAAAAGAATCACTGAAAATGGTCAAGTAAATTGATAGTTATGGCTGGCCAAAGTTTGCCATTTATACAAGGTGCTTTTTGGGAGAGGCAACTACTTATCCAAAATTTTCTAAGTCCTATTTCCCCTCTAAAACTCTATCTACTGAAGTACGGCACCAATCAAATTACTGTGACGTACAGAAAAGTACAGGTGCTAGTGTACTTTCTCTACGGCCATTGTACACCATGGCCAAATTGTCGACCCGTGTCATAGCCAGATTTGTTCCCGCAATCTTCAGAGTCGCCGCAATCCAACATTGTTGCGCCACGTGTCACATGAAGTGGCGATGGCTGAAAAACGCCAAAAAAACATGTTCCGTGATCGCGGCACCTATCGCGGCCGTCTGATCAAAACCGGCTATAATCTTAGCCGCTGAAATTCGACGCGCGGTATTTGTTTCGCTATCGAAACAAATGCGCGGTATCCGTTTTGTACCCGTACTGTACTCTGTACTATATTAAACGGTATCTATATACTAAGAATCTATTTCCCGTTAAACGATTTAATCTACGTGTAACAATTTATATTATAATCAAACCTAATGTAATGTAACACTAGTTCTAGACTTAACGGTTAAAGGTAACGGCTACGCCGACTTGGCAGACTGCAGGGTTCAGGTTCAATTCCTGGGTCCGTCAAGTTCATTTTGTTAAATCTACCTAATTCACTCCTGTCTTCTCTAGAGAGTTTAGGTAGCCATGGCTCTAGCTCCCTTTCCAGCCTTCATTGACTACATCAAGTGTGGGGGCTTGGAGAAGGGAGTTAGAGGCAGACTGCCTCTGCCTTTTTCTATCCTATTTACAGACCTAGAAAATACACAAATATCAACAGGGCCCCGACAGAAGTACTTACAGACTAAAAAACCGAGTTTTGCGGCGAATTTCAGGAGATGGTTGACAAGGCGTTAATCGATCACCCGCAGACAAGTCGAGATCATCCTCAAGCAGACGGTTTGGCAGAGAGAGTTGTCCAAACCTTTAAGCGTGCTTTGCGTAAACATTGCTTAGAAAAACAGATTACTGTGTGGGATGAATCACTAAGGTATATTGTCATGGGTTATCGAATGTCGGTATAGGCGAGTTTGGGAAATTTCAGCCCCTATTATATGTTATTTGGTCCAAAGCCACTGCTAGGCAGAAATGTGCAAAAAGTCGCTAGTTTGCCTCTACCTCTTTTGTCAGATGCTCTTTTTCTGGAAGAATTGACTAACCAAGCATTGCTCTTTGTTATGAAATTCCAATGGCTTTTGAAAATTTGCAAATTGCTCAACACCGCGACTCTTTACGATTCGCAACGACCCGCAGTGGCAGTTACCGTCCTCAACAAAAACCCTTTCGGGTGGGAGATTATGTCTATTTGCGGCGGCAAACCTTTGACACCCTCGACACGGATGTTTCACCTCACATTTTGAGGATTACGAAAATCGACTCCAAAAGATTATTGAGCTTACAAAAGGCAGACACGCGAACTTTACGGGAGCATTCAAAGAATTGTGCCCCTTGCTACCTATCTGATCTTTCCCACAACATGGACCCGTGGCAGATGCCAATTACCGAGAACACCAAGTGTCATTTATGCCGGCGGTCCGATGGAGAAACATCAATGCTTCCTTGTGACTATTGCAACCTAGGGTTTTATATGGAGTGTTTGGTTCCACCTTTGCACGCTATCCCAGCTGGATAGTGGTTCTGTCACGGATGTCGAGACTTGCCTGTTGTACTTCTCAACTCTCTTGCAGACTAAGGAGCTGGGGGGGGGGGTTCCAACCTTACTTACCCAACGTTGCTTATCTTTTGTTTTTTTTCCAATTCATGTGTTTGGCATATTTGTTTTTCCGTCAAATTCAGTTATTGATTCTTGCATTATATATGCTTTGCATGCTGGTTGTTGTCACAAATATTTTACATATATGAAGATTGACTACATTCTGGTGATTATCGGCGACTCAAGCTAGGTTTAATGGATGCCATTCACAGTAGCCCTGCCATGCACGATAGCTGTAATGCCTTAAGATGTCGGCGGGTATAATTGAGCCGACCCATACTAATTATGTCTTGATGACGTAATCGGTCTGTACCGGAGCGTACAACACGAAATACATACACGACAAGGACTTTATCATGTACTCATGTATGGTGCAGAGTGAACGCTATACGGAACCCAGATGGAACTTGACTGCGGTATGTTGTTTTGGAAACCTTGAGTCCTCTCTATATCTTGCTGCTATGCTGCCATGCTGCGTTAAGTCTGACATCGCAGCTAGAAACCTTGAGCACTCTACACTTGTTGTTGTGCTGCTATGCTGCTCTGATCTGACATCGCAGCTCCGCTGCTCTAATATCACAGCTGGACTGACAGATCATAGCAGTCATAGCAGTCATAGTAGTCATAGCAGAGTCATAGCAGCTATAGCAGTCTGCACAAGAAAGGTGTTTTGAATATGAGTCAGTTTGTGTGAAGATTAATTTTACGGGGACATGATTTAGTGAGTATGTAACTCGAAAGGGAGTACACAGATTCAGTGCACTTCAGCCACACTTGTTGGTCCGTGAGAAAGTCAAGTTTGGTTGTTCTATAAGAAAATGTACAGTTAAATTTGAGGACCAAAGTTACTCCTGGAGGTTCATCTTCGGTGATGAAAAAATACGTGGAAAGCGGACGAAGTCCGCCGTCATTTTTGAAGAGAAGTATTGACTGTACCATCATTACAGCGGACGAACTTTAACCGCGTACTATTTCATTTCTAACAGTTGCCCGATTGGTGTAAATAATTATGTGCATTCGATGGTGGGATTTTGTTAATGAAGAGTAGTGTACCAATTCACCCCGTGTTGAAATAAGTAGTTTTTGTATTTTCTAGTTCTAAAATAAATTAGCGGAAACATATATAAGAAATGATGGCAGCCTGCCTCCATCTCTTCTCTCTTTCCCCCATACTTGTTGTAGTCACTGAAGGAGAGAGAGAGCGATGGAGCCATGGCTGCCTCAGCTCCATAGGAAGGACTAAAGAGTGACTTAAGTCACTCTCAACAAAAGGTTGAGTCCGGCAGGACTCGAACCCCCGACCGGTAGAGCGCGGCGTAGCCGTTAGCTCTAAACCAGTCTGTCGTAGAAGTCCGTTAGATGATATAGGGTTTCATTTATATTTAAACTATTGTATAATACTGAAATGATCTAATTGGAATATGAACGAAACGAACATAAAACTTGTTAAGGTTTAGTGCGAACGTCATTTCGCACGAAACAAATGAAACAGACATTTTGAACGGTCGACATTTAATGTCGGATTTAATCCGACGGCGCACGTCATCGCCGAGATCGCGGAATGGTCACTTTGGATTTTATGGACGTGGCATGACGTGGCGCCGCGTGGAAGGATGACATTCGGTCGCAGAAATTCCAAAGAATATACGAACAAGTGGGAAAATGACACGCATCCACTCAATAGCCTTGTCGTACACCGGCCGTACAGAAAGTACATCGGCACTAGTACCTTTCTGTACTTTACAGTAATATGATTGGTTCGTACTTTAGTAGATAGGGGTTGTGAGAGGGATTTAGGACTTAGGAAATATTTGGTAGAAAAACACCTCTCTCTCTAAGAGAGCTTTGTATAAATTGGCATTTTTGCCGGCACATAACTTATCGCCTGGTTGGCCGTTTTAAGTGATTCTTTTTGCTACGGACTCACGGGAGTTGAGGCTGCACAGGGGTGCAGTCAAATTGTCAGTTTGTCTTCTTGGGCAGAAGTGGTCGTGGCTTAAAGTGGGTTAGTTGAATACTATCTAGAGGCTTCCTGTATTCTGTAGTCCATTGGAGGACACAGAATTGCACCCCGCTAGTTGTCGTACGGTGTGATCAACTGTAGGCTCACTTGTATATATAGGACTTTGATTACTTTAGGAAAAGTATGATTGTTGTGTAGGAAAACTGCGAAGCAGTTTTTGGGTGTGTTTGAATTATAAGATCATTGTGATATTTTGGCAGAACTTTGTGAAATTCTGCATGTGGTTTCTTTGGTGTATATTCTATATTGTGGCAAATTTGAAGACCTAGGGTGTGTCTGGTTTGCTTGGGGATTTATTGTAAAGTTGGTTGTTTGTGGGATTTTGTGAGTGTTTCCTCTTTGCACAATCGATTAACATGGCAACTGCTGCAGCTTCTTCATCTTCTTCAGTGGCACCAGCTGCCTCAAATCAACAGGTCACGAGCCCTCCCTCACGGATCCCAATGTTTAATGGGCAGAAGTATCTTTATTGGGCGGATTTGACTAAGTCTTATTTGAAACAAGTGAAATTATATGATGTACTTTGTGAAATTCTGCATGTGGTTTCTTTGGTGTATTTACTATATTGTGGCAAATTTAATGACGTAGGGTGTGTCTGGTTTGCTTGGGGATTTATTGTAAAGTTGGTTGTTTGTGGGATTTTGTGAGTGTTTCCTCTTTGCACAATCGATTAACATGGCAACTGCTGCAGCTTCTTCATCTTCTTCAGTGGCACCAGCTGCCTCAAATCAACAGGTCACGAGCCCTCCCTCACGGATCCCAGTGTTTAATGGGCAGAAGTATCTTTATTGGGCGGATTTGACTAAGACTTATTTGAAACAAGTGAAATTATATGATGTGATTTCTGGTATTCTTCCGGATACGGATGCAGAGTTAAGAAAGAAAAATGAAGATGCATTGCATGTTTTGAAGTTACTTTTGTCAGAAGATCTTAACATGACATATATCAATATCTCTACGGCATCTGAAATATGGATGGCTTTGAGTGAATCTTTTGTCTTAGCTAGTGAGCAGAATGAGGTTGTTAAATATACTGGGGGTGACATGAACTCATATTGTAATGGCTTAAAACTTGTATTGTCGGAGAATGCATGTTCCGGGGGGATTTTTCCTCCTTATCATCAAGCTATGATTCTAATGAGAGGGCTTCCTACTGAATATAAAGAAGCAGCGGAGCAACTAAGAAGGTTAGAGAAGAGTAAATGGAATATAGCATTAGCTCAGGCTTATATCTTAGACGAAGAGGCAACTCAGATAGCATTAAATGGTGGTCAACAGTAGTTGCTTACAATGCACAGACATATAAGCTAGCTGGATTTTCTGGAAACAGAAACTTTACCCCCAATCCGAATTATAGGCAATATGATAGGTGTGTCTATTGCTTTGGTCAAGGTCATTTTTTTCGGCTGTGTCCGGCATTTATAAAAGCGTGTGAAACAAGAATTTTTCGTGCGGGGTGGAGGGTGCAATAGGAGGATTCATCACCAAAATTTCCGACTTCAAAACTGTCGATTAAAAATGCGGTGTTCCTTGCATTTGATGAGACGTCACAAGATGAATGACTGGAAAGAAAGGAAGATGTGGTCAGATTTCCGCAATCAGATGATGACGAGTTCTTTGCTCTTGCAAAAGATCTCATGGAGGGACCTCGAGAGAACGGATGGATTATGAACTCAAGATGCTCCTTCCACATGTGAGGCAACCGGGCTTACTTCAAAAAGCTTACTCTAATGCCCACTCGTCGGATTTATTACGCGGATGACAGCGGTGTGGAGGCTACGGCAAAGGGAAATGTGGAGTTAGCATATGACATCAATGGTCAGATTGTAAAGAGAACCTTGCATGATGTTCTCTATATCCAAAAGTTTACAAAAAAAATGTTTTCCACTTCGGTAGCAGAAATGAAAGGTTTTTAAATTTTACAAAAGAATGGGAAAAAGGTAGTAAGCAAAGATGGGAAGGTAGCTTTGGTAGGAACTAGAGGCCCAAACTTGTTGTACACGATGGACTTGCCTAGTGAAATTGACTTTGCATACTCTAGTGTCCTTCCGAAAAATGTTTTGTGGCATAAGAGGCTCGTTCATGTTCATCATGAAAGGCTTGATAAAATGGTAAAGCAAAATATGATAGATGGTGTTAAATTAGGACAAACAGAGTCCCATGTATGTGATGGATGTGCTTTGGGAAAACTTCATAAGCTGCCACTACCTCAGACAGCGGATAACCGGGCAACGGATTTGCTGCAAATTATTCATTCGGATGTGTGGGGACCATCAAAAGTTCCTTCACTCAGTGGCAACCGGTTTTTGGTCACTTTTACGAATGACTTCTCAAGATATAACAAGGTTTACTTTATGAAAGAAAAGAGTGAAGTGCTCACTCACTTCAAGCATTTTCGGGTATGGGCCGAAAAACTTCATGGGAAACCGATCCTTTCCCTTCGGTCCGACAACGGAGGGGAATATATTTCTCATACATTCTCTGAATATTTATAATACAATGGCATTTCTCGGCAATTTACAGTTCCTTATACTCCAGAACATAATGGAGTATCCGAAAGACTCAACCGAACTCTAACGGAAAGTGCAAAGTCTATGTTACTAGATAAAGGAATAGATTTCAAATTTTGGGGTGAGGCGTTCTCGTGTGCGTCGTATATTAGGAATAGAATAGAGACTAGAGCAGTAAAAGGGAAAACACCATATGAAGTGTGGACCGGAAGAAAACCGAATGTTAGTCACTTCCGGGTTTTTGGGAGTAAATGTTTTATTTTGGATAATCTCCCTATTTCTAAGTTTAGTCCGAAATCGATTCCAAGAATTTTTATGGTGTATGATGATGAATCCGTGGGCTATAGAGTATTTAATAAGGATACGAATACTCTTCAGGAATTTTCACCTTAATATAAGTTACAGGCTAGTTTTGAGTTAGGTTTCATTTCTTTCCGGACCATAGTTTATGCTAGTAACTGTCTCAGAGCTCCTGATCTTCTCCTGTATCATGTCCTTACCTTATCAACCAACGCAAGCAAGCCTGGAAGGTTTCCCTCCAGACTGTCGTCTTCTTGTTGTGGTGTATGAATTGTGTTGTGTGGGTTTAGTGGTTTCTTGTTGTCAGAACGCTGACCTTACGGTCCAGCTCTTCTTTAAGTCTAATCATGGAGAACACCGGCTATCTCGATTTCTTCGTCTGGTAGGAGGAGAGTTATCTTGTGCTGGTTGGACTCTTGTAGGGAATATCAAAGACTTCAGGGCCTAGTGGCTACTGTCACAAATATTGGTTCCAACCTTACTTACCCAACCTTGCTTATCTTTTATTTTTTTTCCAGATCATGTGTTTGGCATATTTGTTTTTCCGTCAGATTCAGTTATTGATTCTTGCAGTATATATGCTTTGCATGCTAGTTGTTGTCGCAAATATTGTACATATATGATGATTGACTACATTATGGTGATTAGCGGCGACTCAAGCTAGGTTTAAGGCATGCCATTCACAGTAGCCCTGTCATGCACGACATAGGCGACGACAATCAGTCGTCGCTGAAATAGGCGACGACAATCTGTCCTCGCTGAAATAGGCAACGACAATCTGTCGTCGGTAATTCAGTTCTCAATCTTGAATATATTTAGTCACTAATTATTTTTGTTTCCTTACTCCAATTGCAGAGTACCAGAAGGCAAGGCGGTGGTGGGTAGAAAGGGTGGCAGTACTAAAAGGAAGTGTTCGATATCGGGTTAATTCATATCGCGATAATTTCGATATCCGATATATCGAATATCGATCGAACAGATTCCTCGATATATCGTACCGGGACCAAGATAAATTATCGCGATATACATTGCAAAAAATGGGTGTCCGTACATTAATTGTACGGAAAATTGTTTGAAAAATTGTACGGATATCTCTCCCCCCCCCCCCCCCCCCCCCCCATGGCGGGAAGGGGGGGGGGGGGGGGGGTTGGGTTTTGGAAAAAAAAAATGAAAATTTTCATTTTTTTTATTGTTCGATATATTGGGCGATACGATATATTGGCGATATATTGGCGATATATCGCGATAATTTGGTTTTCGATATATCGAAGCGATATATCGAATATCGGGTACCTGAAATTCGGTATATATCGAATATCGACAAAAGGTCCTCGATACCCAACACTATTAAAAGGGATAAGGGAAACTACTCTCACCTTATCTTCTACGGGTTTTGGAAAGAGAAGCGTTGCGGTAATGAGGGCGTTACCGGGAAAGGGTAGGAAAGAGTTACCATGGGTGGTGAAAGTTCACATGAACTTAGTGGACAAATTCTACCGATTCCAAAAGGCGGGGATGAAAATGTCCACTGTCATTGTTGGAAAAATGGCAAATCACATCATTACCGAAATGAAGAAGGAGGGATCGGCGGATTTTATCGACGACAACGGTGAAGAGATCAAGCCAATAATCACTCAGCGTTGAATTCAACGCTTTTTCGGAAAACATAGCATTGTCGCCCGGGCCCAAAAGGGCAAACTACATTTTTAGTCTAGAGAAGGAGGAATACATCGAGAAATCCGTGACGTATCACAAGGGTGTATTAAAGAGGGGATTTCTCTCGGGTAAGCTTCGTATTTTCTTATAATTTGTTGATTCTTGTCATATAAAGTTTTTTTTTTGTTTCCCCTTTCATTATACTTACTTATGTTTTTTTTTCTTTTGTTTTTTTCTATATTTTTGGTGGATAATAGGTCGTTTTAACGAGGATTTGGTGGAGAATATGGACGAGACCCATTTAATTGTAAATATGGACAAAAATAAAACCTTAAGCTTTCGCGTCAACGAGGTTGTAAGGTACGCCGACGTTGCGGGCGGTGGAGAGTCCATGACATTGATGGTACAACTCACGGGAGGAGCGAACGCCCGAATCGAGGCTCCGATGATTATATTCACAAACCGCGCTCGAAGTTACCCAATAAAAGGCCTTCCCGACGATGTACCAGGTAAGATTCATTAAATTTTAATCGTTGACTTTGTGTTCATCTTCCTTCGTTCCTCTGTTTTTTTACGTATTCCTCTCTACGAATATATGTTTTACCGTTTCATATTGGTTTATAATGTTTTTTCACCCCTTTCCGTCTAACTCCCTATCTATCCCTCCCCCCCTCCTCTCGGCCTCCTCTCCCTCTCCCACTTTCTCTCCCCCTCATGTAACTCACCCCCTCCCCTATCCTTGTTTTTTTCCGATTGTAGGAGTTTGCTACCGATCCGGCCCCAAAGGATGGAATGATAAAACCGTATTCTCGCAATGGATAGAAGAGCCGAGATCTTATCAAGGAGAACTAAAGAATGTGTGAAAATAATCTTCCTCGACAATTGTGGAGGGCATAATAATTCCGAGGAGTTAAGCCGAGTATTACTCGCCAAAAGGACAATTCTCCATTTCTTCCCTCCGTGCGCGACTCACCTTGTGCAACCCGCTGACTCCTTCGTTATTTCCAAGATTAAGGAGGTTTGGTCTCGAAAATGGGAGGATTGGAAGAACGGGATCGAGAAGCATGCGTGGTCCCATCCGAGTGGCAAGGGTTGGTCTGGGAAGCTACTCGGGCCCGAAAGGCTTTCTTCCTCATGTTGGCTCGCGATTCAATTCACGAAGTCAACGCAATGAAGGACGACCCTGGGATGGGTTTCGCGCGTAAAGCTATGATCCAGTGCGGATTGTCATTGAAAGACGGGAAATGGGAGGAGAAAATGCTTACCCAAGATTTACAAATAATCATCATGAAATGGCGATGCCATTTCGATGGCGATGAGGTGCATACAGTGGCACGAGATTATATTCAAGGCATTCAAGATGCCGACACTCGGGAGGATGAAGTCCTTGAAGACGTTGACGCTGTATGGGAGAACGAAAATTTTGAGTCCTTTCAAAATGAAGTGGTCTAGTTTGTAAAGTGAAGAATCATGTTTAGCATAATATTATAGAATTAGTGTTTTTTTTAATTTTTTTATTGATTAGTACTTTTGGATGGTTAGTGTGGTAATTGTACTTAGCGTTACTCAAAGTTTGTGGAGTCAATTGTATCCATGATAATTTCAATATAATCGAATCATTATTTGCTTTTCATTTTGACGTTTCTTACTGAAAATGATGTATGGAAAATGGACTTCAATGACACTGGATGTTACGGATGTTTTCAGTGTGTTTGGGGATTCGTTGGTTATATGTTGTATTCCACGGTTGACGACAAATGCAGTACATTGCTGAGTCAATTCTGGCATTAAAACAATTTTAGCGACGAGACACTCTCATCGCTGAAGTGCAAAAATTCGGTATGATAATCCAACGACGAGAACGTCTCGTCGCTGAATGGTAAATTTGATGGTAAACTAAGTTTTACCATTCAGGATCGAAAATATATTGTCGCGGAATGATACAAATTTGTCCGTGGTAAAAATACAAGGTATGCATAGGCGTATTAATAGGAAAATCCCCTAAAGTACTTGTGTGTAATGCGCAAAACGCCAAGTATTTACACAGACAAATGAATTGTAATCACATATTATTTTTTTCTTCCAAAATAGTAGACAAAACATCCACTTCTCCTCTTAAGTTTGACCCGCCGAAATCAACATCACAAAGTATAACTCATTTTTTTTTGTCTTTTCTTTTTTGATTTCGGCTCTAAAATGCCGTTTTTTTATAAATCTCGATATTAAAATAACCTTGGATCATAACTTTTTAACAGTGACAAACACAATTTATAAATAAAGTAAAATCATATAGAATACAAACAAAAATATACACACATAAAAAACAAAGACAAAAATATGGATAACATAAAAGAAAAATAGAACGACCAATTCTTTTCTTTTACATTCCTTTCACGGTGCACATAATAATTGTACAAAAATTTACAAATGTACATATAAGCCATAGCTATGGAAATGTATAGAGATATAATTGAAAACGGAACTAACGAAATCATATTTTGGAAAAATACCGAATGAACAATCCTACTAAAAACATTAAAGATTATTCCTATCTAGATTTCTCCATATTGTAGTTGAATTTGTCAATTGTGAAGAAAAAACCAAACTCAACAAACATCTATGCTACTCCTACCCTCCATCTTTTATAATCTCTCCTTTTTTATTTCCCCTCTCTCCTCTCTCACCTTTACTCCCTTCCATTCCTCGCCTCTCTCTTTCTTCTCCTACCTCACTTTCCCCCTCTCGTTCAAAACTTATTCTTCTATACTTTAATGGTAATAGTAATTTTTCCCATATGTAGAAGGAATAATGTGTACGGCACATCTACAAATAAGACAAAAAAAAAACCAAAAACAAATTAGCATCCACAATGAAAATAATAAAAATGGAAGCAAAACATCATATAAACCACTATAACACAAAAGGTACAAGGGGGAGAGGCAGATTGAGAGAGAGGGAGGTAAGGGTAGAGACATAGAACAAGAGGGGGGGAAGGGAAATGGAATAAAAAAATAGGGAGAGAGAGGGATTCACGGATAAAGAGAGGCAGATTGATAGGGAGAGAGGGGGAGAGGCACGTTGATAGGGAGAGAGGGG
Source organism: Zygnema cylindricum (assembly GCA_037447655.1). Classification (NCBI taxonomy): domain Eukaryota; kingdom Viridiplantae; phylum Streptophyta; class Zygnematophyceae; order Zygnematales; family Zygnemataceae; genus Zygnema; species Zygnema cylindricum. The sequence goes on from JBBHKE010000905.1 coordinate 83,065, forward strand.
GAGAGGTATATTGATAGGGAGAGAGGGGGAGAGGCAGATTGAGAGAGAGAGAGAGGTAAAGGTAGAGAGATAGAAGAGGAGAGAGAGAAGGGAAATGGGAAAAAAAATTAGGGAGAGAGATGGACTCACAAATAGAGAAAGGCAGATTGATAGGGAGAGAGGGGGGGGGGGGGGGAGGGGGAGGTGGAGCAAACCTATGGGGAGACGAGGAGGCGTTGAATATGGCGAGGGAGAGAGACACGCAAACCAGAAGAGAGAGCGCTTTTCACCATAGATTAAGGGAGATACAGAGGAGACAAGGTGGTTGCATGAATAAATGGCAGGTCGATAGGGAAGAAAGTGGGATGACATGTGGGACAGGCGGCGGAGCTGTCGCTTCCTTCCTCGTGGACAAACCCTAAAATTTTTCAAAACGACGTTGTAAGCGTCAGATCCCACCAAAAAACGGTTGGTTGTGATTGGCCAAGAACGGATCCATTCTTTTATGGACCGTCCGCATCTGGCGTTTCCTGTCCCCGAATATCACTAACGCCAAATATTGTTATTTTATTGTATTAAATTCAAATAATAACTTTAATTAAGGGTTTTTTGGCTCATCGACCCCGTATTAACATAAACGTTTACTTTATTTTGTGATGGAAACCATATTACAATGAACATCTATACTAAATGGAACCATTTTCACCTTAATACCATAAACCTTTACGCTAATTGAACCATGAACATAAAATAGCATTAATAATAACTATAACTGCTTACAAGGAACCTACTTGGAGTTGATAACCTATATATCAAAGTTACAGTAATACGCCGGCGCAACATTGCATTCAGTTACGTTCATTTACTGAAAACGATGACTTTCCTCAGGCGAATATGTTTGACATTCAAACTGTCGACCATGCAGTTGTTGGTCAAATATGTGCGAACATGACTTTTTACGACCCGGATTTAACCCTATTTAAGACCGCACATTCTCATGCGTCCACGGCTATTAAACATAATGAATTGTACCTTTTAATTTAAAAATGTACAATTTTGTACGGTCTAACACTGTCCGTACACCACACTAATTAAAAGATGGCATACTTCCGTTTTGTACGGTACTAAAAAATTAACCTTAAATAGAGTACATAAAAAAATAGAATGAACTACGCTAATGGAGAATAAATTTAAAAAAGCGAGACTGAATTAGTGTACACAACGCTAATAGCGATTGGCGGTGTATTGTAGAGTTGTTAACGCTGATTCAAAGAGTACCTTGAATAATGTAAAGAAAAATTTAGAGTTATTTACTCTTTTTAAGGTTTTTGGGTCAAAGTTCGTGGTGACGGAATTAGCGTTAATAACGCTAATTAGGATTTGCGGTGTAGTGTAAATGGAAAATTATGATTAATAATATTGTTTAATGCAAGGAGACGTGGCAGGTTATAGTCCACGTATTTAAATAATGTTGTTAACTATATTTTGTGATTTTCGGCTCTAAGTAGTAGCGACTTATTAATACTAATAACAATGAGTGGTGTAGTGGTACACCTCCCTTTGCAAAAAAACAGCTCGTGTACCTCTTCTTTTTACTATTTTGTCTTTTTGCAATCTCCCTCGACGAATATTTTTTTTCCTCGACAGTCACCTCCTTCAAGGGATTTGTTCCTAATTTTGCGTGTAACTCTTAGATTAATGTTGAAACCCTTATATTAATGTTTATTCTCTCGCAAATCTAATTTTTTCGCTACAATTTTCTTACAGTTTTTCTTTCGACTACGATACTATATTATGAATTATGCAAAAAAGGTAAATTTTCAATTATGTATGTTTAAAAAAAAAATCATAGTTTTCACATAGAAAATCAATTGACAAAAAACACATTGTGATGAGCAAAAAAAACAAAAAATATTTTGTAGTATCAAATATAGAAATAAACAAATAACAACCTCGTTCTATTTTCGACTCTATTGTACAAATTCTCAACCTCAAACTTAATACTACACCAAAATCTATAAATCATTTTTTTTCCACCATTCAAGTATGTTAAAGTTCAATCTTTCGTCATTGGTTAATTTTAAATCAAAATAACGTTTCATTTTGTCGTTAACGAGCGTTTTTTTGTTGGTGGTAATAAAAACCTCATTTTCCTCATCGCTCTCACCAAAATAATTGTGGAAACCGTCTTTACTTTGCGATGTTTTCCATTTTTTTGTGATACGTTGAGGACTACCGAAATCAACGTCATCACCGAGGTCGTTTGCGAGTTCTCGAAGTTTGACCCTTCCGCTTTCAATTTCGGTTTTCGATACCCCAATTATTTCAAGCTTGTGTTTTTGTCGGGGATCTAAGAGAGCCGCGACAATATGATACTCATGAAGGCCCCACTTCGGTAGTGCAAATTTCACAAAAAAATGTTTCATTTTTTGCAAGTTTAGGGAATCGGCGGGGCATTCTTTTTCACCATCATTGTAAGATGTTTTTCTTATCTTACAATGGTTATGGAGAGACGATAGTTCAAACAAAATCAAATGTAAAGTTGGTTCTTTTATTTTTTCCAATTTTAGGGTCGCTTCGTGGAACCTTTCTAAAAATCGTATAAGTTCGGTAAGGTGAGTCTTATCGATACAAGCAAAAAGTATCAATTTATTTTTTGCTTGAGCGGTTGGTCCTATCTCATTGAATGCATCGTAAATACTCTTAAGCATTCGGAGCAAAGAATTCCACCGCGTTGCGTTTTTTTGTTTTAAAGTGTTTTTCAAAAGTTTTTGTAAATTACTCTGTTTGAAAAACGTGACCAATGATTTACACGCGTCAATTAGATCAAAAAAATCAGGAACTTCCACATCGTATTTGCCTTTTTTAGAAGTTCCGCTCTTCTTAAAGATCGTTGTCACAATTGTTGCAATTTTAAATTCCGCGCAAGGTATCCAAGTAAACATACTCGGTAGACCTTCAGTCGCACATATGTTAGAGCCACTATCAGTCACGACAACGCAGCGATAAAAAATGGACATTTCAAAATTGGTCAAAAGAATTTTGAAAGCCGTTAAAACATTTTCCGCAAAGTGTTTTTCCTCCGGAAAGTGATAGACTAGAAGCGTCCGTGCATGAAGTTGAAATTCTTTGTCAATAAAATGAGCGGTAACTGACATTAATGAGGTTCTTTTTATTGTCTTGGTCCAGAGATCGGTCGTGAATGCGTCAAAAATATTGTTTTCAATATTTTCTCTAAGTTTTAGGATAATCAAACTACGAATATCTTTCGCAAAAGATATAATGTAGTTTTTTACAATATTGATGGACGGGAGTAGTTGGTCGATGTCAACACTTTTGTTGGACGAACAACAACATCAAACAATGCTTGACAAAATGCTTGAAAACCAGGGGAAAAAAACAAAAAAAAATAAAAAAAATATCATACAGGTACTAACCATGATTAATAAATAAGGTTTTTAAAATTGATTTTTTTTTATGGAAAGACAAATAAAAAACAATATCATGACAAACTAAGCTCAGATTTATAAATTTATCAACAAAACAAGTTATAATGACATTTACACTCAAGCCATATTAAATAGAATTTAAAATAAATCATACCTGAACCGTGGACTATCGAAAATGGTCGAAGGTCCTCACAACACATCAACGCCACCATTTACGCAAATTTTTTTTGGTCACTCGTTTTCGCCTCCGTTTTTGAAAGAAACTTACGAAGAAATCCTCTTGAATTATCCATGTCGACCGAATCTAAACATGTGTGAGTATTGATTGTTGAAGTACCGTTTGCAGACTTCTATTGATAAACTATGAAACATGTATTACAAGCCACAAAATCTGCCCCCTTTACCATGTATTTGTTTGATGTTCTAACTTCATAGACATGCTCAAATTTTTTCCAAAAATTTGAAGTGGCCCTGTTTTCTTTCACTAGGTAATACTGAGCAATTTCACCATTTTTGGATTTTCGAAATTGTTTTGGATTGTAGTTTTAAGGGAAGCGAGGATGTTTTTTTCCATTTTAGTGTATTACTAAGTTTTGTTTGAATTGTGGTCGAGTTTCTCTAACTTAAATAACAATTCAATTTATCGATTTATTGTTTGACACATGTGAGTACGCCAATAATTAAGACTAGTCATGGGAAATTGACGTAATAGTTTGATTTTCACTGATTTACTAACCAGTTATTACTACATGCCGCATGACATTGACATAATAATATGATATGATATATTTGTGGAAACACGGTATAAAATGCGTAATTAGCACTTTGCAATAATGTACGGCATATGAATAAGCCAATAATTACGATTTGTCGCGTTCCCTAAGATTTGCGAAATGAATAGTGTACTACACCGCCAATCGCTATTAGCGTAGAAGTTTCTTTAGCGTATATGAATAATTACCGTGGTTTACGCTAATTAAGAATTTGAAAGTTCGAAAAAAACATACATTTTAATTGTTTAATAATTCTTATTTGGGTCTTTGAAAAAAAAAATGTCGGTCGCAAACATGCTTACACTAATATAGGTATTTGCACAAAATTTGAGAAATCGTACACAAATTGTACGTTCACACAGTCGAAACGTGGTTGTTGGACGAATATGTGCGAACGTGATATTTTACAGCCCGCTTTTATCCTTTTTTGAGAGCGCATATTCTCATGCGTGCGCGGTTACTAAAACTCGTTAAGTATACTTTTTCACTTAAAAAGGTATAATTTTGTAAGGTCTGATACGTACCGTACACCACACTATTTAACCGACAACGTGCTTTTGTTTTGTGAGGTACTTGGAACATAACCCTAAATGGCGTACAGAGAAAAATAGAATAAGCTACGCTATTGGAGAATAATAATAAAAAAAAGGCGGGACGGAATTAGCGTACACTACGCTAATAGCGATAGGCGTTGTACCGTGTCAAATTTGCGATGCTTTGTCGCGTTCCCTAAGATTTGCGAAATGAATAGTGTACTACCGTGTCAGATTTGCGATGCTTTGTCGCGTTTCCTTTGATTTGCCAAATGAATAGCTTACTACAGTACCGTGTCAAATTTGTGACGTTAATCATGATGTCACATACTTCCACGATACCAAAGAGTACAAAGTACAAGAATGTTGGATTATAGGGACATTACAAATTTTTCATTTTTTTTGGTTTTTTGGTTGACCGACTGTAACCGACCCTTTTTTTTTTGCTGGTGAATCAACCGACCGTAACCGCCCGACCCCCAAAATTTGGCAACCGAATCCGTTCCGGATCCGGCGCGCGCGGTCGGTTAATGGTCGGTCACGGTTTTGGTTGACCGTTAGCGACCTCTGATCTCAGGCAATGAAATATCGAGAGCCATATTGACTACACCGCGAATCGTTATTAGCGTTATGAACTCTATATCGGCACCCCAAAATTTTGACATTAATACCTTAAATAGAATAAACTACACTATTTAAGGTCGTGGACCATAATATGCCACGTCTCCTGGCACTAAATTAGAATGAATGACGCTAATTTTTTCTTTACACTAATAATTTCTCAACGCTAATAACGATGCGCGGTGTACTCTACAGCAGAGGTCGCAAGAGTCAAAAAATTTCATAACCAAAACCGACCGTTTTTTCTTTTTCAAAATCTGAGTAACCGACGCCCGACCGGGTTATGTCACGCTCCAAAACTGTTAACCGTTAACCGACCGTGTTTAAGAAAATAAAAGTTAACCGAAACTCGATTTCTCGCGACTAACCGTGCCCGCTTGTAACCGAAAAAGTACAAAATTACAACGCTCATTGTTATTAGCGTTAATGTACTTTGCAATAATGTACGATATGAATAAGCCAATAATTACGATTTGTCGCGTTCCCTAAGATTTGCGAAATGAATAGTGTTACTACTAGTGTTGGGTATCGGGTAAATTCATATCGCGATAATTTCGATATTCGATATATCGAATATCGATCGAGCAGACTCCTCCATATATCGTACCGGGTCCAACATAAATTATCGAGATATATATCCCAAAAAATGGGTGTCCGTACAGCTAAAGTACAGAAATTCGTACGGAGAATCATACAGAAAATCGTACGGAACCCGTCTCACCCCGCGCGCGCCAGGGGAGGGGGGGTGGTTTGAGAAAAAATTCGGGAAGAAAAAAAAAATCGCATAAATATCCGGATATTTAGCTTCTAGATACGTGGATTCGATATATCGATTATCGCATACCTAAAATTCGATATATATCGAATATCGACAATATGTCCTCGATGCCCAACATTAGTTACTACCGTGTCAGATTTGTGACGCTAATCATGATGTTACGTACTTCCACGATACCAAAGAGTACAAAGTACAATAATGTTGGATTGTATCATAGTTCAAAAGTAGGCGCTTTTATGGTAGGCGTTTGGTAGGCGCACAAAACTTGGCACAAAACTCGCGCCGATGAGGCATATTGTATGTGTGTGCGTTGTGCACACCCTTGTACGAACGTACGAATATGATGTATCATCACAGTACAGCGCACGCCGCCGGACGGAATTTTTTAGCGAACTGACACGGCGTAGGATGACATTCCGTGGGAAAAAGATCCCGGAAAAAAGATTCCGGAAAAAAGATCCCGGAAAAAAGATTCCGGAAAAAAGATCCCGGAAAAAAGATCCCTGAAAAAGGATCCCGGAAAAAAGATCTCGGAAAAAAGATCTCGGAAAAAAGATCCCGGAAAAAAGATCCCGGAAAAAAGATCCGGAAAAAAACCCGGAAAAAAAATCCGGAAAGATCCGAAAAGATCCAAAAAGATCCGAAAAGATCCCGAAAAGATCCCGGAAAAAGATCCCGGAAAAAGATCCCGGAAAAGATCCGGAAAAGATCCGGAAAAGATCCGGAAAAAGATCCCGGAAAAGATCCCGGAAAAAAAAAACCCGGAAAAAAAAATTTGAAAAATAAAACGCGGATGTAAGTCCTTTCGGTTGTTGTGTTATGGGCTTTTCATGTGATCTTCTTAGATCGCTACTTTGATCAGCGATCGTCCGATCGTCCAAATCTGACGGTTTCAATTAAAAATACCTCAAAACTCACGGAAATTTTTTTTTTTGTCCGAATGTTTTTCAAAATTTAGACATGACGTTTAATTCTCTATGGATGGATATGCAACTCAACCCTGTTCCTATTTTATTTCATTTTGCGACCAATACAATATGGATCTTAAGGGCATATTTTATGTTTTGCGTACAATAGGCATATTGTATGGGCGTACGTTCACCTACTTTTGAACTATGGATTGTATAGATAGTACAAAATTTTCATTTTTTTTGGTTTTTTGGTTGACTGACCATAACCGATTTTTTTTTTCTGGTGAATCAACCGACCGCAACCGCCCGGCCCCCAAAATTTGGCAACCGAATCCGTTCCGGATCCGGCGCGGGCGGTCGGTTAACGGTCGGTCACGGTTTCGGCTGACCGTTTGCGACCTCTGCTGTACTGTACTGTACTGAATCTTGCAACTTTTTGGCCCTCCGGGGTGCCGAAGACGTCCGCGACCGCTCGTTTAGGGTTTATTTTTTCGGTTTTTGTTTTTTTTTTTATTTAAAAAACAACCCAAACCCCAAAACCCTATTTCTCGTACCCGATCCCACGAGGTGTCGAATATCGGCGCGAGGTGCCGCGAGGTGCCGAAGGTCCCACACTTGTATGGGGGCTTGTTCGATACCCTTGCTGTACCGCGTAACGATACTTTGTTCCGATTCGCAGCTTGAAATTTTGAAACCCTGAAATTTACATTTAGGGTAACTTCACCTTAGGTTTGGACGGCGTCTTTACATCTGAAGCCATGGCTCCACATCCTTCCAAAGGGGTTGTTCGTATGGCTTCCCTCCTTTTCCTTTTGACGTTTATTTCCTTCATTCATTCGAATGGATTCTTTGCGGAGGCTTTCGAGTCCGATGAGCTTTTTGTCGATGAAAGTGAGTTTATTTTGGAACAAGTGAGTAATTCAGATAGTAGAGGAGCTATGGCTGAAAGAAGCTATGGTGGAGGGAGGAGAGAGAGAGATGCTCCTGTGATGAGTGGGGCAGGAGTAGTGGACAGTCAGGTAAAGTTCGATTTGGAGCATTCATTTGGAGGAGGAGGGAGAGGTTTTAACAAAGGAGGCGTTTTTGTGGCTCGGATACGGACTTCATTGCAAGGATTACAGGTGATTTTATGAGAGCGAAAGGAGAGAGGGAGAGAAAAAATTGTGCGTAGGAGTTAGGCAAGAATAGAAGAGAGATAGGATGGGAACATTTGGTACATTATGATGTAGTGTAGTCTATGACTGTTTAATCCTCCATGGTGAAAAGTTAGTTTTTTTTTTTTTTTTTTTCAACCACTACAATGTATGTGCATTGGTTTGACGTTAGAGAGATTATTCTTTGCCTCTTCAATACTTGTTTTAGACTACAAAACGCGAAAGTCCAGAAATACATGTAAACATAATGGACTTTACAAAAACATTTTTATTTCTACAAAAAAAAATTACACTCTTTTTTGGACGAATTTCAGCAGCCTAAGTCTGAGAAACCTTAAAGCTTTTAAAACCATAAAGTTTTCAACACTCTAGAAATCTATACACCTCAGTGCCCTTTTCGTTGTCCTTGTTAATTTGAATGCGTTTATTGCTCTCTCCCTCTCCCTCTGACCCCCCCTCTCACTCCCTCTCCCTCTCCTTCCTCTCCCTTTCCCTCTTCCTCTCCCTATCCCTGTGACTCTGACTCTCCCTCTCCCTATCCCTGTGACTCTGACTCTCCCTCTCCCTGTCCCTCTGACTCTGACTCTGACTCTCCCTCTCCCTCTTCCTCTCCCTGTCCCTGTGACTCTGACTCTGACTATCCCTCTCCCTCTCCCTCCCTCTCTCCCTCTCCCTCTCCCTCTCCCTTCCCCTCTCCTCTCCCTCTCCCTTCCCCTCTCCTCTCCCTCTCCCTTCCTCCTCTCCCTCTCCCTCTCCCTCTCCCTCTTGCTATCCCTCTTCCTATCCCTCTCCCTCTCCCCTCCCTCTCCCCGGGCCCTCTCTCTTGTCTCCTCTCGTTGAGTCCATAAGAGGCTCTATTTGCACAATGTGAATTTGCACTTTTGAAGATTAGTTGTCTAAACTACACTGCCCATGAGTTACTTAATTACTAGCGTTAACACTATCATAATTATCTACGTTAAATTATGTTCTCCCACTGGGCTTGTTATGGGCCATTTAACTAAATAGTGTTATTAAGACTTTATGATTTTGGGTCAAAAAAATCACTCATTCAATTAGGGGATTAGCTTGACAGCCTATTGTCCCAGAACATTTCTCAGTTATTTCAAAGTGGAAAGAAGAATGGAAATTGAGTATAAGACAATGTGACATTGTATTATTATTTATGGACAGGATACTGCCAGGTCCACCCTTTCAGACTCAGATTTGGTTCAAATTTGTTAAATCAACTTTCAGTCTTTGATATTTTTGGGATTTAAACTCACATCACAAAAAAAATCAACCGTGTGACAACCAACAGGAAAAAAGTGAATCTATACTTCCCGCCTTTCACAAAATGGTGTCAATATTTCGGCTGATAATACGTGACGTAATTGTTCTATTTTGGACTTTTGCACACTACTGTTACTAAACAAGGCTAGATTCCTATTATTTTAAGTCCGAAACCTTGGAACTTACGGCGTTGTTGAAAAAATCACTACTGGAACTTATTGCACTCTGTCCTCCAACATTGTTTTTTGACGTCCGAGTGGACAAGAAATTTTTAAACACGAATCTGGATTGGTTTCGTTTGTGAATATCAATAACTGTTGGGATCTTTAAATCAGGTCCACACAATACAGGGGAGGTGGGCTTTTTAAGCTTGCACAACACAAAGACGAATGACTTTGTTTCTGAAAAAAAATACGGGTACTAATATAGCCACGGAAGAGTAGCCTCTATAACCACAGAATTTTTTCCTATTTGCTCGTTGTTGAGCCAAATCTCACAGATTTGTACGTCGATACCGTACATTACAGGTTGTATTAATAAAAAATGTTTTAGTTTTGTAAAAGGAATATATCTATTACCATTTAAAACTTACCTGACCTCTTGTCTTTTAGCCAATACATGCAGATTCCCTAACTTCGGTGTGGTCTTTAATATTCTATTTTTAAGTCCCAGACTTACAATTTTTTTACCCGGATCCTTTGTTTTGGACTCAGAATAGGTTATTCATGCTGTTCTAAAAGTTACATGACCCTTTCTTTGTATTGAAGTTTTGGACAGGGATTGATGTATGATTTATAGCATGCTTGTGATTTGAATAAGAATCCAAACCAATAGGCACGTCCCAACTATTAGCCTTAAGAACATTAATTCGGTTGCAACTTATTTTGGCCAAAAATCATGAAATAGTGTAAATAACACTGCTTATAGGCAGTGAACTACAATCCACCACGTCTCTCTACACTAAACTAGGAATATACACTCTAATTTACTAATAATTCCTTTATATTAGCCGTTTAGGGAATATAGGTGATATTACGTCAAATGGATATGAGTTTGAGAACATAGTGTGTGAGTTTGAAACTTGAAAGTTTCTTGGCCGTTTTTGGTTTCAGAAACAGTAATAGGATTCAGAGGTTTCATGCGAAGGATAAGTATTGCGGGGACATTGAAGAATGCAAAGGGTTTTGCTGTTTTTGCATAACTAAACCTTTTATTCAACTTGTTCCATATTAGATATGCCCTTTGTAATGAACCTGGAGGAGATTCGTTCAACATGAGCTACACTGCCCATCGCTACTAGTGTAAAGGTATTACTAGTATTAAATCGAAATTAGTATCAAGAATACTAATCTGGGGCGGACTGACATAGTTGTTTGTAGTTCACTCCCTTAAATAGTGTTACTGGCACTATTTCGTTTTTGGCCAAAAAAGTCGCAACCGTATTTGTGTTATCAACACCAATAGTGATGGGCAGTGTAGTTGCAAAGGCATCTGGATTACATGCCAATCGTTATTAGAGTTAAACATTTCCCTGGCAGTCAAAGTACTTTTCTCATCACACAGTTTCCTGATGTCAACCGCGACATCAGGATCAAAGGGTAAGATTGTTACTTTTCGATTACTTTCCTCAAAACAAAAATCCAACGGCCGATTGCAGAGTTAAACGCCTTTGACTGCTCGAATTTTTTTGAACTCTAATAACGATGGGCGGTGAGTGGTGTAGTGGTAGTCATTGTCGAAATCCGTAGGTCCTGGGTTCAAGTCGTGGCTAGTCCATTTCTATGGATCGGTACCCAAAGTTTGGATTATTGTTCAAATGTGCGAAAACAATTGGAAACTCTATATGTGATTACCCTTTTCTATACGTGTATTATATGGAGTTTTTGGATATAATGCGCGTATAGTACACTTCTACCACGTATGGTGTTTCCAATTATTTTCGCACAGTTTGGACCTCCATCCTGAGGCCCGTGGCGAGGATGTCACATGAATTAGGCTATGACTAATGGATTCAGAAGAGATTCATTGTAGAGGAGCTGGACTAGTGGTCCAGTAACACAGTGTATTCGAAATCTATAGTTCCTGGGTTCAATTTCCTGATTGTTCTATTTGTATGTATCATTACATCGTATCATTACATCCCTTCGATATATTGCAACCATAGTACAGGACTTTGTGTCCTACAGTTACAGAGATCGTTGCAGCTTATTTGTGAGATTTTGTATATGTGAAGCGATAACTTCCAATCATCATATATCCAGAGCTATGTTATATGAAGACTTAAAAAGACCAATGCCGTCGATTTTAAGATACACTTTTGTTTCAACTAGGCCGTTATGGGAGGTCTTTGCAAGCAAAAAGTAAACTGGATAATTATTTGGTCTAGATTGCCTTGCAAGTAATTATGATGCACCATGTGTGTCAGACTACAATTTCAGAGAAGGATTGAATTGATATCAAAGCAACAACTTTCAATGTTGTTCTATTTCTTGTCATTTGAAGGCATTCTAAAAGGATCTTAGGTTGATTGGGGTAACCTTCTATAGTGTATCTTCCACTCTGAGCAACTAACCGTAAAGAAATTGTGTATCCTTATAAGAAACTAACAATATGATTAAGAACCTTTATTACTTGGCCTTAAACCGACAAGGGTGTACCTTTTAGTTGGGTGAGTCTGTCATTGAGTCCCTCGATTCACTTTTTTTGTTTTGTTTTTTCACTTAAATCGACATAATGATGTTTTTTAAAAACTCAACATCATTTTTGACAAGTGCAAGTTTTTACCCTAACGTCAAGATCAATGGGTTTAATGGTGTTGTTGGGAGGACAGAAGCTTTCCAGGCTACAATTGGAGCGAACAAAATTGTCACAGTTTGAAAGGGCTGCCCTTGAGGTACACCGCGAATCGCAATTAGAGTAAAGACATTATTAGCGTGGGTTTATATTATCAGGTGTTATTAGTTTTAGTCAGCTCTGAATGACATGGCTGATTTTAAACTGTTTGAAGAATTAGCGTTAAGAAAAGAACAATTAGTATTGTAACGCTATTTTGTGGTCAGAGGGCAAAATAAACCGGCACCGATTTCGTGTGATTACTTATAGCGATTCATGGTGGACTTACATTGGGAATATAATGTTGACCAATGGAATACTTTTGGGTCACTTCTTTCTCTTTTTACCAAACTAAAATGATTTTTCCAGAAGTATCTGAGATGTTTCTGCGGAAAGGGGTGTTTTGATGTAGTTTAGGTGGTTTTTTCTGTTGGATTTTATCCTCTACCTCCAGTGCATTATGCAGTTATTACAGTATGAAATAAATGGTTGGATTTTGCAGGATCTTGTTGCCTCTGATGGATACTATCAAGTTCGCATCCCTTCGAACGTTTTTGGGTCTGAAAAGTATGTCATGGCGTCTGCAAGAGCTGTGAGTCATAGGGCAAACACTATACACCTGAGGAATGAGAGGAAATGCAATAATGATGGGAAATAATGACGGGAAATAATGATTGGAAATGAACTAATGATGGGAAATAATGATTGGAAATAAACTAACGATGGGAAATAATCATGGGAAATTAAATAATGATGGGAATTGAGCTAATGATGGGAAATGCAATGTGGTAAATGAACTAATGATGGTAGATGAAATAATGATGGGAAATGAGCTAATGATGAGAAATGCAATGAAATGTTTCAATGGTCAATCATTGAGAGGTGATTTTTTAACTTTATTGAATACAGGAGAGAGTGGATAGTGGGAAAAAAAAAGAAAACGAATAGCCCTAAAAAGTCCTAACCATACAAAACCCTGAAAAATCACTAAAAACCATATAATCTTAACTGAATGTCATTTGAATTTTGTTTGGGCAAAATGTATTTTGGGACTTGCAGCGATGTCTGGTGGGAGCAAAAATGGTAGATCACTTTGATCTTCATGTGGTGAGGAAACTCAACTTTTGGTGATTATATAGGGGAGAATTCATGTTAAAACGTGGAAACAGTAATTTATTAGGGGAAAATTCGTGTTAAAATGTGGAAACATTAATATTTTAGGGGAGAATTTCATGTAATGTGTGAAAACTAGACTCGACGAGGCAAAACAACTTCATTTAAATTGAAATTAAGAGGGACACATGAGAGTCGTAAATACTGGAGTGGGCTTTATGTTCAAAGAAAATGTGAAATTGTTGTCAGTAATTATAATTGATACAAAAGTTAACGGTTAATAAATGTACGACAAAAGGAATGTAATAATATGTGGAAATAAAGCTTTTTGTAAGAATAGCATAAACCTCTCAAAACTACACCGTGAATTGCTATTAGGGTCAATAACACTAATTTGACACCCTTTTTTTTCGGACCTCTGACCAAAATAGTGTTAATACATATATATTTTTTTGTGTTCATAACACTTACGTCTTTTGGAACTAAGTTACAATTAATGACAATAAAAAAAATCTTACACTAAGAAGTCCTCTCTAATAGTGATTCACGGTGTATTAGTAAAGGTTCTGAGGGTCTTTTTTTTGATTTTTTTAGACTTTCTCAGGAAGAAGGATTTTTTTTTGACATCGTGGTTTTATTTACTATTCCGGTATTAATAGACTTGATCCTCCTTTTGTAGCTTTCCGTGTTGATATATATTTCGGGAGGCTATATTCTTTTTTATCCCGAAATAGTTTGAAAGCTGGAATTTTTGTGAGAAAATGGGGTGGAAAATTGGGGTTTAAATGAGATTTAAACTGTCATTTAATTTAAATTGATTTAAATTGGAGGTTTATTTGACAGGATAGTGCTGGAAATATCATAGCACTCACTTATCTCCCATTGGCCGACTGTTTAAAGGCGTCCAATATAGATAAGGTAAGTTTTTCATTAACTTGTGAATTTAAAGGGAGGAGAAATTACAGGAAGAGGATACATAAAAGGGTTTTGTTTCAATATTCAGTTTGTAACAACACATAAAAGATTTTGTTTCACTATCCAGTTTGCAATCCTATTTTTTAATTGATAAGAGAAGAAGTGGGTGACTGGCTGTATTGAAAGAAGCACACAAAAAGGAGAACCTTTGAGTTGAAAAAGTTTGAATAGCCTATTGTACTTTTACGGTAATTGATTTTTTAAAACCGGAAAAGATCGAACAAAAACATGCATTTTGAAATGAAACTATATTAAAAGTTTTCAGCAGTTTAAAGAAGAGTATTGATGGTTGGTTATGGAGGTGAAAAAAAAGGTCCTGATTATTAGTAGCAAGAAGATCAAAATCAAGCATGTCTCTTTAAACATTAATTAAAAAAATGAAAGATACATTAAGGGTCAAACCTTACTGATAGAGTGAGGACGAAAAAACCACAAAAAACAAGCATATAAAGGCGAGGTCTTTAAAGAAAAGAGAATGGACCAACTAGAGACAGCATATATGAGATCGAGGGAATGGAAACATACAAAAAGATAAGGAAGTAAATGAAAGAAGAACAGACCGAGGATTCAGTACTTATCATATTTGATCGACCGATTCGGAAGAAATGAAACTTTTTCTTTAAAATTTAACTTATGAACGGTTTTTTTTTTGCCTCAGGTTTTGTCCAGTAGCTGGGAATTTAATAGTTCAGCTGCACTCAAATTTGGGCAAACGGCATATAAGTAAGTTTTGTGTAATTTTACTCATAAAGAAATGTTTTCCCAAGGCTTGTTTTTGAGTTTATTTGAAGAAGAAAATGTAATCCAAAGGCCTTTTTTTGAGCTTATTTGAAGTAGGGTACTTCTAATTTTAAATTTCTAAATTTTATTTCTTAAAAATTGTGATCCCAAGGCCTGTTTAAAGTTGAAGTGTACTTTTAATCATAAATATCCGAGTTCTGTTTTGAGTTTATCTGAAATATTGTATTTTTAATCACAACAACGCGATCCCAAGTTTTAATCATAAAAAAATAAAAAATAAATGTGTTTCCAAGCCTTGAAAAGGGAAATTATATATATACATAATCCTGAGACTTGTTTTGAGTTTATCCGAAGTAGTGTAATCATAAAAGAAATGTGATCTTGAGGCTTGTTTTGAGTTTATTTGAAGTAGAATTAGATTCAAGAAGGATATGTAAACAGCAATCATCGGTATCGGTGACTTTCTTTTTTATTTTATTAAGTGGTCGACAATTAGAACAAGATAAGTATTTTGTTTTCTTGACTCAGATGTGAGTTATGTATTGCATATTTGGATTGAAAAAGGTTAGAGTACATAATAACTTATAATATTTTTTTTTATTTTTTTTTTGAAACCGAGTTCTTTCTGATTATGGTGCCTTTTATAAATCATTCGTATGGCACATAAATGTATGTATTTTAAAAGATTTCTTAACAACAATGCATGAAATTGATTTGTGTTTATTTATTTGGTTTGAAATATCAATAACTTCTTCTCTCTTAAGCACAAATACTGCGCATCCATTCCTAAAGTGTTTCTGCCTATATACTGAAGGAAACTTACATTTTAAAGTCTTCCCGCGGGAAATTAACTGCAGATTAATTCCTTCAAATCATTTGTATGGCATAGAAAAATATGTACGATTTCTTCTTTTTTTCGCAAGTAAAGTGCAGATTGGTTCCCGCAAATAATTTGTATAGCATTGCAAAATACTTTCGTAATTTTTTCTATGTATATTTTTTTCTTGATATTTCTTTCGGGCAGATTAATTCCAGCGAGTGAAGAAATTTTGGCTGCCCGACAAACATCCTCTGAACCTTCAAAGCCGGGAGAAGAGCCCCAAAAGCCTCCCGAACCAAAAACTTTCTGGCAAAAATATGTGAGTTAATTAATTAAATACTTGGGTGCTGAAAGTTATTAAATCTTTGATAAGACTAATTTTTTTCATGAGAAATTGATTAAAACTTCGCTATTGTGCATAAGTCATTGGTTTGATTTAGCAATAGCTAGAAGATTATGTACCTTCTTCTACGATTTCAGTTTCGGGGAAAGATTTAGAAAAATTAGATGAAAAACTAATGGAAAATTTTAAAGTTACTACTTCTACTAAAGGATACAAAATTTTTCCCAGTTATATTTGTGTAAGTATTAAATGAAATTACACATGGTATTCCTGACGAAAGAAAATCCCAGCCGGGAGCTGGTTTGCTTTTTGGTAAGAAAACAACTCTTCTAGAATTTAAAGAAAGTTTATTTAAAACAACCAAAGCTGCTTTATATAATGCAATTAATGATATTAAAGCTAACATTACTTCTACAGAAGACATATTCTCATTAAATAACTTCTACACATTTACATACAGGATTGGCTACATCAATAGCAAACCTCCTGTGTAGAGTATTACTAACTTATATTCTTAGAATAAGCATATGAGCTCTTAAAATAGTGACTAAAGACCAAGTAGTCAAAACTGAATTTAGAACTTTAGCAGGAGTATAAGAAGCCACTCCAGAATTAATTGTAAATTTAAAAAATATAATGTTTAAAAATTAGTAGAAACTGAAGAAACCGACTTTTCTATTCAATCACACAGCATCAAACAAGAATCTATAATAAAAGCGCTAAACTACTCGTGTATACTTGGTTTATTGAGGAATAGTACTTGGGAGAGAAATGAGAAAAAAAGAGGAAAAAAGAAGACCTTCTCTTTTTCTCGCAGTCTGTTTTGACAGGTTTTTTGAACATTTTGTCTATTGACTTGGTTCGACAAGGAAAGGTTTTTGAAAGCAGTTATGTATTCGATACAATCATCTTATATTTTACCCTTTTTTTCCCCTCATCAACATTATCGGCTATTATTTGACCTCTTTTTTTTTCCTCTCATCAACACTATAAGCCTATATCCGACCTATTTTTTTGTCTCTTATCGACACTATCAGCTACTAATTCACCTATTATTTTCTCTCGTCAATTTTGTTTTGGCTAAAATCTGACCTCTTTTTTTTTTCTCATTGACAATATCAGCCAATATTCTACCAATTATTTTCTCTCGTTGACACTAAAAATTAATAATGTACCTTTTTTTTTCCACATTCTTGATTCTTATAACTTAACGTTAAAAACGAAAACCACCTGTCTTCTTGCCTTAAATTCAGTTAAATAGTATTTTATAGCTTGTATCGCAAGGAACTTTGTGAGATCCTTAATGTAGGTATTTGTCTTTTACTAATTGTTTTGGAGTTTTTGTTTTATTGTGTCATGTTTGTTCAGAAATATCGGTATATTGTACTAAATGTTTAGTACAACATGTTTGTTTGTATACATGTATATTGCAGTAAATGTTTTGGAATTATTCCATTTTGTTTTGTGGTGAGTGTATTTTGTACTCAAATGTTTTTGGAATCTTCTTTTTTGGATTCTGCTGTGGATGTTTGTTTTACTAAATTTACGATAAACTTTGTATTTTGTATTAAATAAACAGTATACCTTACATTTTGTACTAAATTTTAAATTGTGCATGATATACTAGATCTTGGAATACTCCATTTTGTTTTGCAGTTGATGTATTTATATTGAGTGTTTTCCAACCATTATTGGTTTTGTATCGACAAAATCTTTTCTAGTTGAACCAACTTATTCATTCAGTTAAACAAGATATCTGAATTATAGTAATAATGTAGTATTACTCCGATAAACACTTTTTTCATTATTTAGCGTCTTATTTGTGTGTTTTACAGTGGATGTTATTTATTTTAAATGTTTTCTTTTTTATTTTCCAATGTTATGTTACACATGTGAGAATGTTTTAAGTTTAGATTCAATACCTCTCGAGGATTTTTTAGCCACTCTATTTTCGCTATCCGATGTTGAGTACCAGTTCTAATGATGAACCCCTCGGCTGTCGGGGTCCTTAAAATTAATGACCACCATATTTGTTTAAAAATAATAATATATAATAGTTATATTGATTTGTTTTGGAAACTTCCCTTCTTTCTTTTCTCCAGTGAAGGTTAAGTTGGGCCTGCGAGTCTTATCATTGTGAAACTACCTTATAGCGGGTCCATATATATAAACCTCATATAGGTTACCGATGGTTTGGAACCTTTCTTTCTTGTTTTTCTATGTAAGTTATTCTGACAAAAAGAGGTCTGGTATCGTTCTAACTTACTTCCTTCCTTCTTTCCTGCCCTCCCTCCCTCCCTCTCTCCCTCCCTCCCTTTTGTCGTTTTGTGCATGGCAGTGGATGTACATAGTCCCGGCGGGCCTCATAGTGTTGAACCAGATCATAGCTGGAGCCGCAGGGGACTTGCAGCCGGGGGGGGGGGGAGGGGGAGGGGGAGGACCGCAGAGGGGGGCAGGGACAGGAGGAGCGGCAGCCAGGAGAAGATAGGAGGGAGAGAGGGGGAGAGGGAGGGCTGGAAGAGGCGCTCCTCAGAGAGCCTCAGGACCAGCAGGAGCGGGAGCCAGGAGAGGGAGAGGGAGAGGGAGAGGAAGGGGGAGGGGAAGGGGGAAGGGTAGGGTGAAGGGAGGGAAAGTGGAGAGAGAGGGGGTGGAGGTGGAGAGGGAGGAGGAATTGTTTTCAATTGAGCGCGAGAATATGGAAGTTTGTAGCCAAGTTTGTAGCTTTTGTCTTTTTGTGCTTGAATGGTTTTAGGTTTAGTGTGTACAGAACCTTGGAATGTGATCATCATTGTATTTTGTCTTATATGGCATTGGGATATATGGCCGGAAAGGCTTTAGAGGTTTTAGAACTGATTTTAGTTCAGTACAAGTAGTCACATCGATTTGAACAGTATCAGTTTATTAGATTCGAGAAACGGAGTCAATTTGTAAGAAATTTGAAATTTGCCGAGTCCCGACTCATGTTTGTGATTTTATCTCGTCTAATTTTACATTTATGGTGTCAAATCAGTAAGCTTCATTAAATTAAAAGCTCTCCTAAGGTATAGACGAGCATCTGTTATGTTTTAAAGTGTAAAAGAGTAAAAAGAGTTTGTATGTAGCTTCTGAAAGTGTTATACCTATTTTTTTTTCTTCGCTTGTAAATGTCCTTATAGCTTTTGGCGTTTGGCCAAGTCGTTGGCTAAAACATCTTTAAAAGTTTGTGCCCGGTTACACATTCAAACATCTCACGGTGTGATTTTCTCAAGCTGCAAAGAAGTAAATTATTTTAAGGGTTCTAATTTGTTATGGCAAGGGTTTTCTAGGGTTTAGCAGCTATAAAACTCCCTAGTGGCTAACCTATTCACTTCTATGCTGTAAACAATGAAGACAAGCTTTGTCACGACACACAAACTGGGAACATCGACATGCTTGGAGGAAGAAAAGGTAGGGTTGTGAAAATAACGACCTCGTTTTTTTTTTTTTTTTTGCTGCGAGTAAACACACTTGCTCGCTTATATATCACCTGTCGTTTTCCCATTCATTGCACTTTGACTGTGTTTGCTCTGATTGAAGCAACTTATCAAAATGAAACGGACTAGAATGACAGGCAAAATAAGGTTGTATTAGAGTTGAGCAATTTTTAGAGACTAGTGCAAAGGTGCCCCCTTTGGTTTGCTAATCGTACCTGTTATCGTTTTCCTTGTATACTATATGTGACAGTTGTCATCATCTGCATTAACCACTGTTTTATGTCTGCAACTATTCGTATAAACTTGCTGGACTTTTGGCAGTTATAAATGATTTATTTTGTAGGAAAACCTATAATGAAGTCGACTCATTAGCATGCGCGGTTCCCTGTCAGCAAATGACCCATTGAACTCGTTGAACTTTTGAAAGAGGAAATTTCGGTTTTTTTTTTAGTTTTTTGTTTACAGTCCAGGTAGTCTTTGACGAACTGTATCTAGCCGAGCCAAATCAATTAGCAAAAGAATAGGACAACGTGACAAAATTTTGACACTATTTTACTAGATAATAAAATTAGTACTGTTGCTCAAAGCATCCATGACCACAAAACATTCTGGGCTAAAGACAAAAATTAGTTAAAATAAAATAAAAGTTAACATGTTTGTCTGGCCAATCTAGTATCACTAGGTTGAGATAACTGAGAGGATATTTTTTCCTACGACTAAGGCAGTCAGTGGAGGAGCCCGGCCTCACCAGCCCGAGAAACTCCACGTCCTATTTTCAAGCTAAACAGTTCCCCTTTTAGAGTTTAACAGTATAGCCATCATGGAGCCTTGCGATGAAGGAGAGATCCACAAATAGATATCAACCAGTGAGGGCCCATTCTCGAAAAATAAGAGTATGTACTTGTTTATTAATCAGTTAAGACTTTTTTGTTTAAAAATGGCTTGCGAGTAAACAGTTTCGATGTTTACATGGAGAGTTCGAAGGAGGAGTTTTAAGGAGCTCCAAGATATGTTCTCTCCTTTACAGGGAGAGGCCTACAGGAATAAAAAATAGTTGTCAGCATCTGGAGTTGAAAACATTGTATAAGAAATAGTGAAGTTCAATGAGCAGGTAAAGAAGGTAAACCTACAGGATATGAGGGTCTCAAATAGGTGACAGATATAGGTGAAAATAGACAGGTCAGAGAAACAAACTGACATCGCATGTCCCAAATCAGTATATACCAATGAACAAAACTGTGTCAGGTTGACCGGAAGTTGTTCTAACAGGATTTTATTCAGTAATCAAAGATATCTAAACGCATTTAAAGAAATCTAAATGCATCTACAAAATGAAATTTGAAGACATCTATAGTCATGCAAAGACACAAAAACATGCAAAGACATCTAAAGGCATCTAAAGACATCGACAGATAGAAAACAACTAAAGACAAGTAAAGACATTTCAAAACAGGTAATTTAAAAACATTCAGAGGCATCTAAAACAGATATTAGAAGACACCTAAAGACATGTAAATACATTCAAAAACATTTAAAGACATTTATGAGGATTATTTAAAGAGCATTCCAGTACTCACTTGCCATCAAGGGCAGCCACCACATCTTTTTCAAAATTAATCGGATCAAAGGCTGGCTTGTAGCGTCGGATAGGGTTGCCATTGCGATCGATGAGGAACTGCAAAAAACAGAGAGAGAGGAGAGAGGGAGAGAGAGGGGGAGAGCGAAATCCCCGTTGGGATAGGCTGCGA
>JBBHKE010000905.1:104568-125333 GCA_037447655.1 Zygnema cylindricum
GAGAGGGGGAGAGGGAGGGCTGGAAGAGGCGCTCCTCAGAGAGCCTCAGGACCAGCAGGAGCGGGAGCCAGGAGAGGGAGAGGGAGAGGGAGAGGGAGAGGGAGAGGGAGAGGGAGAGAGAGAGGGAGAAGAGAGAAACAGAGAGGGGGGGAGAGAGAGAGGGGTGGGAGAGGGAGAGAGGAGGGCGAGAGAACACAAAACATCAGTCAGTTTACTATGGTGCAAGTACACTGTCAGCTGCTATTAAGACTATTAACACTAATTAGCCCCCTGTTTTTTTTTGCCCTGACCATCAAATAGCGTTAATAATACTAACTATCCCGTTGATGGCACCCATATCGTAAGCGGTCAATAATCGTTCAAGTCAATTGTAATTAAAATTTGAATCAATAAAAGTAAAACAATCCCCACATTAAGAATTTCTTCACTCTAACAGCAATTCACAGCTTAGTTTACAGGTTTTCCGTACAGTGGTAATTAACGGTGTCATGAAGCATAGTACACACTCAGTCACTATTACAGTCAATAACGCGTATTTGGTTGGGTTTTCTTGTCCCAAAATCATAAAATCGTATGCGAGCATTACTGACATAAATCCGTCAACCACACTGATAATTCACTGACTCTACTCGAGATAATAAGTGTATCCTATTTGCACACATAGGTAGATTTAAATAACCTGGGACAGAGAACCATTTGGCATCAAAAATGGAAACAAACAGCAAAAACATTTTTACACTGACAAAAAGGCTCAACACGGGGAGACCTTCTCACCATCTCCCTTCCCTCTCTCCTTCTTACTTTTTCCTAACCAATTTAAGCAACGCAAGAATAGAAACGCAAAAGAAAGAAGAAAGGATAAAACTCACCTTGACATAGTTCCACTATTGAATCAGCAGCCAAAAATTGAATCCCACATGCACCCCCCTCATTCTCATCAACAATAAGATTTCAGCTCAAGTTAAAATTGTTAAACAGTTCAAATTAAAAAGAAGCCCATGGATGGGAAGGGAAAATAAGCGAACCATCAAGATCCAATAACTAACCACAAAACTAGAGATCTCAATAGAACAGTCTAGCAAGCGTTTGTGTAGTGAACTTAAGGACACATATTACAAACGACTAATTGAAATCGAAGACAATTTGTTGAATAAAAATTGGCACTTTAATCAAGAAAAGAAAAAAATTGAATTATATGTCCCTTCTGGAGATAGTATAACCAAAGACAATACGGAATAACAAATCAGCACTTTCGACAAAAAATTCAAAACTCTAAAAAAAGTAAAAAGAAGAAATGAACTACCAGTACGGTTGTCCTTTTCTGCATAGACCTGACAAGAGATGGCATTTGTGGGAAGAAAAAGGCCTGGAAGGGATCTCTCACCTCAATCTCTCCAGACTGCCTTTTCTTAAGGAAACCGTATAAGGGGTGCATTGTTGGTCCCTTCACTTCCAGCTGTGCCAAACCATTAAAACCCCATTCGTCTGTTATTCATCAGTTATTAGTGTTTTTTTGTCCGTTATTCATCCGTTTTTTGTGTTTATTCATCTGTTATTCATCCATTTCTTTGTGTTTATTCATCTCTTATTCATTTGTTATTTGTGTTTGCTTCTGGATTTATAAATAAATTCCAAGGCCGAAACTTCCGCACCATAATCGCGGTGCAAATACTTTAGCAATACTTGCAAAATAGAAGGCAAAAAAGTAAATAGACAATAAATGTTCCTGCATAAAATTTAGTCGTGCATTTCTTTTCGAGTAAAGGCAAAGTGTGGTACAAAAAAAGGTAAAGCATTTGAGACCAGAAAAGCTGCCTCTACGGCATTAAGGAAAAAGCACTAAATTTTCGAAAAGAACAAAAAAAACAAAAAGGGGGGCAAACTATTATGCCAAAAATAAAATTGGAAGCAAGAAAAGGAGGCAAATGTGCCAAAAATATATCCAAAAGGAACAAGGGAAGGCAAAATAGTTTGTCAAGAATAAATCTGAAAGAAAAGGGAGGCAAATTATGTGCCAAAAATACAATTGAAAAGCAGAGAGGAAATTCATGCCAAAAAATAAATCTGAAAGCAACAAGGGAGAGCAAAAGGTCATGTGAAAGAGGGAGAAGGGCAGGTCAAGGGCTTACCTTGTCAAATACAGGGAACTGATGAACAAGCCACCATGAGCGATAAGAGAGGAGTTGAAACAATCCCATTGACCACTTGTCAGATATTTGCAAAGTCCTTGTTTTGACAAGACATTAGTTGTGAATGCTTTTGATGCCATTAAACGATTATTTACAGAAACAAAATAGTGTAGCAAGATAGTTGTACAATTTCAGCTGTGTAAACAAATCTTGTACACCAACTCACAAACAAGAAGAGAGAAAAAAAAAGGTACAATTCCCTCTGTTCAAAGGGAGGATTTAAAGACTTGAAAATGACTAGTATCTAATGCTTGCCAGGTGCAAAATTGTCTAGTGAATTCATGAAAATTTGTTGTACTTGATGAGAATCCTAGCAGCTCCTCTCAACATGTTAGTATTAAGAAAGAACTGATAAGAAAATATACCTCAAAACCAAACTTGTAGTAAGCATATTCACGTTCCTCGTCACTTGACCCGGGCGCCTGCCCTCCAAACTGCATTCTCTCACAAACCACAAGTAATCAATAAAGGGCAAGCTTTTAGAGACTTTGTAACCAGTCAGTTAGCTTTTTGCGATAGCCGGATAATCCAATTCCAAGTCAGTCCTGGTACCATAACTCGTAGAAATACCCATTTTACTATTGAACTTAGAATTGAATTCCTCCTTACAGCCCATTTTGCTTTATAATATTTGGAACAACAGTTCTGATACATACAGAAGACTGTTAAAACCCATTAGCGGCAACTACCTGTTCACATTGGTTGTCGTACATAACCAGTATCTACAATTTCAACATCTCTATGCAACGTTTGGTCCAAAAATGTAATTAATTGTCATGTCCAATAACTATCACAAATCCGATATGTTGAAATTAACTGATATATTGCCAAGAATCGAGGTGTGGATGTGCTTTAAGAGGTACAGGTAGTATCGAATGGACTGTCACTATATACGGACTGTCACTATATACAGACACAATCCCACCTAGTACGTAGATTTAAAAAGTACGCTCCATTGGACCAACAACCCAAAAAATGTATTTTATGGGCCAATCTTGACGTTCATACAGTTGAGACCAAATGCAGAACTTGCATTCATGGCTTGTGATACATAGTCACTATCATTTGTCATCGATACTACTAAATCAATTACCTGGCTCAGGAAAACAACTCGGCAAGTGGAAAAATGCTACTGATATAAAACATCAGCTGAAACATGCAACAAAACATGAGGCATAACTATTGCAGTGTGACTAACAAATTCAATAACCTTGTACTTTAAGTAGTCCTGACAACTTTTAAACCAGCATTGAGTAGAAATTTATCAGCTCCATACCTGGTTGCAGGGAAAAGCCAGCAGCGTGAACCCCTGACATTCCAGCGAAAGATATAACACCGATCCAAGAAAGTAAATTCCCGGCAAACGCCAAAATAAACAATAGCATATCAATAGCATAGTTCAAATGTGGAAACAATTGGAAATGCTATATGTGGTAACCCCATACTATCCACGTATTAAACGATACAATACCCATATAGTATGGGGCTTCCATTTCCACATATATCATTTCCGATTGTTTTCGCAGATTTGAACATGATCAATAGCATATCAGAGGATTCCTGCACATTAATTGTTGACCAGCAAAATCTATCTAGTTGGCATTGAGAACACAGAAAATTTGGTAAGTCCTGCAATAACTACACCGTGAATCGATATTAGCATTAGTAACGCGGATTTGGTGTCACTTTTTTTTTTAAATAGCGTCAAGAATACTGACTATTGTTATTTTAACGCTAGTTTGGCAAGCCGTTGAAAATCGTTCACGTCGCTCGGACCCAAATCAGAATTAATAACGCTTGCGATATATTTCTTAACGCGAAGAGAGATTCACAGTATAGCTGACTGGCATCAAGATAGCAACAAATTGAAACATCCAAAAGTAAAGCAACATACTGTAGGAAAGAGAAGCCACGGCCGAAAGAGATAAACAGCTCTGCGACAGTTTTTTTTATTACCAAGACAGTAACAGTGCTGAGGTCATGTACAAAAAGAACGGAAATACAAAATTAGGCACAAACGGGACTAGACCAAGAAGTTGTATTTTTTTTTTTTTGCTGACCTGATCTCGATACTTATTCCACAAGTACCGCAGGCCTGCATCAAAAGGAGGCATCTTACTTAACACCCCGTTCTTGGTAAAAATGATACAACATAAGATAAAAAAATAGCTTGGTCATAATAACCCACAGTGCAAAAGGTTGTCAAATGCAAAATCGTAGAGAATCCTCGGCAGAAAAGTGTGCTCAAGTTACAAAAAACCTTCTTCAATTACAGTGGAGCATATGTGGGTTCTGTTTTACAATTTCATGTGGCATAGATTGGACCATGCATGAAACGCCTTACCAGGATAGTTCTGCACATTCAAGGAGAAGGACAAGACAGACAATCAATAAAAGAGAAAAAAAACCTTGCCGAAAAATGAAGGCAAAATGGAATAAAAAAAATTGTAATAAGTACGGTAGAAACACAGGGGCATAGATGACAGACAGCAAACGAGAAAAGCGCCTTGGTCGAAACTTGAAACAAAGTTGAAAAGAAACAACCTCAACACAATTATTCCACTTATCAAACTAAGTACAGAGTTCAATACTTGCCGCAAGCATGCAAACCAGTTTAAGCCAAATGCTGATTTAATGGGGTTCAGCTATACTAATTTTGGCTCCAACCAGTTTATGTACACATTCGTTGTAAGTATGTCCACATAAAGAGTTTGAAAAGAGTAGACTTTTGTCGAGTTCTGTCAAGTATTTGCAACGTGAATGTCCAGGCACTTGAAGTAATGACTTGAAATCTGGTTTCTTCATAGCAAACTCACTGCTGTTTTGTCATTATCACAGAGGGGAAAAGTAGAAAGAGTGGAGGCATTTACTTACCACGTTCTGCAATGGTCAGGCTGAAGCTATGTTAAGTACCACTGAAACCTGTTCCCATTTTCCGACCAGACACCAGAGGTAAACAGAATCAAAAGGCGGTTAACCACTCAATGGGCGAGAGACTAGTACATTTAGGCTGCCGTAACTGATCACCTTTTAGAAAAACAACATTCATAACTATAAACATCAAGAAAACTGATTAATAGCTTTCCCCGAGAACTAAAACACTAAAAGTCAGCAAGCAGCCGTGTTTTAATCAAAACATGTCAAAGAAAACCCAGAGACATGTAGATTGATGATTCTCGTGAAAAGTCGTTAAATAATAAAAACAAATTTTACTGAACCATGCATGGGAAAGGCGAAAACAATTGGCTCAGGCACGTAAATACCAAAGGGAATCAATAGGCAAGGTGCAATATTGCAGAAGTTAACTGCTGCAAAAGCTCATACCACTGCTTAGCAGAGAGCCTATGGCCCATAGGAATTTCAAAAATAATACAATTCGAGCACAAAGCATTAGTTGTCATTAAAATGAGTTTTATTATGAGCTTTACTTAATTTGCTCTTTGCAAATTGAAAGGAAGTTCAATTGCCACCAAAACGAATCCATCAATAAATCATGTTGTTCCACCAATATAACTTAATACACCGAAACTCCTCACATTCCTTGATCTCTTTGCTCTTATTTTTTGCTTTAAACCTTCTCTTCTTGATTGACGATGAGGTTCCAGCCTTAACCAAGGATCGCCACGTCCAAGTTGAGATTAACTGTGGTCGTTTACATATTTAACCCTCTACATTGAACAGCTTTGAACCTAGACCGTCAAGACAAAGAAGAAAAGCATACCATGCCCTTGTATTGTTGAAGAGACGTGTCTTCGTCTTTGTATTTCACAGTGAAATCATACACCGACTTTTCTTCTCCTGCTTCAGCAACTGAAGTGAAAGACAAACAGCAGTGTCAATTGAGCCAGTCAGCACAGACGGCTCATATAGCACAACAAAGAAAATCACAGTAAAATACTAGTTCATCTGGCACTACAAACTTCAAACTTAAGTGCGTTCTGATTACAGGGACAACGAGGACTCCAGTGTCCAATCAACGTTGCAGCATTACTTGCTAAGATTCTGACCAAGTGAACAGCTCAGTGGTCCATGTAAGTATTTTGAAGATTCCAGAAAAGGAATTGCTACACAAGCACAAAAGTTGCAAAAGCAACCCCGCTTATTTCTAAGCCTGTTCCCATCGCATATCCATGAGTTGATTTTGCATCCTGAAAAATACAGATACCATAAGAATTTTCTCCATTGTGGCACCTTGCATTTGCTTGAAAAAATTGCATTGAAAAATTGGAGTAGCGCTAAAATCTTGCAGACAAATGGGAGAATAAAACATACACCAATAAAGGAAGAGGAAAAGGCACCTTGTGGGAGAAAAATAGGAGATACTAGAGAAAGTCCAACAGCTCCTGAAGTCAACAGCGCCTCTCTTCTTGACATCCCTTGGGCATAAGGTTCCCCATCAGGGCCCAATACTGCTCCTTGCTGATGTTGGGACGGAGAGACTTGGCTACAAGTCTTTTTGACGTTAACATTGTTGACATTGTTGGATTTATTGAAGTTGGTATGTTGAGCTCCACAGACCTGGACGCCGCTGAATGGAAATTCTTTAGTTGGTGCTCGTAGCTTTTGTACTGCGATACAGATGATAAATTGTAAAATTGAAGTTAGCGATTTTTTCTTCGCCATTTTTTATTAGACGAGCACAATAAAATCGCATGAGAAAACAGGAATAGGTGGGATGCCTTTTCAAAAAAGAGATCAAAACTGCGTGTGAAAAGCGGCAACATGGAACAATGCAAACTAATCATAAAAAAACATTGACGAATAGAATAGAGCAGAGCAAGAAACAGATTGTCAATGTGAATGTTTTTGACTTCATCCACATATCATATAAGCAGCATTCAGCGTGAAAAATGAAAATGTGAGCCCTACCAACGCGAATTCTGCTTTTGTGGTTAAAGTTAAGTCGGGCATATAAAAAAGAATTTCAGGTGGCATTGTAAGCGAAATAAAATAGCATTTAGAGCAACATGCCAGAAGACACATAAAGTAGTAATTCTAGTAACATTTAATTCGGCATTACCGCAACATGTAAAGCACGGAGTAAGAATAACGGCATGGAATGTCACATCCACCGAGTTTTACGGTGAAGGTTGAAATGTGTAAATAACAAAAGAAATAAAGTGCAAAGTAAAACCAGCATTGCCATGTAGGAGCTATTAAGAAAACACTTGACATAACGTCACAAGAGAGGTCCATGTGACACTCACGATAGCCAGAAAATCACATTCAGCCATTCACATATGCACAATGCACTATGCATAATGTGCATATCTATTATGCATTAATGCATCATGCATAATGCATAATGCAAATTCATTATTTGTCATGCATAAATGCATAATGCAATGCGTCATGCATAATGTCGTACATAATGAAGTATGTATCATGAGTGAAACATTACGCATAATGCAGTCAAAGAACACAATGGTTAATTTTATAAAAAGTAAAATGAAACGATAAATACTGCTTGTTTTAGAGAGAACATGCTCAACTATCTATAAATTGTTCACATAATGTAGGAACAACTTTTAAACAATAATAATCATAAAAAAATCACCTTTTGCATTCTGGTAACTGTTTTTATTGGATACAAGTGTCCTTGTGGCATTGTATGGAGAACAAGATGTTAGGGTGGTCACCATATGAAGGGCAGCCATGGCCAAGGAATGGACACTACAGTAAAGTACAGTACTGTAGCTGTGAACTACGAATATTTACGCAAATTCATTCCTCGTAGAGAACATTATTGAACCGTTTGAGCCATGGGTGTTCAAATCGCGCGATTTTTTCATTTTTTCCGATATTTACGTATTATTCGCGACTTTTGAAAAAATCGCAAAAAAACGTAATGTGTTTTTTGTCTGGTAATCTGAACGGGCAATTTACGGGAGCTGTACGGTATTTTACGGTAACTGTACGGTTTTTTACGGGAAATGTACGAAACTTGACGAAAAGATACGTTGCACGTATTAGTACTTTCTGTCCGGTAAACTGAACATAAATTTTACGGTAGATGTACGGAAATGTACGAGCAAAAGTACGAAAAATGTACAAACTGCGGTATATGTAAAATTCAAATTTTTTTACATGTACGAAATAGTACGGAATCACAATCATTAACGATTTTTCAAATCGACCTCTCCAATTTCTACGTATTATTCGCGCGTTTGAATCGTGCGTAAAATACGATTTGAACAACTACAGTAGGGTTTGAGCTAATATGTTAAGTGCGACAATTCGTGCGAAAATTGGAGGAAATCGGTATACTGAAAAAAAAAATCCTCGTGCGACCAATTTCTTGCGCCCGCGTGAGACATTCCACTACACCGCCCATCGTTATTATCGTTAAGGATTTATTTTTATTAATGCGAAATTATAATTAATACTAGTATAGTGCAGGGAGACGTGGCATATTGTAGTCCAAGACCCTAAATAGCGTTGACACTAGCCAAAAAAAGTCGCGACCGAATTATTTGTTATTTACTGTAATGGCGATGGGAGGTGTAGCGAATTGTCACACCCGTCCAGAGAAGAATCGGTTCGGCAATGAACGCCGAAAAAAACGCTTATAGCAACGCTGTTAACGATCTACCGGAGTCGAATCGTACCAAACCCCGTCATTTAGTACCCGTAGTACGAAAGTATCCGGGAATGTGAAGATTCTCCCACATTGCTTGTCAATGCGTGCATCTGAGAGTTTTATTTATATTCTGAGGAGAAAATAGTGTTTGAGGCGAGTCGTGTACCAAGTGCAAGGCGAACTATTTTTTCGCCTTTTACTAAAGAATACAGTGCATTTCGTACTAAAAATGGCATACAAAAGTTATTCGGAAATCCTCTTCGGAGGCTTCACAATCAAAACGATTTGGAATAATATATTTAGTAAATGACTTAAGTCTTCATTCGTCAACTTCACTTGTGTTTTGCGGGTTGAAAATTACATAAACTGACTTAAGTCTTCATTCGTCAACTTCACTTGTGTTTTGCGGGTTGAAAATTACATAAACTTCCTAGGCTGTCCGTAATCTTCAACATGTGAGTTTAGTGTGTACAATTTGTCCTCTTTCTGTGACTTTATGATTGGTTGTAAATTTTCTTCTATTATTTTTGGCAAATACCAAAGGAAAGATGTGGACAAAAATTGTTTTGGAAACCAGATTCACCATTTCCAACTGTTTCATCTCCCAAGTTTCAAAAACAAATTGTCTAGCATTTTTTATTTAAAACTGCCTCCCCTCTCCTACTCTCCTACTCTCCTCTTACCTTTTTCCTCTGACAATTGTTTTTCGTCTCTTCACCATTGTCTTTTTTGTTTTTATATCTTTTTTTACCTTTTCTTTCACCTGTCGGATTTCCCTCTCTCATGACCTCCCGCCTTCTCCGTCCCCTTCCTATTCATTTATTTTTTCCTCTCCCTAGATCAAAGTAAAGAAGTAAAGATCCCATTTAGTCCATTCTTTTTTTAAGTAAGAAGATATTTTCATGTTCGAATTGAACTATAGGCGCCGGTCCAAATTTAAAAATGTTGTCGATTCACAATTTTACATCCACCTTTTCATGATTTAAAAAACTTCAAATGTATGATGTACAAAATGATGGATTATTAACAACTGTAAAAACTCACACCTAAATCTATATATCAATTTTAGATATCAATCGAGTGTAAATTTTTACGATGATTGCTCTAAAGGTCAGGCATTATGTTTGTTAGGTGATCTCACATATTATTCCTTCACGATCTAGGTGATCGCACACTTTATTCCTTCACAATCTTGTCTTCGTTGATGATGCACTTTATACATTTTAAAATTTGGCCAACCCCATATCTTTCCTAACCAAGAATTAATTTTTATCGTGCTTGATGGTATTTGTCGTACATTTGAAAACATTTTTTTGGCAAGCCTACCTCCTTGTGCAATGGATCACGTGATTTCAAATGTATGGCGTACATCACATCATTACCCAGTCCACCCCCTGAGTGGTAAAATTGACACATGAATTGGGGTGCGAGATATTGCACATGGCAAAAAGCACGATAATGAGCGTCAAAATACTTAACGCACTTACGTCCAATGGTAGTCCAATGGTTGTTGAGACGTCCAGGGCTTTGTCATTTAGAAGAGTTTCCTGTACTTATGGTGGGTGTTGATTCCAAAGATGTGGACCTAAGAGCCCTATTCTTTTTGTACTCGCGATGTTTTATCTTCATCTTTTGCCAGGTACTTCATCTTTTCCCAAATCCGGTTTATAACCTCGACCTTCCCTGAAGGGTTCCACCACCATGGGGGTTCATGGGTTTGTGTTTCCCTTTGTGGGGTATAGTTCAGTTAGGTAGTTGGGTTTTCTCAATGTTGTGTGAATGCCGACATATTGGTCGAACGATGGGTTGTGTCGACATACTATCCGAAACCGATCAAAGTGATAGGCTAGTCCTATAATATGTGATATTTGTTATGTGATAGGACGGGATGGTACTCTTCGACCAATGTGATAAAAACTATTCATAAAACATCATGCATTGATGTTTTATGACAAAGCCGCAAATGATTTCGTGGTGTGCCTTCGAAAATTCTCGATTTGTGGTGGACTAACATAGTTTTCACGAACAGTGGAACATCTCGCCCTTTGAAATGAGCTGACCTATTTTTAACAAACGCTTGAATATCTTGTCCTTTGGAGTCTATTGGATTGGCTAGTAACCCAAATGGCGTTTCTCGAAACGGCTTCTAGAAATGCACTTGTATTTCTGTTTAGGGGTATGTCTTCCATGTCAACAAAATCGATGTATGACCTATGTAACATAGGAAAAAACGCTCACGTCACCACATCATTTGTATAAGGGTATCATTAATATCAGAAAAATAACGAAAGAAAAAAGATCAACAACATCGCCATGGTGGGGATCATTGTAATGGACTATTTTCGAAAATTAGGCAAAACATACAATGTTGGGCAAAATGTACTAGCGTATCGGACATCCTTTCGATGGGGAACTATATGCGACACTAGGTACTCAGGTCCATTTATGCCCGATTAAATCCTGTCCATTTAATAAAGCTTTGTTGGCTTCAATTTTATTATTTGTTGGTTTTTAGTTACTTTTAGTGGTTGAAGACACACACATCATCGCCTTATGGACCACATTGGCAGGACATCATCGACCCAATTAACTATGTTGACTCGGAGTATAACTTAACAAGAGGTTTCCGGTAAAAATGGTTCTGTATGGTAAAGGGAAAATTGGAAAATTTACCACCACTTTGCAATATTTATATAGCTTTGGTAAGACGTGGTAAGCGAGTCTTACTGTTTGGTTTTGATCCTAAGCAAGTTAAAACATTAATACAAAGACATAAATGAAGGGATCGAAATCAGTGAAAAAACTGAGCAGGATGCTTATAGCAAGGCTATGCGAAATAGTATGTTATGTAAACAAAATTTACAAAATTGGCGATTGAAATTATGGATGACCAGATTTTTACTTATAATGAAGTAAATTCAAGTAAAGTAAAGTGCTTCTTCTGTAAGGAAAGAAGTTTACCACCCACTCCTATGCCCGATACACTTTCTATTCAGTCATATAAGAGTGTTGCTTGGTCACCTTTTACTGCCTCTCCTTCTTTCACTCCATCTCAGGGCATTCGTGCTCTGGGCTCCACTTCTTTTGTAACCATGTTTTGCTTTTCAAAGCGACTTCATCCTACGTAGAAGACCTCCCAAAGCTTTTTCTTGTTGATGTATTTTTTGCTCTTTTGACAAGGAGTTTCACCCACTTTCCTCCACCTAACACTTCCTCTCCCAGCCCTACATTGTATCATCTCTGACTCCTAAAAGCTCGCCTAATTGCAACATAAACGTTGCCTTTGTGCTCGTTTCCTTCAATGTCTTTGTTTGGCGTGTCCTTTGTCCTTTGTGTTAGTCCGTATTGTTTTTATGTTTAGCTTGCTTCACTCCGCATTCAATTTTTCAATTCCGTTTTCGTTTTTGTCATCCACTTTTTTTGTCCCCCCGTACTCAGATGGTTTACCATTGTTTTTTCTTAGTAAAGTCCCTTATATATATATATATATATATATATATATATATATATATATATATATATATATATATATATATAACTTGCACAGTTTTTTGGGTTGGGGGAACCTTTCATTCTAAATCTGCGATGTAGCTCGTATTGGGGCATCCCTCCCCATCTCTCTAAATTGGGTTTTATATCTACGGCAAGGCACATGGCACCCAATGTCTACGGGGAAGTTGGTGTCTTATTGCTTCAATGTTTGCCTCGAATTTATTTACTGGGTATATTTCTGTCCTTGCTCCCATTGACTCTCAATCCCTCAAGTTTCGGGCGTTCGTTTCCTTATCTCTCAGTCTCTTTTGGAGCCAGCTTGTTGTATCTCTCCCGCCGCTTCAACAGATATTTGAGGGAATGGATAACAATTCTCCCATTCACTGTACAGTAAATCAGTACAGTATATTCCCATTTCGGGCTTCCATTCATAGTTTCTCTGGTAGCAATGGTAACCATTCATGTCTTACAACAGTACCCATTCATTCTCTTAAGGCATACTTGATTCACTGGCATTTACTTTCTTTCTTTAATAGGAAATTCTCGTCCAAACCAAAAATCAAGAAAGTTCCCAAGTGAATTTAACTATACCAGAAGTTTAGTTACGCCTTATCCATAAAGGACAGATTGCCACTACATATACATACTGACCAGCTTTATACTTCATTACATAATGTTCATTTCCAGCATTCAAAACTACACCATTCATCACTAGAAGTGTAAGGGTTTTTTTGCCACTTAAACCATCTTTTCTCTGTGCACACTTGTCCAATTTTCAATTGGAGATCATCACTCGGAAGGTGAGAATTTTGTCTTCTTTGAGAATTCTTTTAACCGTAACCATCAGTGAACGATGCACTAAGTGAGTGAGGAGAAAATTGTTAAATGGCGGAAAAAACATTAAGGTTAATAGCGATACAGTGTACTTCAGAAATGAACGAATATATCTTCAAACTGACAACCATTCAAAAAGAGTACAAAAAGCTCCTGTTATAGAAATGTTTATTATGTTTGTTTTCGCTATCAATGTTGGATTATAAGATTTTCCTCAAGAAAATACAACAGATTCGACAACTCAGAGGATAGAAAAGCAACAAACAATTAACTTGCGAGCATTCACCACAAGTTACTTGGGCACAATAACATAATAAACAACAAACTGAATAAATAATGAAAACGGTTCATACAAGGTACTTGCTGTGAGAAAAAAAAAACAAAAAAAACCTATCCGATAACTTAGAATTTATGGACTGAGAACTTCGATTCTCAACCTCACAAATTAGACTTCACAGTTGGAAATAAACTGCACGAATTGAAAATAAACTGCATAATTATATAACATCCCTCCACCATTTCCCATCACACAAGCCTATTCTCTCACTGATTGAAACCCCAAAAGTTGTGAGTTTATATTGAACTGGGAATAATAAATAAGAATTGGTAAACTGCTGACACATATCAGTGTCCACAAAATGAAAAGAATAAAAAAAACTGCCCGAGATCCTTATTGACGATGAGGAACTGATGTAAACGATTGTGCTCGGACTTGAAACAACCGTTTTGTTGAACTGAATCCGCTCCAAGTCGGTTACAGTCCCAAATAACATTTTGAAGTTAACCAACAACAGTTCCGTTGAACTGAATCCATTCCAAGTCAATCAGTTCCAGTCCCAAATTATGTTTTGATTTGGACACACAGCCCGTCTTAGTACAAAAATGAAATATTTTTACTGCCCTGGAGATGGTCCAAAACCTGGATGTAGGACAGGCCTGATTAAGTCCATCTTCTTCTCCCACACATTCCACCAATCGTCTTTAAGAATACCACCGGTATCGCGAGAGTCAGGTCCCCAATTAAACCATGTATGAGAAAGTTTCATTTTTCGAATGTAGTCCCTAAACTTATATGCCCATATGAGTTCGCGAGGAGTGAGTTTACTAACCAATGTACAATCGAGGGCTGATCCCCATTCACCAATCCACACAGGAGCAATGTTCTTTTCAACAATGTATCCCCAACGACGATGCCAATAACCTTCCAAATTTTTTGGAAATACCTTATTTTTATACCAAGGTTGGTCAAACACATTCGGACCGTAGTCATGGGCTGAATAGGCCAACTTGTTGGGATACTGCATTAGACAAAACCAGCCAATCAGAAGCATTCACAAGTTACTAAATCATTAAAGTTACTGGAACAGTGAAGAGAAAAGTTACTAAATTAATGAAAGAAGATATGGTGTGTAGCTAATTAACAAACCAGTGAAGTAAAATATGGTGTAAAGAAAAATTACTAAATCAATGAAGTAAGATGGTGTAAAAAAAAGTTACTAAATTAATGAAGCAAGACAGTGTAAGAAAAAATATTAAACCAGTGAAGTAAACAGGGTGAAGAAAAAAAAATTAACCCAATGAAGTAAGATATAGTGGGGAGAAAAATGAACAAAAATCAATGAAGTAAGACATGGCATGGAGCAGAGCAAAAGCAATGATTAACAGGATTCTACTAGCAGTATACAGCCATGCTTGGATAGTTACCTTGAGAGGAATGGGAGTTTTCTTGGTGTAATACATGCAATTTCCACCCCACCACGCATTGTACCACATACCCTCCACAAATATGATGATGTTCTTGTTCACCTTTTGGATACGATCAGAAACTCTGAAATTCAGCCATAATCAAAGACCAATATTAGTTTAAAAGACCAGCAATTACAGGTGTGTTTTCCCATTAAAAAAGATCCCTTCATTCCGCTTCATTAGACACCAAAGTACTGTCCATTCAAAAACCAAATTCAAGTTACCTCTTAACTGCAGAACGCCAATTGTATGGCTCTCCCCCAGTTTTTTGCCATACAGGATGGTGTGGTAAATCTGTGTTGTTATGTATCTCATTAAATAAGTCCGCCTGAAAAACATTAAAACAATACTAAATATTAGTTACACTTCAACACACCTACAGAAAAACCACATAAACGTAGTAGTTCGAGAGCATAAAACTAGCATGCAACAGAAAGACACCATCTTCATAACAAAAACATCTAACTTCTGAATCGGCAACTTGCACCAATTTAGGAGTCGGCAAAAATTAACTTGAACAAGCTGAAGGCTGAACCAATTAAGAAATATAATCTGAATTGAGGGGAAATTGTGGGATTAGAAGCATCATAAAAAACTGAATGTGATCTGACACAAAAGGTCCAAAAGTTGGAAGTACAGTCAATCTCACCCCAATTACAGTGGGGTTTTTGGCATATCGTTTTGCAAGCATCTCCCAATTTTTTAGCCATACAGCTTCTGAATAGTTTCTGTCGAACCAAATACCCCATTCGGGATGGGACGTGAGGTAAAGCCGGTGATAATCAAGAATAACCTTTACTTTGTACTGCGTACAAGCATCAATTACTTTGTCCATTACACCAAGAGAATTGAGACCCTGCACAAGAAGAAAAAAAAGTTGGTAAGACATCAGAAAGCATTCAAAAACAGCCAAACCCTCAATGAACTACGCCCAAACATGACATACAGGAAACAGAAACTCTACAAATTATCCTTTATCCAGATAGGCCGAAGAGAGTGACGCAGAAACAAGCATAGCTGACTAACTCAGCAGTTGAACTAGTATGATGGGCTTAGCTTTCAGTAAAAAATTGCATTAAACAAAAACAACTTGTTCAGAATTCTTTAGAGTTCTATCGCAAGAGTTCAACATCGCTTCACAATGTCTGAGTCAATGTTGGCAGGTCAGAAAGTAGCAACATTGTACGAAGTAATCATGTAAAAACATAGCAAACCATACCTGCAAGTCTGGGTTTATCCCATAATTGATGTTGGATGGATACTGATTACGACGAAGCGTTTGCCCAGCAAAAGCAAGACGTATCATATTGAAACCAAGGGATGATATCTGGCGAACCATGTCGCGATAATTGCGAGCATACAGGCCTCCAGGGGAACCGTCCACTTCCAAACCACTCCATTGCACACCGCCAAACATAACCTGCAAAAAAAAAACATACCTGGGA
Source organism: Zygnema cylindricum (assembly GCA_037447655.1). Classification (NCBI taxonomy): domain Eukaryota; kingdom Viridiplantae; phylum Streptophyta; class Zygnematophyceae; order Zygnematales; family Zygnemataceae; genus Zygnema; species Zygnema cylindricum. The sequence continues at coordinate 120,855 of JBBHKE010000905.1, forward strand.
AACAACGTGAGATACATCAACAGGCAAATGGATCGAGTTTAAACATTTCCTAAGTAGCTTTCAAGAAATTGAAGTTATCTGAAGTGATCCATGACTTGAAATTCGTTCTTCACTTGGTATTGAGAAAAAGGGAGAGATGGTGTAGATATGGGGGAAGGAGAGAGGAAGGAGAGGGACAGAGGGAGAGAAAGAGAGAGCAACTATATATTATACCTCATTCCCGTTACCATCATAGTACTTTGCGCCCTTCACAGACCACCAGCCATCGCCCCTCACTCCCTTCACACTTCTTCGTGTAGACTCACCAACGGCCTGCAGACAAAGAGACCATTTTCAAGTTTTTAATCAGCAATTAACTGAGATATTATCACTTCTTGTAGAAAAGAAAAATTGTCATCAAACACCCCCACATCAGCAAAAAACCTGCAAATTCTTTACACGCAAAAGATAAAGCAAAAGAAGTTTGTGTCTTGAGAATTGAGTATCCTGAAAAACTTCAACACAAATAAAGATGGACAATGGGAGAGTAGGACAAATAGTTTCCAAACTGAAATAGCAGTACACAGGCTAAGGTAGGTTTAACCACTCACCACTTCCAAGGTATTGTTCAATGTAACCTGATCTTCCATAGCTGCCAAATCTGCCACATGTGAAAATACAAACCATAGTGAAGATTGGTCTCTAAAAATACTCGTATGCTCAGCAAACTGATGTCCAATGTCATCAAGCATACGTTATTAAATCCAAAAAGGTGAAAGTCGATTGCTGATAGAGCAGTCATTAACAGATTCTCAAAAAACTGACACTCGGCAAAGAATTATCATATGATATAAGCAGAGGGTAAAAAGATTCAAATATTCACTGGCTGTGGCATTTTCAACAGAAATCAAAATGGAAGGACAGGAGGAGAGAGAAAGCGATAGAAAGATATATGCTCTCGAAAAGTCCATTAGATAAAAGAGAAGTTCCTAACCAGGTGGAAGGTCATCGATGGTTGAAACCGAGTCTGTCAAAATATCCGCATCAGCCATTTGACTGAAGGAAATGCAGACAGCAAAGACGACCAGCAAAGGTAGTAAAGCCATTTCTTTACAGCGATTCATTAGAACAAGAGCTTATAAAAACTCCAAAAGGAAACTCATACACCTGAAAAACACAAAAGACAAGGGGAAATGTTAAATAGGCCTACAGCCAGAATTTGCAAACATCCAAAGACCATTAATGGAGTTTATACAAGACAAGATGACATAGTCAGAAGGCCTCAGCAGTTAATGGATCTGACAGCTCGAGAAATCCTATAAATCGTTCTCTTTGCTTACTGAACAATAGAAAAATACCTAGACGGCTATTAGAATTAAAAATAGCAATTTAATTCTTTGTTTCCTGGATTACGTCATTCAAAAATGACCTTTTCTGTGAGCTTATATCAAGATACGGTCTAGTAAACAACCAAAAAAAGGCATGCAGCAAAAGCTTAGCAATAAAAAAACCATCTTTTACTTCAAATACGTTAAAACGGTTGCAATAAGCTGTAGCATTTGCGAGGCACTCCAAACCGAAATACTTAAAAAACCTTACCAGCAGCTATTAAAGTTTTAGATTAAGAACTGCCACTTTACGTTGCTTAAAAAATTTCATTCAACAATTACAAGGAAGCAAGAGAAGAAAAGTTGTGGCGGCCATATTATATTACCTACAGAGAGGCCTCGCCTGCAGAATATTCTCGCCTACTACTGTACTTGGTGTATTTTTCAGCTACTGCTCCAATCGGATCCTCGCCTACTTTTGAAAGTGTAACAGGGTCAAATGCTGCAATAACTGCAATTGCTGCAATACTGAGAAGCTGCCTCCAGCCGGAGTTAAAGTACTGCAGTCGCGACAGGATTTCCTGAGAAACGCGGCGGCTCCGTACGAACGTACTAAAATTAGTACGGAACACAACAGCCATTTGTCAATTGCAGGAGCGTCAAATGCCAGCTCTTTGTTTTTCATAAGATCTGAACAGCGGAAAATGCGGTAATGAGCGCCGGGCAGTTTCACTTTGGAAAGTACTTATTCGAATCTGTTTGGCTGGATTTTTCGGATGTTGAGGATTTGCTGAGTGTCACTTGTACTCTCCGAAGCGATATTCGTACATCCTAAAGTATATACCGTACGGTACAGTACAACTCTGCATGGTTGCGGATTCTGAATCTGAAATAACGAAGTAATGGCAAAAGACGCCTCTTTTTTCGCAAGTTGGATTCAACCAGCCGGCAGTTGCCAATGTGGTGGATAAAGTATGACTACAGTACACCGTCGATCGTATTTAGCGTGTATGTTTTTTTCGCCACTGAAAACATCTTATCTCCGTACACATTTGTCCAATTTTCATTATAAGACCGCCATTCGTAAGCTGAGAATACAACCTTTCAATCGCAACCGTCAGATCCACAATCCGACATGTATGTACGGAGAAAATATGTTTTAAGAGACAAAAAAGCATACACGCTAAATACGATCGACGGTGGACTGTAGCAACGACAGGATTTTAACTCGCGCTACAGTACAGGCCGGTAATACTCGCAATCGTACTAAAAACAGTACTGTTTGTACATTCTTTTGTACTTGTACCTGGTTACAAGTACGCCAGTGCCAGCGGACACGCCGAAAAAAAAAGTTGTACGAAAAGGTACGCTTTCAAGACACCTGTGAGGGGTGTCGACTCGGCCCCGTCAGAAATTATGCCCACCGACACGCGTGGAGAAACGCCAACCGGGTGCGAATACAAATTTTCGAATGAAATCGCCACGTGGCATCACGTCAGTACAGTATCATTCTATTGTTCGAGTTGGCGGCCCCTTGACAGGCTAATAAATAATAACCGAACCTACTCTTTGGTGCGAAATTTGTTTTTTATCTGTGAAAATATCAGCTACAGTACTATGTACTGCGACCATTAGGACAGCAGGCAGCAGACTGCAGTGAAGGAAAAGTACGTAGTTAGAAATATAGTGCGGACCTGTTCGAAATAGCCTTTAGCACGAAATAAATACCGTAAGTCGGTTCGTTTCGCCCGTGAAGTCGTGAACGCTCAGTCCAAGTTAAAAAAACGCAATCCCAGAGGGAGGCGAGGTGGCACCATATCAAAATCTGCCCTCCCCACGAGCCTTAGCGTTTGTCTTCACGCGCGCCGTCAAAGATCCTGTTATCGGCCGTCGGTAACTTTTGCCGGGGTTGGATGGACGTCCCTCGAAACCAACGCCTAAAAGTTACACTTCGTACGGAAGTTCTTTGGAGCTGACAACTACAGTACAGTACAAATAGCAGTTTGGGACGTCCACGTGGCAATTTCGTACAGCTAACGCCAGGTAAACCGTACGTATGTTGCAGCGTACCAATGACCGTACAGGTTTGGACTAGCACTACAGAGCAGGACGCCGACATCGTACATCCACTATTCATAAATAAAGATTCCCGCCATAAGTCCCACGTGTCCATTATCACTTTTGCTGCAGACCGTACATTTTCACCTCCGGATGAATGGCGGATAGGCTAGAGCCATTGGGATGAAAGCCTTTGCTTATACGTGGTCTATCTTTCAAATCAGCATGACAGCTGGATGCTAGGGTTTCAAAATGTGGCAGAAAGACTGGAGTACGAATTTTATGCTATGTTTTCTGGCAGGACAAACCGATAGACGCCGTATTGCAATAGGACAAAAATCCTGAAACGCGGGTACTCGTTCCAAGCCAGTTCTACCGGAGCTTTGATTTGATTTCCTGTCATTGATTATTTTTTTTCGTTGCGATTATTTTATGTTCAATTGCATAAAGGACTGCAAAAATAAAGTTCGACGTACTCTTTGCCGAACATCGCTGCAGGAGAACTGACAGCTTGTACTGTAGTCTTTCAATCGTTGACAAAAGTTGTCTTTTGGACAGCGTGGCGTTAAATTAATGGTACTAAATCGACATTGTAGCAACGACCCCTTTGTTAAGCCTGTCGTATTATATAAGGGTGCGTCTCCATGTACTAAAAACTTAGAGAATTTACTTTGTTTTTTAGCGCAGATCCGGCGGACCCGGATTTCGGGTGTCCCTATGTGTACCAAACGAAATTGTCACTTAGGCCTGACGATTGTATACGTCGACAATGCCCATGACGGCTGTCGACAGTGTACAATCTGTGATGACGCACGTTATTTTTTGTAACTGCTTGTGACGTCGTATGACTTTTCGTGACATTGTAGACGTACCGCCATCCAGCCTGTGCCGTTTCACGGTTGAAGAAGATGCACTTTGCCTTTGCGTCTCTTGTCCGCTCGACGTGAAATGGCATCGGATTTTCAGACCCCTGGCGAAATGTAACATGTGACAGCTGTCGGCAGTACCCGTAACAGCTGCATATGTTAGCAGTCCGGATTCACTGTTAAAGCAAACCATGTGTATCCCTGTGGGCTTTAGGCCCAGGCGGCCTAGACGCGATTTTTTGTTTCAT
>JBBHKE010000905.1:125343-171138 GCA_037447655.1 Zygnema cylindricum
CATATGCAGTTATGCAGGTAAAAAAAAAAAGACATTATCTCTAAATTTGTTCATTCATCAAACCAAAGAAAATGCATTAGAATAAAAATTCTGACCCAATATATACCATTTTTTACTAAATTTACTAAAGGAAAAAAAAAATTTCCAAAAATTTTGAAATTTCTAGAAATTGGGTTTTTTTTTAGACATTTAGATGATTTTTTCTAAAATTGGGAACCCTTGTAGTATGAACTCACCATGCTAGAATCTCCTTTTTTTTTGTTTTTAAATCCAAAAAAAACTAAAAAAAACTATCAACATCTTCGACATATCCATAAAAAAATGTGAAATAAAACAGTAGTTAGTTTAAGAGCAAAAAAAAGAAATGGTTTTTTTTGTACCTGCATGATGTGAGGCATGGCTGATTCCCTTCTTTTTTCCTCTCTCTTTTTTTTTTTTAAATCCGTTCCTTAAACAAAATCATATCTTATCTTTTGGTAAAATATGTCACTTAGAACTAAGAAAACCTCTTCCTCTCTCAAAAAATACGACCGAAAATCTAATTTTCCGCACCGTCCTTAACCTATTTATATCGCTTTCGAAAAAGATACTCAGGTTTTCTAAGGAAGAGGGAGGGAGAGAGATAGGCAAAAGGAGAGAGAGAGGGTGAGGGAGAGAGAAAGAAAGAAAATAGCCACGTCACGCTCTTGGTGGAGAGAGAGGCGGGAACTAGAGTGGAATTAATGGAAGATAGCGAGAGGAAGCGCTTAACGAGCTATTTTTAGATTTAAATCTTCCAACGGCTATATTCCGAAAATGCCGGAGTCGGTCTTTAATGAAACGGTACTTTATTTGACTTCTAATTTTCATTCGCAGGTGTGGGTCTTTTGCAGCAAACTCTATAGGTTATAAAAAGTGATTTTGTCGGCGGGGTTTGAATCGCAGCAAATAAGTACATGACACGTATAAAAATAGACGTTAAGAAGTAATAAGATTAATCTCAACCGTCCAAAGTGCTAACCAGCAAACACCATCGGAGGTAATTTTGGATGGCCAGGATCTGTCGGACAGTACATCTGACATCCCTATTGCAATCTTCGTACATATAATCTTCACTACAAGACAAATTTTTTCGGTAACGATACGAATCCATGGGCATACACCCTCAGTGCGCTGTACTTTCACAGCTGTCGGGATGAATGAGGCAACACGCGTTTCAGCCGGAAATCACGGATTTTACTGTACGATTTTGGAATATTTCAAATCGACGGTCCCAAATCAAGTTTTGACAAGATGTTCGATCGACGTAGTTTGACTGCGTCCGCACATTTCTACTAAAAAAAAAAGAATTCTCGTTTGGCGATTTTGTCGCTATGCTTTTTGCATTTGCTAGGTCAACTTGCGAAGCTGACAGATTTTTCTCGATACGGTAGTTTCTTGTCTTGTTGTGGCATAATGTGTCTGCCACGGCCAGTTCCACTTTTGGATTGTTGCGTATCAAGTCGGTCTTGATTTCCATTCGATTTTCTGCAATTCGTCATCCGTACAGTGTACAAATCCCGTACCTGACGATTAGCTGTTGGAACTCGGATTAGGTTTAATAATTAATTCCGAATCGTCGGAAATTTAAAATTTTGTCACGGACATTTATATGAGGTACAATGACGACATCAAAATTATCAGAAAATATGAATCCTGAGACATCCAATAATAATGTAGCAAATCCATAATTTCAGCCTATCGTAAAACGAAATAGACATTTCCGGGCATTGTAACTATTTCATGAAGTAATTATTATTTTGTGGACTTTTGCGCACTACAGTACAGTACAGTACTATTATTGAACTCATAGTTGTCCCGTGCGCATATTACGCACGAAACGAACGCGCGAATACTACGCACGATAGGCATTTAACGATGAAAAAAATGTTATAAAATGCGTACCTGACTATGTACCCGTACTTTTTCCTACATTTGCGTACTGTCTTCGTACATTTCAGTACTTTAGGGTTATTAAGGGGGGTTTGAGGAATTTTAGGGTACATTCTCGTGCATTCTCGTATATTTCTGTTAAACAGCCAACTTTTATTCGTATGTATATGTAAAGTGTCCGTATATTTTCGTACTTTTGACGGTTATTTTTTTGAGATTTTTAAGGTACATTTTCGTACGTTTCCGTATATTTCAATTATACGGACTTCAATCTTTCGTACGTCTACGTACATCATCCGTATATTTCTGTAATTTTAGGGTTGGAATTTTAGGATTATTGAAAAGGGAATCCGTGCATTTCGTACATTCCGGTTGATTACAGTACAACTGCCTTACATTATTCGTACTCTTCATTTTTTTATGGTGCACCTTTCGTACAATACCGTACACTATCGTACGATTATCGTACTTTTCTAGGTTTTTAAGGATTTTTTAGGATTAAAGGGACGGTTTTCGTACGCTTTCGTAATTCGTACAGCGAAAACTAAACGAATTTTACGAAAAATATAAAAGTCGCGAATGCTACGTAGTTTTCGGGAAAAAGTCCATATCCGTACGAATAGGACAACTAGGATTGAACTCATTTAACTCCCCTATTATTTTGATGGTTTCACGTCGTGTTTTTTTCTTTTAAAGTCTCATCATTACTATTTCTTTTAGTTACGCAAGGGTGGACTTTACGGTACACCGTGAATCGAGTGTAAATAAATTAATAAAATATTAGTGTAAAGGAACAAATAGTGTTGTTAACTCTAGTTTGTGACAAAGAGCCTAACGGCTAACGCCAAGTCCAAAACATCAACTCTAGTTAAGGTCAAAGTTCCATCTCGAGGTTTTTGTAACTGTACGGACACCATCACTGGCTGTCACATTTTAGACGAGGCGCCATCATGTGAATATCAATAAATAGGCTGTCGTATTCGTGTTCTTCTTTGAGTCGTACCACGTAGGCTAAGGGTGCGTCTCCATGTACTTAAAACTTAGAGAATTTACTTTGTTTTTTAGCGCGGATCCGGCGGACCCGGATTTCGGGTGTCCCTATGTGTACCAAACGACGTTGTCACTTAAGGGCGTGACTATACGTCGACAATGCCCATGACGGCTGTCGACATGTACAATCTGTGATGATGCACGCTATTTTTGTAACTGCTTGTGACGTCGCATGACTTTTCGTGACATTGTAGATGTACCGCCATCCAGCCTGTGCCGTTTCACGGTTGAAGAAGATGCACTTTGCCTTTGCGTCTCTTGTTCGCTCGACGTAAAATGGCATCGGATCTTGAGACCCCTGGGAAATAAAATCCGTACCAGGCGCAAACGGACAGAACCTAACAAATTATGTACTTTGCTTTGTCGTACCTGAACGGAAACGGACAAAACATAGCAGATCGTGCACTTTTCGTCGTCGCTTGAATTCTTTTGAAATTTCCTGAAAAAAAATACACGTGCGATTTCGTGTTTCTATTTGTTTTTCGAAAATTCTTTGTTTTAAAACACATCTTCCCTGTGTTTTAAAGAAAAGTTTGAAGATGACGTTTTTTGGCGTGGCCGCGGGTCGAAGAACACAAAACGACAACATGTAGTACATCTTAAATTCGATGATGACGCAAAATGTACTTCTCATTTTCTCTATTTTTTGTACGGTTGAAACTTACGCGGTACGGCTCTAAGTTTTACAGGAAAACGACAGAAAAAAACCCTTACTTAGGCACATGGAGACGCACCCTAATAGTAGCGAATAACAAGGTTGTCTTTCGATTTTTTATCATTATAGTCGTATTTAGCCGTAACAAAAGGACACTGCTTTGTAGTGTTGGGTATCGGGTAAATTCATATCGCGGTAATCTCGATATTCGATATATCGAATATCGATCGAGCAGGATCCTCGATATATCGTACCGAGACTAACATAAATCATCGCGATATATATCGCTATATATAGTATTTTTAAATTTAATTTTTTTATTATTTATATAATATGTTATTTTAGCGAAAAAATCAAATTGTCTAATACCCCACGTACGCCGTGATTTTCGTTCCGTGACTTAAAGGTAGACGCCGCAAAATGTAACCGACAAAAAAGTACTAATTCTGAAATTTTAATGATTAATTATTTGGGGTATGGTTACACGAGGAGGTCTCTGTAATAGTACGGAAAGCAAAATTTATGTATTACAGAGGCCTCGGGTACATCGCGTATCTTTTGTCAAAAAGTTTTACATATGTGTTCTGATATGAGTGGTTAAAAGTAAGCTGACTACCAAATCTAAAAAATCATCGAATATCTGGAAACCGACCTTTTTCGTCTGGAAAATCGTACTTGCGTATGATGTACGTGTACTTCACAAGTATACCTCGTCAATGTACCTCAAAGATCTCCTTCACTCTACTGACTTTCAAGAAAAAACCGTATTTCTTTCCGGCAAAGGTTTTACAGTCACTTTGTCCGAAGCATAGTTAAAAAGTAGGCGTTTTTATGGTAGGCCTTTGGTAGGCGCACAAAACTTGGCACTAAACTCGCGTAGAGTAGGCATACTGTATTGGTGTTCGTTGTGGACACTCTTGTACGGACGTACGAATCTGACGTATGATCATAGTTCATCGCACGCCGACGGACGATTTTTTTTTGCAAACTAAAACACGCGGACGTTCAAAATTGCAGACGCTAATATGACAGATAGTCCTATTGTAAGTTGTATTATGGGCTTTTCATGTGATCTTCTTAGATCACTACTTTGATCAGAGACCGTCCGATCGTCTGAATCTAACGGTTTAAATAAGTTTTACCTCAAAACTCACAAAAATTGTTTTTTTGGTCCGATTTTTTTTCAAAATTTAGACATGACGTTTAATTCTCTATCGATCGATGTGCAACTCAACCCTCTAACTATTTTTTTTCATTTTCGACCAATACAATATGGGTCTTAAGGGCATATTGTATGTTTTGCATACAATAGGCATATTGTATGGGCCTACTTTCACCTACTTTTGAACTATGGTCCGAAGTCACGAGACCTTGAAAACCTGTGGGATTTTTTTTTTTTTTTTTCAACTTCGATATATTGACGATACGATATATTGGCGATATATCGGCAATATATCGCGATGATTTTAAATTCGATATATCGAAGCGATATATCGATTATCGGGTACCTGAAATTCGATATATATCGAATATCGGCAAACGGTCCTCGATACCCAACACTACTTCTTTGTATTGGCGATTTTTTAACGCCATTTAGGGCGGGTTTTTGCTGCCGTACGTATAGCTTTTCCGAGCGCAACCCAGAAAACGCGCTAACTTATTACGCAATCTCTATATTACATTTAGCGACAGCGAAAACAGATACGTTAATTAAGGAAACCTGACCGTATTCTCACGTTGTACTGTTGATGACCATCTACACGTGTCACTAGGGCGGAGTTCCAGGTAACCAAAAGCTTTCTGTTACGCTGTCCGGTCGTAAAATCTAAGCGCCGCCTAGTACGCCGCGTCGCGCGGACAAAGATCAACCGTACAGCACAGCACTGTACTGTAGCCTGCGAGCTTCTACGCCACGTAGCATATAGGTTTGTACCTGTCGGAATTTGACGCGTCGTCACCGTCCAATAAAACAGTCGGTGGTGGAACTTTAGTCTGACGTTTCGAGTCACGTCACAACGTCGTGGAATTGTTTGGTCCTGTCTTTATCGCGACCGTTCGTATGTTACAAATCCCGAAGTTGTAAGCTTCCCGTTTTGACGTGGCAGTCTCTCATTTGTTACTGATACGATGACGGAACGCCTCGTCAGCTTCTCTGTCACCATAACACGTACGACAGCGTTACTATGAACCATAGTTGTTCAAAACGTATTTTACGCACGTTTCGAACGCGCGTACAATACGTAGAAACTGGAGAGGTCGATTTGAAAAAAACGTTATTTTTTCGTACAAATCCGTACATTTAAAAAAAAATGAACATGTACCGCAGTTTGTACGCTTTCCGTTAAATGAGCGGTGAAAAACATTAATTAAATAAATAAATATCACACTCTTCATAAGTAACGAATCAACTACATCAAAAGGTTAAGGACTTCTACACCGACTTGAACTTGAAGTAATTCACAGACGCAGGATAAGTTCCTCCGAAAAGCATTTTTATTATAATAAATTTGCCTGTCCTTCACAGACAGGCAGCCATGGCCTTCTTTCTCTACCTCTCCGAGAGCATGCAACTTCAAATAAAAAAAGTTCAGGCTATATGCAGATTCCATTTTTCATCATTCAACATTGCACGACGTAACACATTGATAAAAAAAAACAAAAACAATCACATTAGAGCAAAAAAAAAATACATATATGTCCTTTACCTATTTTTACTCTAAATCTTCTTCCCCTACATCAAATTCCATCATGTCTTCATCTGAATCGTCTTCCCTAACCTCCCCTTCCTCTTCTTCCCATTCTATCAGATTTTCTTCATAGCTGACATCCCTAGTCGTCTTCTTTAAAAGTCTGAGATTAGTGAAGACCCATACTAGATCATTAGCCCCTTTAGCCGTTAACCTATTTCTTTTCTTTGAGTGAATATGGTCATATATCGACCAATTCCGCTCACAGGAGCTGGCAGCTGAGCACTGTGCAAGTATTTTTACTGCTACCTTCTGCAAAATAGGGGTGGCGCACCCAAACTCTTGCCACCACTTCCATGCTGCCATCAACTTTGAACAAGATATTGTCAGTTCCCTACCAAAAACTCCCTCAAACTCTCTATATGTTGACAACTCTATGCGAGCAACTTGTTGCTCCTCCATATTTGGAAGCATCCTCTCCAACATTGTCTGAAAACCTTCCATAACAGTCGCGTTGGCACGCTGCCCATATGCATGACTTTGATACTCCGGATCGAGTACAAAGCCAGCCGCATAAATGGGGCTATGCGCCATCTTCCACCTCGCCAACCATGATGCCTTCATCTCTTCCAAAATCTGCATGCCATCGTGAATATTATCTCCTCATGCGCAAGCTAAATTATCCAGAAACTGTCCAATGGCGTAAAACCGTGATAAACCTTCCCCACATTCGGGCCACCTCTATCGGATTCCCTCATCAACCGCACCACAAATTCCGAAATTGACACGGCCTCTGTCACTTAACCCAAAACTCCGTGCTTAGAATGTAGTACCTAATTTTAGCCCCCTCCATCTTGTACATTGGCTTGCCCACCCATTCCTTGAATTTGTCATCGAACATCAACCGCTCCAAACTCTCTTTCACATCTAATATCCTCCTTAGCATAATAAAATTTGTAGCAAACCTAGTCTCTCCAGGTTTTAGAAGCCGAAGTTTTGAAATTTTTTTAAACATGGCTACACTCATGCTATGATTAGTGATGAATCTCAAAATTTCTTTTACCTCTCGGACAGGTTTGGAGATAAAGGTCAACCTACTCCAATCTTCCAACATCAAGTCCAGTACATGTGCAGCGCATGGCGTCCACGTGATAGAAGGGTGCTTTGCCACGAGCAACGAAGCTGCAGCCTTGTTCACTGGGGCAGAATTGGTAACAATTTGCACCACATTCTCCACCCCTACCGTAAGTATTCCCTTTTTCAACACCGCACAAATGTACTTGGCGTCCTTTGTTTGCCACTGGTGTCCTATGCCGTCAAGAATATGTCACCTTTCGGGGTGACAGCTAAAATATTTAGCAAAGGACTGGCATCCCGTCTGATGTGATTGTGGCATTGGTGACTTCAATGGTTTTCACATAACTTGACAAATTCTTCATCACATTCGCCTTGGTCTCCAATAGGAGACGATTTCTCATTGCACTACAGATTGGTAACTTGTAATTCACACCTACATCACCAGTATTCTTCACCGCAGCCTTGAAATACGAGCATCTAAAAGTCCGAACGACAATCCATTGGCATAAAAAGCCGTGGCCCAAGCTAAATCTACCTCCTTCTTGTTTTGCATGCTGAATGCACTTTGTATTTTCGTCTGAACAACTGTTGCTTTGGTCCTTGGAGTCAGTGGAAAACTGCACGTGAGTTCATCAAGGTCCCTGAGTACACGTTTTTTAGAGAAATTAGACAATTTTTCGTTGTCACCTGCGATAAACTCCTCCTTCACCTCGGCTGGACACAATGTGCAAGCTCTAATCCCTCCACATTTGACATTTCCAGTGAGATGATTTTTGATCCTAGTTGCTTGGGCGATCAATTCAAAATTACAATAAATGCAAACACATAATCTATTGGCTACTAGGATCCCACCGTCTGGAGGCTTCACGTGGTCCCACTCCTCTCCTCGAACTCTGGGCATGGCCGCTTTTTTGGAGGTTCGTGAATTCTTCGTCAACGGCTTCAACGACAGTTTACTAACTACTGCCGTGGCGACGGTAATGGCGTCTTCTATGATTTTTCGCGTTCATCTGTTCAAGTAATAATGGCGGCTTCTTTTCGAAATTTGAAGAAGACGCCCGTACAAAATTTGAACTCACGGCGCTCAAATAGTGTGACGCCGCAACGTCTCTTTTTGAAAAATATTTGTAGACGTCACATTATTTTCCCGTACAATCCATGTACATTCTGTTCGGTTTACTGAACAGAAAGTACGGATACGTGCATCGATTTTTTTTTTGTAAACTACCGTACAGTTTCCGTAAAAAGTCTAACAGTATCAGTATTTTGTTTATTAGTTTCCGTAATATGTCAGTTTCAGTTTACAGTAGACGTTTTTTTGCGTATTTTTCAAAAGTCACGTACAATACGTAGAAACTGGAAAAAAATGAAAAAATCCACGTATTGAACAACTAGGCTATGAACCATAGTTCAAAAGTAGGTGAAAGTAGGCCCATACAACATGCCTATTGTATGCAAAACATACAATATGACCTTAAGACTCATATTGTATTGGTCGCAAAATGAAAAAAAAAGTAACAGGGTTGAGTTGCACATCGTTCGATAGAGAATTAAAACGTCATCGGACGGTCTCTGATCAAAGTAGCGATCAAAGTAGCGATTTAAGAAGATCACATGAAAAGCCCGTAACACAACTTGCGCCTACCAAAGGCCTACCATAAAACCCCTACTTTTGAACTATGCTATGAACTGTAGATGCCACGGTGGAGCCTCGCGTGGTTGCACGTTTCGAAATTTGTGAATGCTCATTTCACGCGACGATTATTGAAGGGGAACAAGTTATGGTACATCTTGTGGACACTATTTACTATTTACAATTTAACATTTTCGAAGACCAATTAGAATGAAGAGTCTAGTCGATGCTCCAACATTTTTGAAACGTACGGTATAGTACAGTACACAGCCAATCGCTATTAGAGTAAATAACGCTAATTCGGTGCCCTTGAAAAAAAAAAAACCTGAAATACAATCCATAATTCTATTTTTTCCTTTACGCCTTTTAGGGTTTTTTTTTCAATTAGCGTTAATCACGGAAGTACACCGCAATGTTTATAGTGTGGTGTACGGACAATTTTTTCCGTACCAAAATGTAGTTTTTGAAATACAAATGTACAAAAAGTCATTTGATGTAATTGCGCACGCATGTGAATGTGCACTGGGAAAAGAGACGCAAACTTGAATATTCAGATTTTGGCGTACGAATTGTCAGATTTTGTACGGATACATATATTGATGTAGACATCAATACGGCGGGCATTTATTATTCGAATAAACCCAAATTAGAGTCAGTGATTAATTAGTAAATATGGTTTTTTGGAAAAAAAAAATCTTAATTAGCGTTAACAACACTATTTTTTTTTTACGCTATTTATTCCTTTACTCTAATAGCGATTGGCGGTGTATTGTAGCTTGTCGACAACCTTTCGATTACGTTCTAGTAAAATTGTATGAAGTCTTTGTTGATTTACGTACGCCGATGTGGCAGTACATTAATCTTCAAAACGTCGAAACAAGTAAAAGTTCTTAGTTGGTGTTTACATGTCTCAACAGTGTGGGTTTTTTTAAGGATCTGTACTTGTCCAGTCGAAGTTTTGTGATGAATGATGACGTGTGCAGGTGCCCGAAAAGCGTTGCATGGTTTGACTTTTGAGTTTTTACTTTCTGGCTTTTTACTCTTGAATAGAGAAATGTTATAACTACTATATGTGAAGGTCTATAAATACGTCCACTAGAGAATTTGTCTTAACATATACAGAATCGTACCCCAATTAATTACACAATAATGATTTTTCCGTACACTCAATCTCAACTTCAAACACAACTCTATTTAGCGATTGGAGTCTTATGAAAGCCTAATTTCATAAGACTATTATGTTTTCCTCACAAACTATCTTAATTAGTATTAATTGACACCTATTTGGTATCATTTGTCACCTAATTAGAATCAATTGTCAAAAAGTTTGAAGATTTCAACGTTATTTGGATGAGCGTGTATGTGGTACAGGAGTCTGTTTTCTGTCACATCTAACTATTTCGATTTTTTTCAAGAAAAAATTTATAACTACGGTAAGTTTTGTCTTTTGAAACAAGTACATAAAACGCACATCCATATCTTTTAGAGCATTATTACATTGAAACCAAAAGCCCTCTGTTTCGATGTTTTGTGTAGCAAAACAGTGAATGATTTTGGACCCAAAAAAAATTGATAACAACACGAATTTAGGCATATTTGGATTAGTGTTCGATGCAAATCTTATATTCACAACCATTTTTTTTTTCTTCTCGGTTTGCATTGTTGGATACAACACCATAACAGGGGGCTCTCGATTTCAATGGAAAAATGCACAATCGCGCTTTTCAAGTTTACAATATGTCGGGTACCCGACTTCGTCTAGTTTTAAAATATACACATTGTAAGCAAAACGTATACACCATGAGTCCAAATTGTATTTCAATACATGGGACTGCAACGTGCGAAACTCCGTAAGCAAGAGAATGGTGCTATTTTTACCAAATATTTTGATAAAATTGTAGGGGATAATAAATGTTTAGGAATTACAAACATATAAATACTACATGGAAAATGATATTCAAATGTAATAGGTTTCAAATTCCTTTTTGATACATTCATTTAGTACGAAGGATAAAAAAAACAATAGTAAATGCACAATGGAAATGTAACATTACGAATAATGAATTGAGGATTTAGTCCGGACTAAATTATGAATTTATTTATTTAAAATACATGCATTTTTGTACTGTTGAGTATCGGTAACCATTTGGCGATAACTGATATTCCCTTTTTTTCGGCCTACTACTAATCGATACATTGATACGATACCTTGAAAATCGGTGTTGTCGCAATAAAAAACAGATATTATTATTAATTTTGTAGTTGTACGGTTCATATCGTACACTTGTACGATTTATCCCTTTGTTACTTGTGTATTTATGATATACAAAAACAGAATATATTGTCATGTGGCATTTCACACCATAATATGTGAAAATCATAATACAGTATAATATAAAGTATTGTTATATGGAATACATTCCACTTATCGCCGATAATAAATTTGATGGTCTCGGGGCGATAAATCCGGACCCCTCGCCATTCAATAGCCGATAACTATCGGTATAAGTTGTATTGCGATAAGTTTATAGTAGATACACAACATCACATGTTTGCTTACTGTAGGCCAAACTTGGCGAAGTTAATTACATAGAGTTTATAATCGGTGCATCTACTTTGAATGTTAACAACGGGAAACAACATTGTGAAATTACATTAAAAACCAACACTACAATTCATATTTGGAATAACACTATACAACAACACTATTAAATCAGCAATGAGAAATAGTACACCGACCATCAATATTATGGCAATTTTCCCATTTGATAAAGATAAGGTTTGTTTATTGTCGTTTTCCTCCAAAACTTAGCCCTAAACGAGAAAATTCGCAGCCGTATCGGAAAAATGAAATTACCACAATACAATTTGCGTTACCTCGAAACTTTAAATGTATTGCAATTTGTTTTCTAGCGCGATGCAGTTTGTCGTCTAGCGCGCTTCGACCCACTTTTGAAATTCTATGGGCTCCATTGCCACACAGAATTCGCAGGTCCAAAGGAAGCTAATCTAGATAGTGCCGACTCCAAGTTAATATAAACCCAAATGATTGACCCCTTGACAATCAGAACCCCATTACAGCTTCACCCCTGTGAAATAAGACTTTCTGTGTGCTCAGTTTCACTACAGAATGCAAAGTTAGAATATGAGTTTAGGATAACATTCCCCACTTTGACTTTCCCTTAGAAATGCAGCCACCCAGGCAGGCAAAAACTCTGACCGACTACACCCCTGTGTAGCGTGGACTCCCCTGAGTCCGCAGCAACAAGAATCACTGAATTTGGTCAACTGAATTGATAGTTATGGCTGGCCAAAGTTTGCCATTTATACAAGGTGCTCTCTGGGAGAGGCAGCTACCTACCAGAAATATTCTAAGTTCTAAACCCCTCTCTAAACCCTCTAGTACTGAGGTACGGACCAATCACATTACTGTATAGTACATAAAGGTACAGATGCCGGTGTACCTTTTGTACGGACATCGTACGACATGGCTAATAAGTCAACAAATGTCCTATCCGGATTCGCTCTTGAATTCTCCGGAATTCCTGCCTCTAAATCTTATCTCTCCACGTGGCGCCAGGTCATGCCGCGTCAAAAAACGGTACCGTACAGGAAAGTACAAGTGTCGGAGTACTTTCTGTACGTACATTGTACAATGTCGCCATAGTGCGACATTTGTCACTCCCGGATTTGTTTTCTGCCGTTCCGGAAATTCCGTAATCGCGTACGATGTTGCCATGTGTCATCCGGAGTGGCGGCGTCTGCAAACTGCCAAATTTTCTTTTCCGCGATGTCGGCGCTTACCACGGCCGTCCGATTTACATCGTAACTAAAACGGACCGTCGAAATAAATGTCCGTACTATTTATTTCGTCCGATGCTAAAAGTACAACTGTTTCTATGCCCTGAATACCGTAATCCAGTTAAATGGAATTCCCTACCTGTAATTATATAAATATCTATCAAACCCTATATGTACTAGCACTAGTCCTAGACTAAATGGACAAAGCTAACGACTACGGGACGGTTCACCGACGGTAGGTACCAGGATCAATTCCTGGGTCGGTCAAATACCATTTTGGTAAACATACCTATATTATCTATTCCTGTCTCTCTGGAGAGCTTAGGCAGCCATGGCTCTAGCTCCCTCTTTAGCCTTCAGTGACTACGACAAGTGTGGGGGCTTGGAGAAGGGAGTCAGGGGCAGACTGCCTCTACACTTTTCTATCTAATAAAGACCTAGAAAATACCCAAATATCAACAACTTTCGCGTCCTTCCAGCTCATCTTCAAACTTTTAATAAAATCACCCCGGGAGGTGATTTTAACTAAAGTTCCACGATATGAGCGAAGATGCAGATGTTGTCGCACGCGTTAGAGGTTTTTGACTATTTTGTGCGCAAAGTACAAAAAAAACTATATTATCTATTCCTGTCTCTCTGGAGAGCTTAGGCAGCCATGGCTCTAGCTCCCTCTCCAGCCTTCAGTGACTACGACAAGTGTGGGGGCTTGGAGAAGGGAGTCAGGGGCAGACTGCCTCTACACTTTTCTATCTAATAAAGACCTAGAAAATACCCAAATATCAACAACTTTCGCGTCCTTCCAGCTCATCTTCAAACTTTTAATAAAATCACCCCGGGAGGTGATTTTAACTAAAGTTCCACGATATGAGCGAAGATGCAGATGTTGTCGCACGCGTTAGAGGTTTTTGACTATTTTGTGCGCAAAGTACAAAAAAAACCCACTACACGTTTCCAGCTTGTGTGTGACTTTTATTCTGTGCGTTTTTTTTTCGTACCGGGGTCGTGGAAGGGTCTTGACCAATGGACGTCATTTGGCAAAAGTGAAGTCTGTGAAAGCGTATCTCTCTCTCTCTCCCTCTCCCACTACCGCGTCTATCTCACAATTACTACAACCAAAAACGTTAATAATGCTATCAAATGAAAGATATTTAAAAACGGTTTCTTTTAACTATATTTGGGCGTATTTCGATGGTAACTAGAGTGAGAAATGACAAAATAACAAAATCGGGAAACCATGGCGAAATGTTTTAGAATTTTTGACGTCGACGCTGTGATAATTGAGCGTGACGTCAAAATGTCACAAATTCTAAACATCTACAACGTCACACTAACTAGATGGCTACAACCGTCACTATTTTGTAAACGTCATCAATTGTCGTTAGTTTTGTAGTCGTCTACAACCGTCACTAATTACACCCACGTCTACATCCATCACTATTTAAAGTAACAAGTTAATTGTGTTACATCCGAATGTTTTGGAAGTAGTATGGATAATCTTAGTTAAAAAACAAAGTTACAAGACTAAGTTTCGGTTACATGGGAAAGTGCCTTTCGAGTTAAACATTTTTTCGGACAGTCAAAAAGCGTCTGACTTTGTGATGGATTTTTTCCGAAGGCAAGCAATCGAAAGAAAACTGTCATACCATTCGACCGTGATGACACGATTGAAATCGAAAATATACGTGACAAGAAATATATTTTTTACTGCCTGAACAGTGTTTCTCTAATCACGACGGGCAGTATACTGAAAAAAAAGTGCAAATAAAGTGCACTAAAATTGAATAAGAATAAAAAGCTAGTTGTTGGGAGAGTAAAATTTGAAAAAAAGGTTACACCAAATACTTGAATATCCTTTGTATGACGTATCCGTAAGTACAAATTAATTACGGTATGGATTGTTTGGAAATTAAATCTAACAGCATACAATAAAAAGTCTTAAATGCATGTTTTGACATGAAAAAAATATCATGATTAGTTGATTACATTAACAAGGGTGCGTCTCTATGTGCTAAAGTAAGGGTTTATTCCTGTCGTTTTCCTGTAAAACTTAGGCTGTACCACGTAAGTTTCAACCGTACAAAAAAATAGAAAAAATGAGAAGTACATTTTACGTCATCTTCGAATTTAATATGTACTACATGTTGTCGTATTGTGTTATTCGAGCCACGGCCACGCCAAAAAACGTCATCTTCAAACTTTTCTTTAAAACACAAGGACGATGTGTTTTAAAACAAAGTATTTTCGAAAAACAAATATTGACGCCCGTCACGAGCATTGTCAACGTATACAATCGCCACACCCTTGGGTAACTATTTCGTTGTTACACATAGGGACACTTGAAATCCGGGTCCGCCGCATCTGTGCTAAAAAACAAAGTAAATTTTATAAGCTTGAAGTACATAGAGATGCACCCCTAAGGGTAGGACCCCATGTATGTGTAACTTAGCGAACTTACTTTGTATTTTAGCGCGGATCCGGCGGACCCGGATTTCAGGTGTCTCTATGTGTTTCCTCAAAATTGTTGCTTAAGTTTGTGACGATTGTATACGTCGACAATACCCGTGACGATTGTCACCGTGTACAATCTGTCTTTGCCCCACCGTAGTTTTTCCAAAAGTTTGGAAGCGTCGCAAGACCCATTGTAATTTTTGAAACGATTTGCGGATTTGGCATGTCGCATGTCATTGTGTGACAATTTAGACGTACAACCTTGCAGCCATGGCTATGCGATATGCCTTTGCGTAAACCTCTCCCGTCCTGCCGCCATACATTCGCAGATTTTTCAGCTTTGCGTGAAATGACACTGCAGCATCAAGACCCTTGCAAAAAAAAAACCTTACAACATGCAAGCGGACAAACAACCCTGTACCTTTTTTGGTCGTCAAAAACTTATAAAAACTTTTCACTCGTGGGAATATGTTTTCCTATTTGTGTAAACGAGTTTACTTTGCTTAAAACACATTGCCGATGTGGTTTATGACAAGTTTGAAGATGGCGTGACAGTGGGTCGAAAATATATAAGACGACAATTTTTCGTACATCCTAAGTTTGCGGATGACGCAAATTATACTCTTCAAATTTGCGATTTCTTCGTACTGTTGTAGCTTAGGCAGCACGACGCTAAGTTACAAAGGAAAACAATAGAAAAAAACCCGTACTTAGCCACATGGGGTTGTACCCTAACTCTCATTTAAGACGCTTTAATCGATACTTTTTGAGTTTTATCATTTTAATTATTTAATCCTTCGACTTCATAGAGAAAAACGTACACTTTGTATCTCTATTCGAAATAGCACCCCTACGGACAAGAACTCGTGTCAACGATTGTCGTTTTGATCATATATCTGTACGTACTAGCATATTACGTATGCCATTTCGCAAAAGCGAAGTCCGTGAAAGCGCATCTCTCTCTCTCCCTCTCCCACTAACGCGTATATCTCACAACTCTTGCAATGAAAAAAGGCAAGAAAGGTATCAAATGAAAGATCTCTAAAAAATATTTCTTTTGGCTATCTTTTAGCTTATTTTGATGGCAAGTAGAGTGAGAACGGACGATAAAACAAAATTGGGAAACCATGGCAGAATGTTTTAGATTGAGTGACGTCAACGCTATCATAAGTGAGCGTGACGTCAAAATGTCACAAACCCTAAACATCTACAATGTCACAAGTAGCTAGACGTCTACAACCGTCGCTATTTTGTAAACGTCATCAATTGTCGCGAGTTTTGTAGTTGTCTACAAACCGTCATAAATTACACCCACGTCTACATCCGTCATGATCTTAAGTAACGATTTGATTTTTTTATATACGAATGCTATGAAAGTAGTATGGAGAATCTTCGCTAAAAACAAAGTTACAAGACTAAAGTTTCTGTTACATGGGAAAGTGCCCTTACTAACTTTATTATCCTTACTAACTTTATCATCCTTACTAAATTTATCATCCGTACTAGCTTTATCATCCGTACTAGCTATATCATCCGTACTACCTTTATCATCCGTACTAGATATATCATCCGTACTAGCTTAATCGTCTTTACTAGCTTTATCGTCTGTACTCCTGCACATGATATTCCGCGATCGCAACTGTCGACATTAATGCCGAAAAGATATTTTGAGGACCACTAGTCCGTACCATTGCCACGATGACGTCATTGTCAAAGCTCGCCGCCAAATGCGCTGGATTCAGCAAAGTAAAGCATAATATCGGACAGAATCTACAAAGGCGGTACCAGATAGAGATAGAAAAAGAACCGGAAAATATACCACGTGTCATAATCCAGTCCACACCATTTATCATGTGGAAGTTAAGGTTTGACGGCACATGGTTGGCCCTTAGGATAATGCTGTTCCGTACAAAGAAAAGCCAAAGCTTATCCGCTGATTCTGGTAAGAGGGCTGTCAGTAGACCGGTTTATGTATACCGGCGGAGCCAAATCCGGATGTCAATCCGTACATATCTGACACGTACGGAAAACAGCTTACAGCTATATCCGAAGGTTGTAGCTGATGAATTTTGGTGGATAAGGGTACGTCCCATGTAAGCGATACTTTGAAAAAGTATTTTGGACTGTAGTGAAGTGTTCCGTACTACCTTGAAAAGCGTCTCTATTATATGTGCGAAAATGAAATCGAAACTTTGAAATGTGACGGCTGTAGACGTAGGTACAACTTTGTGACGGCTGACGACGACTACGAAATTGGTGACGCCAACAAAAACAGCGACAGTTGTAGACGTCTACATTTTTGTAATTTTGTGACATGGCTGACGTTTAGGGTTTTGTAATAGTGACGTCACGATCACTTGTGACGTCACAAATTTAAGAACTTTCGGCCATGAATACCCGATTTCGTTTTCTCTACTTTTTTCGCTCTACTTGCCATAAAAATATACATAAAGGTAGTCTAAATAATATTTTTCAAATGTCTTTCATTTCATACCAGTTTTGTCGTGCCTCGTTCTAAAAAGTGTGAGATAAAAGTGATAGTGTGAGAGGGAGAGGGGAGAGGCGACGACGATGCAAAATTCTACCGAGGACCCATGAATGAAATTGGAGGTCCGAGACCCTTGCAGATTTGTTTCTGTACATCCTCGTCTTTTCCGTACATGCACGTGACGGGCATGGAGAAAAATAGCGAGTACTCTTCCTCGTCCTAAAATTTTCCGCGTGCGTGTGGCGCGTGCGTGGGTCATTTTTCATTCGTTGTTTGGGTGGTAATTTCCCTGAAATCAGGTCGCGAGGTGATTTTTGATGAAGTTTTTTGACGGGCTGGATTCTCTTGCCCGGGGGTCGAAAAATGGAAAACGCCAAAATGCGTTCACATGACGACATACATGAAGTACATTCAAAGTATCTACTTCAGGTTTGTTGTAATTTTAAAGAATTGATTTTTTTGTTCCGCTTAAGTTTTTCCCGTACGGAACTGCGTTTTCGTTGAAAACGACAGATTAAAGTCGATACTTTAATACATGGGGACGTACCCTTACTTAACCGACTCTGCGAAATACGATGATTGCAATTGCCAAACGAAAAGGTACACTTACCCACATAAAGGTACACTTTACCGACATGTTTGACTAGACTACAGAAGACCCGTAGGGCGATTGTCCATCAGAACAAAAAAGCTTCTAGTTACCTTAGAGCGACGACAAAAGTTAAGCGCCTGGTACGTACGGTCCATTCAGACGCGGACAAAGTTCTCCGTCCATTTCTCTTTGTGTGCTGGCAGCGTAACCCTGGGCTACCGTACTCTCCGAAAGTTCTGCCCGTACAAGCGTGATGCGCCAATGACCGACGGCGTCCAGAATAAATTTCGCGGAGTAACTCGCGTAATATCGCTGTACGTCACGAATTTACGACTGTAGGTTGTTTGTTTAACAGACAAATTTGTATACGTGGCGCACCCTGATGTTTAATCATTGCTCGACGTGGAGCGCTCTCTGAAACGAAAGCTCGTGAGCCCTTCAAATCCTGTTGTTACCATACTGGCTTTGTCGCTTTTGACAAAGCTTTTGCTGGATTGGCAGCAAGTGGATTTTGCCGAATTTCAATTTCTCATTTTTGTCGTTACGCCAGTCAGCTACGTCCTAGTCGGCTGCCAAAATTCTGACCATTAATGGAGCAGAATCTACCAATCGGAGTATCACACGTGTCACCTTTATCACATAGACTCCGTGAATCCGCAAGTCCGTAACCCGCTCACAATACGGCCAAGACAAAATATTATAGTACACCGCGAATCGCTATTAGTGTTAATGTTTTTTTTAGCACTTAATACATATTTTCTCCGTACACACATGTCGGATTGTGAATCTAACGGTTGCGATTGAAAGGTAAGGTTTTCAGCTTCCGATTGGCGGTCTCGAATTGGAAATCCGACAAGTGTGTACGAAGAAAAAATGTTTTAACCCTAATAGCGATACACGGTGTAGTTCATACTGGATGCCATAAAAATGCCGAATATTCGAGGGCTCCGGACTATTCTATGTTCCAAAACGACAAAATGTGGAAAGTGAATGTTGTGTATCCGTACATTTCATCTCGGTGATAAATCGGATAACCAGTATAATATAAAAATATCCTTTATCGTTATCTTTACAGGGGCCGATATACTACGATATATCGAAATCGGCTTTTATCTACGATATATTAGGAATATCGACCCACTGATTACCGATATATCCCGCGGGAAATGGGGGGCTGGAAAAAAATTACACATTGGGTATGGATAACAAAATACAGAATAATACGGAAAATCCACATAGAAGTACGGTCCGATACATATCAACCACAAATAGTTCAAGAAAAGGTACATATCTGTTATGGTTAGACCGAACACAAAATAAAATGCTTAAATTAGCGAAAGAATAATATTGAAGGATCAAATCGATTTTATGGCTATACCAGTAATAGTATTTATCTCCACCGCATCCTTAAACTTTTGACATATATCGAGTTTGCGGATAAAGGTTGATATATCGATAATCGACAAGCAAACGTACTATAGTTTGTACGATAGTCCATACGTAGTTCCATGCCATACAAAAACGTGTCTTGCCATATGCCAATTCTTCACCGCACGCGTGATTCGTCGGAGATTTTATTTCTAAAATCTTTTTTAGAATCTGGAAGAAAAGCACAGGAGGATCTGCATATCCACTGTAATTAAGTTATTTTTCTTAAATATCATCTAGGGCTTTACACGTAGGCAATTTTGTTGTCGTTATATGGCTGTCACGAAATGTCATGCAATTATGTGTCTGAAAAGTTGTGTCAAAATAGTAGTGTTGGGTATCGGGTAATTTCATATTGCAATAATTTCGATATTCGATATATTGAATATCGGTCGATCAAGGTATTCGATATATCGTACTGAGACCAACATAAAACATCGCAATAATTATCGCGATGTGAAGTACTTTTTTATTTTTTTATTTTATATAGTATGTTATTTTACCGAAAAGTAAGAATTCTTTACACCGTGAGACGCCACGTACAATGTGTTTACTCCGTAACTTCACGGTAAACGCCGCAAAATGGAACCGCAAAAAAATTACTAAGAGCGTTGTTCCATTAGGCGGTCATTCATTTACTGAAGCGACCGTTCCATTGTGTCGGATCAGTAACCAACATTTATTTTTGCGTGGCACACTTTGATTTGGCCACGTAATAAAAAAATACGATTCTGGTAATCTTCAGAGAATCTTTGGCAACAAATTGTGACCACGTATTTGTACCTGCGAAGGTAAAAAGTGACTCGTACGACGTATTCAATAAAATCTGAACGGGCGGACGAAACTTAAGATTTGTAAAAACGTACGAAAATGTCAAAATGGTTAGTGGATCGCGTGAAATAATATCCTCCGTCAATGATTCTTTTGCGTCTTCCGGTGGCCTCGCATCCTCCCTGGCGGTAGGCACATGTCATATGCGACGTGTACCCACAAGGTCGCTCAGTCGTCGTGGATATTTATTCACTTTTCCACGAGGCACGATGTTATTCGTTCATGCGCTAAGAAATTAACGTACTCCGGGTCACTTGTTGCGAACTGAAAGTGTCAGACTATGGAGCATCCAATTATGCATCCGAAGGTGCACGTTTACGCCCATAAACGTGGAGAATCAAATCCCTCATTCAGTATGTTTGTTTTTCTGACATTTTTTTTTTGGTAAGGTACTGTACAAAAGAGTACAGCTTTCAATAGACAACAACATTTCCCCCCTAATGGAACCTTACCCTAATTTCGTAATGCATAGAATTTATTACTTAGTATGGATAGAACCTTGACGTACGAGAAGTACACAATAAATTTGTCAAATGATGAACTAACAAAAAAAAAATTACCTCTCTCTCTCTCTCTTTGTTTTAACCAAAAAATTATAGCTTTCTCTATGGATTCCCAAGGGATAGAAGGCAGCATGGGAGGTTTAGAGGATGATGACACCCAGCTACTTCAAAATATGGAAACCGTACACATGGAAAACTCATTAATATATATATATAAATAATTAATATTAATGTGGAAATATGGGTTACTTGTGGCCAAATATTGATTTATATTATAAATATTGGAATTGGAATTGGAATTATATTGCATTTTTGGAATGGTAAAAAATGTGGATTTTTAATTTTATTGATGTTATAATTAGAAGTGTAATTTCTTAAATTAGGAATAATAGTTGATACTAACAGCTACAGCAGTAGTACTAGTAGGTGCAGCTAGTACTAGCTGATGCAGCACTAGTACTAGCAGCTGCAGTTAGTACTACCAGCTGCAGCACTAGTACTAACAGCTGCAGCTAGTACTAGCAGCTGTAGCTAATACTACCAACTGCAGAACTGGTACTAGCAGCTGCAGCTAGTACTACTAGCTGCAGCTATAGTACTACTAGTAGCAGTAGCTAGTACTATCAGCTGTACAACCAGCTGCAGCACTAGTACTAGCAGCTGCAACTAGTACTACCAGCTGCAGCACTAGTACTAGCAGCGTACTACTAGCTGCAGCAATAGTACTACTAGCAGCAGTAGCTAGTACTACCAGCTGCAGCACTAGTACTAGGAGCTGCAACTAGTACTACCAGCTGCAGAAGCAGTAGTACTGGCAGCTGAATACAAAAAAAAACTTAGAAATTCATTCAATATATCGTGATATATTATATTGGCGATATATCCGCTAAATATCGCGATATTTCGATAATCAATATATCGAAGCGATATATCGATTATCGAGTACCTAAAAGTTGGTACATATAGAATATCGACAAGTGGTCCTCCATACCCAACACTACAAAATAGTGAAAATACTCATTTTTTTGTTTTTTGAACATCCTTCTAAATCAACATTTCAAAATACTAAATAGGAAAAAAAATGTCTATGCTCGAATATGCCAGGATTCTCGCGAAAGTGT
The DNA here is from genome assembly GCA_037447655.1 of Zygnema cylindricum. Lineage (NCBI taxonomy): Eukaryota > Viridiplantae > Streptophyta > Zygnematophyceae > Zygnematales > Zygnemataceae > Zygnema > Zygnema cylindricum. Next base: position 147,569 of record JBBHKE010000905.1, read on the forward strand.
TAAGGAAAGTAGTTGCCACGTCATCATTGAAACTTTGAGACCTCCATTGGTCCTCAGAGTAGGCAAATCAGAAGAAGCTTATCTTGATAGTGCCGAATTCAAGTTGATTTAAACCCAACTGACTGACACGTTGACAGTTAGAATCCCAATACAAAGTCACCCCTGTGAAAGAAGATTTTCTGTGTGCTTAGTTCACCCATAGAATGCAAAGTTAGAATATGAGAATTTAGACACATTCACCCACTTTGACTTTCCCTAATAATTGCAGCCACCTTGGCATCCAAAAACTTTGAACGACCACACCCTTATGTAGCATGGACTCCCATGAGTGTGCAGCAAAAAGAATCTCTGAATTTGCTCCCTTGAGCAGTAAGTTATGGAGGGTCAAAGTTGACCTTTTGTACAAGAGCTCTCTCGGAAAGAAGCGGCTACCTACTAAATTTTCTAAGTCCTATCTCTCTCTAAACTCTATCTACTGACGTACGGCACCAATCACATTACTATCTCGTACAAAAAAGTACAGGTGGCGGTGTACTTTCTGTATGGTCATCGTACTACATGGCCGAAATGTCGACAGATGTCATATCCGGATTTGTTCCCGTAATCTCCAGAGTTGCCGCAATCCAATGTTGACGCGCCTTGTGTCCATTGAAGTGGCGATGACCGTAAAACGCCAAAAGTATATATTTTGCGATCGCGACGCCTATCGTGGCCGTCTGATCAAAACCGGATATATTTCTAGCCGTTGAAAATAGACGCGCGGTATTTGTTTCGCGGTCGAAACAAATGCGCGGTATCCGTTTTATATAATACATAAAAACTGTTTCTATGCACTACGTATCTCCTTCCCGTTAAACAAACTAGTCCTCGTGGGTCTATATAATTATTTATCAAACTCCATATACGTTGGCACTGGTCCTCCACTAATTGGATAAAGCTAATTGCTACTTTGACGGACGATAGGTACCATGTTCAAATCTTGGATCCGTTAAATCTTGTATAACTCTATCAAGATTGGCCTTCCTGTCCTCTTTAGACAGTCTAGGCAACCATGGCTCTAACTCCTCCTCTAGTCTTTAGTGACTGCGACAAGTGTAGGGACTTGAGAGTGTGGGGAATTGAGAGAAGAGTTAGAGGCAGGCTGTCACTGTCTCCTTTTTGCCTTTTATTTTACAATCTCTAGACCTAGAAAATACTTGAATTTCAACACCCCCCTTATTTTCTAGTATACTTTTCTTTCAACTCCCATCGAAAACAACAAATACATATATATATATATTTTTTCTTTTCCCTTTTTTCCTTCATGAAGCTTTAAGCGAATACCTTCATATTTAAGAAAGTGTATTTGATGATCCGAAATAATTTCATCTTGTTGATCATACATTTTATTTTGCATGCCACTTTTGATAAATCCGAGCAACAATTTTATCCACCTACTCCCTTTTTCATCCAAGCAAAATCCACTATCCCTTTTGCATTTCCAACAGTCAGCCCCATCCCAAATCTGCAACATATACCCGGATGATAACCCTTTTACAGGCACATCTTCATAAGCGACATTACACCAAGGAGTGATGTCAAATCCACCCTCCCCCAAATTTTCCCAAAAGCCACTAGTCTCCACTAATTTCCTCATAAGATCTATATCTTCCTTACTCATATTTTTATCCATGATAATTACCCCATTTTCTGAACTTTCCTCACTCTCTCTAATGGAATTCTTTCCACTATCACTTTCTATTTTTATTCCCAAAAAAAATTTATCCTCCCATAAACCTTTCATTTAATATTCCTCTTCTCCCCTATCCTTGGAATCCGTCGTAGTTCCCCTTTCCGACCAGTTTTGTGTTTCCAAAATATCTATGAAACTATCCTCAATATTTTGAACTTCCTTAAGTTTCTCCTCTCTCTTTAATTCCCTTATACCGTCAAAAGTACACCGTTGCTTTTGTGGAATTTCTATATGCATTTCTCTCTTCCGTATACTACCAATACGGAGAAGCTCCAAAATATCTTCATCCTCTTTCTCCTCTTCCCCTTGTTCCTCCTCATCTACTTTTTACTTCTAAGTTCTTCCAAACAAGGGCATTTCTCCATATAGTGACCTGAATCCTTATAAAAGAAGCAAACCCCTCTTTTAAAAGCCCTCTTTTCTTTTCCTCTCCCTCTTTTTCCACCAAAGTTCTGGTATGGTTTACTTTTGTCTCTCTTCCTCTCATCACGCTTCCGCCAATCACCATTATTCCTCTTATCACACCTTCGCGTGTCACCACCAGCTGTTAGTGCATTCACCTTATCACTTCCCCTACGAAGCTCTAAGGTGCTTTCCCTCACAAGAATCATCCCCATGGTAATGCTCCAAGTCCATGAGGAGCAATTCATTGCCTGCATACGGTAAATTATGTCTTTGTAGTCATCTGGAAGTTTTATGATTAGTGTGTTAATCTTTCTCACCTCAGATTCTACATAACTTGCACTAGCAAACTCAACATATTATGTAGCAACATCATTGGAAAACTCTATCAAGCTACCCCTTGATAAACATAGGCCTCTATTTCTTGTTTTACTAATTGGTGCCTCTGTATAGTTTCACTCTTATAAATCTGAATCAGTGTTTCCTAGATTTCTGAAGACTTGGTTAGGTTTAAAAGAATGATAGCTACGAATTTAGACACATATCTAAATATGAGTTGTTTTGCTACAGTGTTTTTAAACTCCTAGATATTACCGTCATTTTCTTCAGTTTTAGTTATAACCCCTACAAGTGGAACCGTAGCCGAGAGTCTAGCTCCCATCACCATAGGTGTTCCTTTTCCTTTCTCCCCAATTTTTTTTCCATGGAAATGATTTTCCCTTCACCTTCCGTTGCCTCTGAACTCTGGTTTGTTTTCTGGGAAGCCCTATATTAATCTCCATAGTGAGTTCCATCGAAGCTCGGTGATGGACACCTCACTTGTCCTGAAACAATTCCCCATAAGTTCTTTTCGAAAAACAATCCCTCAATCGTAAACTCCTAATAAGTGAAGCATGATCAATCAAACATAGGCACCCTAGATGGTGGGCCCATAACTTAAAACTCTAAGACCTCCAATTGTCCTCAAAGTAGGCAACTTACAAGAAGCTTATCTAGATAGTGACGACTTGAAGTGAATTTAAACCCAGCTCACTAACAATGTGATAGTCAAAATCCCAATATAAATTCACCCCTGTGAAAGAAGACTTTCTGTGTGCTTAGTTCCCCCACAGAATGCAAAGTACAAATATGAGAATTTGGACACATTCACCAACTTTGACTTTCCCTAATAAATGCAACCACTCTGGCTGGCAAAAATTCTAATCGACTACAGCTATGTGTAGCATGGGCTCCGCTGAGTCTGCAGCAAAAATAATCTTTGAATTTGCTCCCTCAGCACTAAGTTATGGAGGGTCAAAGTTGAACTTTTGTACAGGAACTCTCTCGGAGAGAGGTGGCTACCTACTAAATTTTTGAAGTCCTATCTCTCTCTAAACTTTATCTACTGACGTACGGCACCAATCACATTAGTGTGTCGTACAAAAAAGTAAAGGTGTTGGTGTACTTTCTGTACGACCATCGTACTACATTGCCGAAATGTTGACACATGTCATATCAGGATTTGTTCCCGTAATCTCTCGAGTTGTCGTAATCCAATGTTGACACGCCACGTGTTTTTTGATGTGGCGATGACCGTAAAACCCCAAAAGTACACATTCCCCAATCGCGACGCCTATAGTGGCTGTGCGATCAAAACGTGATATATTTCTATCCGTTGAAAATAGACGCGCGGTATTTGTTTCGCGATCGAAACAAATGCGCGGTATCCGTTTCATATAAAAAACGGTACTCCGTACTATTTAAAACTGTATCTATGCATTACATATCTCCTTCCTGTTAAACGAACTAGTCCACGTGTAACTATATAAATATTTATCAAACTCTATATACGTTAACACTGGTCTTAGACTTATACGATAAAGCTAACTGCTACTTTGACGGACGACTGGTACTAAGTTCAATTCTTGGGTCCGTCAAACCTTTTGTAACTCTATCAAAATTGGCCTTCCTGTCCTCTTTGGGCAGTCTAGGTAGCCATGGCTCTAACTCCAACTTTAGTCTTCAGTGATTGCGACAATATGGGGACTTGAGAGAAGAGTTAGAGGCAGGCTGTCACTGTCTCATTTTTGCCTTTTATTTTATAATCTCTAAACCTAGAAAATACTTGAATTTCAATAGTTGTTTTGCAAGCGTTCCTTTCCTATATCCCATGTGGATCTCCTCTCCTAGTGCCAGAATGAAGATATCTTTGGGCAAATTATGGGACGAGGCTAGAGTTTTGACATGGGTGAGGGAGTAGGGCATCAGGTGCCTCACTAATATAATAGCAGGTTTGGAGGATTGAGGTTGATAATTAGGCGGTGAAATGGGGGAACCTTGTTCTTTCAGTTTCTCGTGCTCCTCCCCCCAGCTTTCTTATTTTCCGCGTCTGAATCTGATGCGGGCAGGGACTGTGGTGTATCGTTTCCCACGTGTTCTGCCAAGTATCTTTCAAACCAATCTTGGTTGCTCCTTTTCTCATTTTCCAATGTTTGTTTTTTAAGCCTTTTTTCTTTTCCCGCTTTGTAATTTTTGAAGCTGAGTAGAAGTTTCTTGGTGGTCCAGAGCGGTGGTTGTGTAGGTTTAATTTCGAGGCATATCTCTTAGTTCAGAATAACTGCCCCGGGAGTAAAAGATAACGGTCCAATGGCCTTTCGGTTATGGTCCCCTTGGGCTATTCTTTGTCTGTTTGTTCTCTGCACCGAGATGGAAGGATAAAGCTATCTGCGACTGTCTCCTACACCCACATTCCAGGCTCCGGATAAAAAGGATGGGGCATGGTGAGCTTTAGGGGGTCCCAAATTCCAACCCATTACATTGTCATCATCCCCACCCGCTATGGTCTGCTTTTCAAGCTCCGCAAGCATCTGCAATAATTCCTATTTTTGTCGCAGGAGTTTCTGTGCTGCAGTCAGAGTGGAGGTTTTCAAACTGAGAGCATCAAATTCGGATGCCATGGCGGCCAATTGTTAACTTTGTTGTTGAAATATCCTCTCTCGTGTGAGTGTTGGCGGGTTTGGAGGTGGCTCCGGTGTTTCAGTCGTGGGCTGAAAGCAACGCCCCCATGGGTAGAGGAGCAAAAGAGGGAGAGTGTTTATCGCAGTTTCTCCTTCTCCAGTGAACAAGGCGAATTGCATCATTTCTTTCGGTACCCCATTCTTGCGGAAGCATTGTTTTTCCAGGTGTCGTAGGAAGCCGCACGCGAAACACTTGGAACCTTTGGTTGTGTATTTCCCCCTGAGTTTTTGGACATCTGAGCATCATCGAATTTTGGCAATTTTATTTGCCTCAACTGTGATTAAGACAATTTAGTAGTTTTAGATCGAGGAGTTGGGTGGTAATTCCCCTTGGTTACCAGTGTTCTGTCCCCCCCCCCCTTCTGTTTGTTTTCCCTCTTGCTGCCTATCCGTCTTTTCGGATCTTTCTTTCTCCCACTCTTTTTGCTTGAGTACAAGTTCGAGTTTGAGTTTCCGGGGGCAGCGTTGTTGTTCTTTGGTCTAAAATAGACCGCAGAAGCCACCCAAACTATCATGCAAGAAGCTAAGCGAAGCTAGGCCAATGAACAATCATATGAAATGCATCCTCCATTTAACATACAACAACATTTTGTTGTTCTACAACCACCGGTGCAGGTGGAGGAGCAGCAGTAGTAGTAGAAGTAGACATGATACACTCTCGGAAGCTATCAAGAATCCTACCAAACAGCTGTTCTTAAGTGATCAACAATTCTTATACAAGCATCCAAATCTCACAAAACTCTATCAGAATATAGAGTAACATAAACACTGACAACTACCAAAGTTTCAGCACAATTGACCCAACAACACTCAAGATATAATACTCAGAAGTTTCCCAAAAAACTGTCTGCAGTTTTACTACTTGGAAGTCTGGATACATAAAAATGCTCTAAGTCCTAAGTCTTATACTTTCGGTGTTCTACCGCCGATAACAGTGTACCTGAGAGGTACGTCCAAAATCAACCTTAGAAATTCATTCAATATATCGTGATATATTATATTGGCGATATATCCGCTAAATATCGCGATATTTCGATAATCAATATATCGAAGCGATATATCGATTATCGAGTACCTAAAAGTTGGTACATATAGAATATCGACAAGTGGTCCTCCATACCCAACACTACAAAATAGTGAAAATACTCATTTTTTTGTTTTTTGAACATCCTTCTAAATCAACATTTCAAAATACTAAATAGGAAAAAAAATGTCTATGCTCGAATATGCCAGGATTCTCGCGAAAGTGTTAAGGAAAGTAGTTGCCACGTCATCATTGAAACTTTGAGACCTCCATTGGTCCTCAGAGTAGGCAAATCAGAAGAAGCTTATCTTGATAGTGCCGAATTCAAGTTGATTTAAACCCAACTGACTGACACGTTGACAGTTAGAATCCCAATACAAAGTCACCCCTGTGAAAGAAGATTTTCTGTGTGCTTAGTTCACCCATAGAATGCAAAGTTAGAATATGAGAATTTAGACACATTCACCCACTTTGACTTTCCCTAATAATTGCAGCCACCTTGGCATCCAAAAACTTTGAACGACCACACCCTTATGTAGCATGGACTCCCATGAGTGTGCAGCAAAAAGAATCTCTGAATTTGCTCCCTTGAGCAGTAAGTTATGGAGGGTCAAAGTTGACCTTTTGTACAAGAGCTCTCTCGGAAAGAAGCGGCTACCTACTAAATTTTCTAAGTCCTATCTCTCTCTAAACTCTATCTACTGACGTACGGCACCAATCACATTACTATTTCGTACAAAAAAGTACAGGTGGCGGTGTACTTTCTGTATGGTCATCGTACTACATGGCCGAAATGTCGACAGATGTCATATCCGGATTTGTTCCCGTAATCTCCAGAGTTGCCGCAATCCAATGTTGACGCGCCTTGTGTCCATTGAAGTGGCGATGACCGTAAAACGCCAAAAGTATATATTTTGCGATCGCGACGCCTATCGTGGCCGTCTGATCAAAACCGGATATATTTCTAGCCGTTGAAAATAGACGCGCGGTATTTGTTTCGCGGTCGAAACAAATGCGCGGTATCCGTTTTATATAATACATAAAATCGTACAAAAACTGTTTCTATGCACTACGTATCTCCTTCCCGTTAAACAAACTAGTCCTCGTGGGTCTATATAATTATTTATCAAACTCCATATACGTTGGCACTGGTCCTCCACTAATTGGATAAAGCTAATTGCTACTTTGACGGACGATAGGTACCATGTTCAAATCTTGGATCCGTTAAATCTTGTATAACTCTATCAAGATTGGCCTTCCTGTCCTCTTTAGACAGTCTAGGCAACCATGGCTCTAACTCCTCCTCTAGTCTTTAGTGACTGCGACAAGTGTAGGGACTTGAGAGTGTGGGGAATTGAGAGAAGAGTTAGAGGCAGGCTGTCACTGTCTCCTTTTTGCCTTTTATTTTACAATCTCTAGACCTAGAAAATACTTGAATTTCAACACCCCCCTTATTTTCTAGTATACTTTTCTTTCAACTCCCATCGAAAACAACAAATACATATATATATATATTTTTTCTTTTCCCTTTTTTCCTTCATGAAGCTTTAAGCGAATACCTTCATATTTAAGAAAGTGTATTTGATGATCCGAAATAATTTCATCTTGTTGATCATACATTTTATTTTGCATGCCACTTTTGATAAATCCGAGCAACAATTTTATCCACCTACTCCCTTTTTCATCCAAGCAAAATCCACTATCCCTTTTGCATTTTCAACAGTCAGCCCCATCCCAAATCTGCAATATATACCCGGATGATAACCCTTTTACAGGCACATCTTCATAAGCGACATTACACCAAGGAGTGATGTCAAATCCATTACCCCCCAAATTTTCCCAAAAGCCACTAGTCCCCACTAAGCTCCTCATAAGATCTATATCTTCCTTACTCATATTTTTATCCATGATAATTACCCCATTTTCTGAACTTTCCTCACTCTCTCTAATGGAATTATTTCCACTATCACTTTCTATTTTTATTCCCATAAAATATTTCTCCCCCCATAAACCTTTCATTAAATATTCCTCTTCTCCCCTATTCTTGGAATCCCCTCTAGTTTCACGTCTCCCTTTTATTCGAAATCCGTTGAAGTTCCCCTTTCCGACCAGTTTTCTGTTTCCAATATATCTATGAAACTATTCTCAATATTTTGAACTTCCTCAAGTTTCTCCTCTATCTTTAATTCCCTTACAACTCCAAAAACACACCATTGCTTTCGTGGAATTTTTGTGTGCATTTCTCTCTTCCCCATATTACCGATGCGGAGAAGCTCCAAAATATCTTCATCCTCTTTCTCCTCTTCCCCTTGTTCCTCCTCATCCACATTCCAACTTCTAAGTTATTTCAAACAAAGGCATTTCTCCATATAGTGACCCGGTTTCTTACAAAAGAAGCAAACCCCTCCTTCGAAGCCCCCTTTTCTTTTCCTCTCCCTCTCTTTCCACTAAAGTTCCGGTATAGTTTACCTTTGTCTTTCTTCCTCTCATCACGCTTCCGCCAATCACCATTATTCCTCTTATCACGCCTCCACCAGTCACCACTAGGTGTTAGTGCATTCACCCTGTCACTTCCCCTACGAAGTTCCAAGGTGCTTTCCCTCAGAAGAATCATCCCTATGGTAATGCTCCAAGTCCATGAGGAGCAATCCATTGCCTACATACGGTGAATTATGTCTTCGTAGTCATCTAGAAGTTTTATGATTAGTGTGTTAATCTTTCTCACCTAGTTTCACGTCTCCCTTTTCCTCGAAATCCGTTGAAGTCTCCCTTTCCGACCAGTTTTCTGTTTCCAAAATATCTATAAAACTATCCTCAATTTTTTGATCTCCCTCAAGTATTTCCTCTCTCTTTACTTCCTTTATACCTCCAAAAGCACACTGTTGCTTACGTGGAATTTCTGTGTGCTTTTCTCTCTTCCCCATACTACCGATGCGGAGAAGCTCCAACATATGTTCATCCTCTTTCTCCTCTTCCCTTTCTTCCTCCTCATCCACATTCAAACTTTTAAGTTCTTTCAAACAAGGGCATTCCTCTATATAATGACCCAGTTCCCTACAAAAGAAGCAAACCCCTTTTTTCAAAGCTCTCGTTTCTTTTCCTCTCCCTCTCTTTCTACCAAAGTTCCGATAAGGTTTACCTTTGTCTTTTTTCCTCTCATCACGCTTCCGCTCGTCATCGCCGTTCCTCTCATCACGCTTCCGCCGATCAGAACCAGCTGTAAATGCATTCACACTGTCACTTCCCCTACGAAGCTCCAAAGTGCTTTCCCTCACAAAAATTATCCCCATGGTAAAGCTCCAAGTCCATGAGGAGACATCCATTGCCTGCATATGACAAATGATGTTTTCGTACTCATCTGGGAGTTTCATAAATAGTGTGTTAATCTTCCTCCCCTCAGATTCTACATATCCCGAACTAGCAAGCTCAACATATAGCGCAGCAATATCATTGTAAAACTCTATCATGCTAGCGCCTTTATAAACATAGGCATCTATTTCTTGTTTTACTAATTGCTGCCTCTGAATATTCTCACTCTTATAAATCTGACTTAGTTGTCATGCCGCATCTCGTCGGCCATTTTAGTTGTTTATATTTAGGTGTTAGGACGGGCATCCGCTACATTAATTTGTATTTGGGGTTATTTGGGTTTCGCAGGACTGTACGACGTGTACCGTACGACCTACATTCTCCGTAATTTCCGGGATGACGATTTGGACCGTACCCGCGGTCCTACCGTACGACATATATTTTTTGCGATTTCCGCCGATAGTGGATTTGATTATTTCGCGTCGACCGTACGACTTACGTCGACCGGAATTCCCGCGGCCACAAATTGGACCGTACTTGCGGTCCTGCCGTACCTGTTTTTATTTTTTGGATTTTTGACGACAATGAATCGGGTCGATTCACGTCGACCGTACTTATTTATTTTTTCCAAGATTTTTCGCCGACAACTTACGTTAAAATTCACGACGGTACAAATAAACTTACCGTACTATATACATTTTCCGCGATTCTCGCCGACGATAATTTTGATCATTTCACGGCTATCGTACAAGCTTCCGCTCCCTTGAATCCAGGCCGACAACAAATTTTAATCATTTCCCGTGGAGTAGCATCTCGGCCGTCGACACAAAGTATGTAATTTTCGTAATATCACATCTGGACCGTCGACGCAAGTGACAGACAAATCGACTGTCAGTTTTGACGAAGCGACGTGATTGGACCATTTTAAGGCGTGAACCATTTGGAGGTTCACGCATTCACATGTAGATAGGAAGGGTTTTAATCTGTAGGTTATAGATTCTGTAACGTAGGGCATAGGATTTCGGCCTCCTATTGGCTGAATCCAAACTAGACGCAAATACTTACATAGCACGCTGTACTCTGATTGGCTTTTTTTCGCTAGGCGTAGTTTTTGTTACTTAGTTCATTTTGGATCATTTCATGCACACAATTTTCAAGTGCAGGAATTATTCATTTTATTTATTTTCAGTATTGAGGATTTTCTGCAGCCATCTTTTATTTGTAAAATTGTCCGAACAGCTTAGTGGCAATTTTCTGCCTTTGCGTGAAGCGTCTAGTTTTCTATCATATTATCAATATCTTGTAAAGCCTTACATATTCATCTATGCGGCTTCGGCCAAGACCTACACGGTTTCCCTTCACTTTTCTCGTCATTTTTAGTGGATTTCGACCACGTTCTCACGACACAAACTTCTTTTCTCGGCTGTGGCTGAACTTTAATTAGTGTGGAAGTTGCATGTTGGGATTATTGATTTGTTGTTTTTATTTCTTGTGATTGTGTATTTATTTCTATTTGGCTTATGCGCATCTTTTGAGTTTGGCTATCTCAAACCTCATAAGTGTCGGGCATATTGTCATTTTCAGTTTTTATTTATCTTTCTCGGTTGTTTATGCTTTGATTTATTTTATTTAAGTATAAATTCAGATTATCCTTGATAAGATAACTCCTGCAAGGAATATAAATAGACCGTGGGGCCTAGTGGTCATCCATCGGCTTAGTATTCCTGCACTTGAAAATTGTCGTATTTTCTTTTCTCGCTTGTTTGTTTTTATTTCAATTTCGGTTTTCTTTTTATTTAAAGAAAAAAAAAAATATTTAAAAAAAATCAAAAATATATATTTATAGATACATTTCTACAAAAATCTATAACTAGCTTTACATTTATAATTACCATTTGCTTGTTAGTTGACGTTTTATCTTATTGGCCAATTTTCGGCCAACGATATACTACACTAACTTAAGTATTTGGTTTTTGTTTTCCCCATTTTCTTTGTTATATATCTTGAGCATCGTTTGCTCACATTGAGACATACTTCACTAAGGAGTGGAGTTAGTGGAGCGGATCCGTTCTTGGGAGCTCTGCAAAACTTCGGTTGTAGCGAACAACCGCAGTTCACCCTTGGCAATCACCAGATTGCTAAGAGTGTTATGTAAGTATCACGATGCCTTGCGGGTACAGGCGCGGGCTAAGGTAGTCAGTTGATCGTATAGAGGGATCGTGTTTGGAGTGGATTAGTGTTAATCCACTTGTATTGAGCATCGCATTGGTCCAGCTTTTCATGTTTGCTATCTGGCCCTGAGTGGCCTTGGATGAGTTTGCTTTGCCCGGTGTGGGATTTCTTCCATAGATCTTGCCGTTGGAGGCACTGGTTTGCTCTTTTGTGGATTGTGCCTCTTTAGATCTGCACTTGGGAGTGCTTGGATAAAAAGTTATTTGCCTTTATAGATCTGGCCCTTCGGCCTTGTCCCCTTGTTTGCAGGGTAGAAGGTTTTGGTAATACGGCTTCCTAATAGATCCGGCCATCGAGGCCTTGTTAGAGATTGATTGGCTGATTGGACAAGAGAGTGGTGTGGCCTGACATTTGAAGCATATCGGTTAGATCAATTTTGTTAGCTGGTCATCATTTGGTGTTATCATTTTTTATGCCCACTGATTGGGATAATCTTGATTATCCTGGCGGAACCACTCGATCTTTGGCCTCCATTAGGCCCACGGAATCCGGACCATCAGATTTATCTAGTCTTTTGGACCATCCTCTCCCGAATATCTCGGGTCAAATTTCCCCTTCGGTTCGATCTACTCTCACCTCAGTATATCTTCCTTATCATCAGAGTCTTCCACATTTTTTGAAGAGGAATCTGACCACGATTCCCTTGACGGGTCGAATTCCAATTCATTATCTTTTTGGTTTCCACAAATTACAAATTCATTAGTATCCCCAAGCATTCCATTATTGGAAATGGCTTCCACATCCGAGGGAGGGGGTCGCCTTCATTTCTGTTTTTCAAGAATGAAAGACACCGTGAGTTTATCGCATTTTCGAATGCTATTCGATACCGAAATTCGTGATCTTGCATTTCGGTACCAAGACCGGTTCGACCTACGGGTCGCTTTCTCTCTTTTAGGCCGTTACTTTCGCGGTTCAGCCCTTACTCTTTACTCCCGCAAGTATGATTTCGTACTTGCGATGACAGAGTTTTCTCCAGCTTTTGCTGGGGGTCCACCTATTATACGACAACCAGAAATTCCCTACCAACCGGCTATTCCGAAAGTCCTTGATCTCAACGGTGATGTTATTACAGCAGCAGTTGCGGAAATACCGCAACAGTTTGCTATAGCCGCACGTGTTGGAATCCCAGCACGACCAACGATGACGATCCCTATATTGGATCCGCTCTCGGTCATGTTTGAAATGTTGCAAGCGGAATACCGTATGCAAAACCCTGACCAAGTTCGTGAGTTAATGAACTTCGAACGGAAGTTAGGAGAGACCGCCCCTGCCATGCGTGCTCGCATAGAAGCTCTTCGTGAAGCATTGCGGGACCTAATGTCGGATGCTGAAGCTGTCCAAAAATTTGTAGTACATTTTCCGAGTTAGTCTAAGAAATTTATTCAGAGTCACTTGACTCAAACGTACGGCTTGAAGTTCACTATCGACCAAGCCGCCCAAAATGCCGAGGAATACGAAATGCAAAATTGTTGGTGGGAAGCCCATGACCATCCTAATGCCGTCCCGAAGAACCGATTATTCCACCATGGAACAATCCTCGTCCTAACAACCGGCCTCCTAAAGTCCCGGCCATGGGAACCCCACCTGATACTCCCGAAAACCGATTATGTTTTCGATGTGGGAAGACGGGGCATGATGCCCGAATGTGTCCAGACAAAACAGTTACCTGTACGCATTGCAAGCAAACATGACACTACGTCCATCGTTGTCATATAAAGAACCCGGAAATTTCCTATCACAATCAAATTAAAAATGGTGGCATTCCCGCTCGATCCGCAAAACCCGTTCAACATGTTAAAGAACCGGAGAAGGACACCACTCCACCTTGGGTATCTCGATGAGAGAGAGAGAGCGTTAAAAAATGCAAGAGCAAATGGTGGCTATAATGAAGGAACAATTCGCAGCCTTCATGACTCAAATGAAGCCACAATTTACATGCCTGGCTCGCACTCTTGTACACATGCCCACGTTGGCAAGTCGAATCTTACGAGATTCCACCATCCAACAACGAGAGGTTACCTTCGACAGAGGTTCGACCGATCACAGCCGTGACAATAAACTCTTAACACCCGCATTCCTTTGTCATTCACTAAAGAACCTTCTCCTCCCTTGCCCGAAACCGCTTTAGCCATCGCGGCTGAAGCTCTCAACATAGTGGATCGAACTATACCTAAGGCACACCGCGTGAAGGAACGCTTGTGCATTCTATCCACTATGATTTCGTGAAACTCTGAGACCTCCATAAGTCCTCAGAGTGGACAGCTTCTAAGAAGCCTCTAGGATAACCCTGACCCCTTTGTGTTTCAGCAAAAACAACTGCCACCCTCGCAGACAATTGTAGAAATTAATGGTCTTTTTAAGTATCTTCTAGGTCTGAATAGAAATATAGAAAGAAGTCGAGGCAGTCTACCTCTAACTTCTCTCTCCAACTCTCAAACTTGTTGCAGTCACTAAGAAATTGGAGTGGAAGCTAGAGCCATGGATACCTAGGCTATCCAGAGGTTTACGGGATATAAATATTAGTTTATTTATAATTAAGAATATATTTACTAAAATGTATATGCCACCTCCAAGAATTGAACCTGCAACCTGCCGGCCGAAAACCAGTCGGTAGCCGGTAGCTTTAAACCGTTAACTAGATAATGTTATGTATTATAGGGTTTGATATATAATTAAACATTTATATATAGGATAGTTCTATTAACTGAAATAGTTTTACGGGGATATAGATCCAGTTATGTAAAAGTACGGATTACGGTGCGGATAAGAAACCAATACCGCGCATTTATTTATTACGGCTACGAATAAATGTGAATTTAATCGGACGGCCGCAATTAACGCCGAGATCGCGGAGGAGGATTTCGGCAGTTTGTAGTCATCGCCACATCGGATGACACGTGGCAAAATTACATTGGATCGTGGTATCTCCGGAGATTACGGCACCAAATCCGGATATGAGATGTGTCGACATTTAGGCCATGTCGTACAATGTCCGTACAAAAAGTACACTTGCAGCTGTACTTTTGTGTACCGAGGAGTAATCTGATTGGCTTAATGTGCCCATTCAAATAGGTGTTCGCTTCCATTGGCGAATGTTATATAATTTATACAAGAGCAACCCGACAAACTTTATTTGAACAAATTGGATCTAAGGTGGTAGCCCCACGTCTGTCTCATCTCATTTCCATAATCAGTATGTCTTATATTCCATAAACAATAACCTACATCCTTAAAACTCACACAAAAAACAAGACTTAAATGACCTCAAAAACTGACAAAATACAAAACATATACTACGAAAAGGATGAGTTGTATTCCACAAACAATAACCTGCATCCTTAAAACTCACACAAAAAACATGACTTAAATGACCTCAAAAACCGACAAAATACAAAAAATATACTACAAAGAGGATGCCTTACATTCCATAAACAATGACTTGCACTCTTAAAACTCACACAAAAAACATGACTTAAATGACCTCAAAAACCGACAAAATACAAATCATATACTACGAAGAAGTTTCGATATAGTGCCTCTTCACAGTCGCCTTTGCATCTATCGACGAATTTCATATAATTTACACAATCAATCCTACAAACTCTATTTCAATAAATTTGAATCCGAGGAGCTAGCTCTATGTTTGTTTCAATTCCATAGTTCGAAAGTCTTCTAATCCATAAAAAATGACCTACATCCTTATCAGACACAAAAGCAAAGGAAGCATATATTAAATACACGTCAAAACAGAGCTCATAATGCTTAGGGTGTTTGGTTAGATTTGCAACTGCTCATTCTTAATATGAACTGTTGATGGTTTTTTCAAATATACAATCTTTGTTGTGGTCTATTAAATTACAGGTGAAAGAAACATGTCAAAAATAACCCTTTAAAATTAAACCTTACTTACTGCGTGTTTTTAGTAGTTCACTCTGCGCTTAGCACACTACAATTTTAGACCCATTTCTCATTTTTCACTTTCATTTCTTCAAGTTTTATTTCCCCTTCTCGAATTGCAACCATAAGTTCTTCTCTCTCATTTTCTTTCTATTTTTGTTCCCATTTATCTTCTTCGTCTTTGCGTCGACAGTCAATGTCAAAAACTAGTGGACGCTCGATCGACTTTGTTTTGGGATTGTTAAACCTTTGTAACGCCTCTATTTTCTCTTTGTCAAATTGATCCGCCTTAAAGATAATACTAGAAATTCTTCCCACCAACCAATTTAAATCATCATTTCTTTGGGACGAGGCATTGTTTTCTTCATCCTCACGAACTCCTCTAATTTTTGTTCATACAAGGTTCGAGAATTTTGATACATCGGCACTAAATTGCGAGAATGGTGGTTGTTTTCATGCTATATCTTGTTTTGGTTGGCGCACAGATTTCTTGCTCTCCGGCAAGGTGAACACTTCTATAACCCTCTCTTCTGTAATGTTAAGAGCCCCCCCCCACATTTCGCACTCTCCTTCATCTTCATCAACGTTGCTTTTTTGCCTCTTGCACCATGAAACTGTGAGACCTCCATAAGTCCTCATATTGGACAGCTTCCAAGAAGCCTCTAGGATAACCCTCACCCCTTTGTGTTTCAGCAAAAACAACTGCCACCTTGGCAAACAATAACTCTGACCACCTTCACCGTTGTAAAGGCAAGACTCCCATGAGTCGATAGCAAAAAGAATCTCTGAATTTGCTCCCCTGAGCAGTAAGTTATGGAGGGTCAAAGTTGACCTTTTGTACATAAGCTCTCTAGGAGTGAGGGTACTATCTCCTAATTTTTCTAAGTCCTATCTCTCTCACACACTCTATCTACTGATGTACGGAGCCAATTAGATTACAGTTCCGTACAAAAAAGTACAACTGCTGGTGTACTTTCTGTACGGACACTATACAACATGGCCTAAATGTTGACACGTGGTATGTCCGGATTCGCTCCCTTAATCCTCGAAGATGCTGCGATCCAATATCATTCCGCCACGTGTCATCCGATGTGGCGATGACCAAAAACTGCCGAAATCCTCTTCCGCGATCTCGACGTTAATTCCGGCCGTCCGATTAAATTCACATTTAATCGTAGCCGTCATGAATACATGCGCGGTATTCATTTCATTAAAGAAATAAATGCGCGGTATTGGTTTCTTATCTGTACCATAATCCGTACTTTTACATTACTGGATCTATGTCTCCCGTAAACAGTTTCAGTTAAATAAACTATCCTATGTATGAATGTTTAATTAAATATTAAACCATATTATACGTAACACTAGTTGAAGACTTAACGGGTAAGGCTATTGGCTACCGGCTGTCTACCGTCCGGTAGGTACCACGATCAAATCTTGTGGCCGGCACATAACTTTTAGCAAATAAACCCCTAACTAATATTTATTTCTGGTAAACCTCTGGATAGCCTAGGTAGCCATAGCTCTAGCTCCCTCTCCAATTTCTCAGTGACTGCGACAAGTTTGAGAGTTGGAGAGAGAAGTTAGAGGTAGACTGCCTCGGCTTCTTTCTATGTTTCTAATTTGACCTAGAAAATACTTTAAATGGACCATTTATTTCTACATTTCCGACTCACCAAAAATCTCCCCTGTGTCGTTTACCTCCGAAAGCTCAGCTGCAGCTGCCACGTTACAAGCACTTTAGCTGCACATAAATCTGGCTCCTATTCAGCCTATTTCCATAGAGGAGGGAAAGTCCCTCTATCCTCACATCAGTTTTTTGGATAACGGGAAGGGTGTTTTGTTGATCAATGGTATAGCCCCTTCCCTGCCTCTCATAGATATGGGTGCAAAGCCGGTGATATTGGGCTCTAGCTTTGCACTTAAGCTTGGTCTAACTCCGGACAAGCCTCAATCCACTTCTACTCGCTTGTTAACATCAGCGGGTACAACCGAGCTAGTCCTTGGAATCACTAAGGAACCGCTTGTTTTCAGGTTCCAGAACAAAACGGCCATGGACTTTGCTGAAATCTCGGTTCACGCTCTAGTCACTAAATGTAGTGACTATGAATGCCTAGTGGGACAAGACGTTATATTTCGTGTAGGGGGTGGAGTTGACATGCATGATCAGACATTTTCTTATAGGCCCACTAACTTCCCAGAACGCAAAATCTGCATTCCGCTAATTTCCGCTAGGAAGCCCATGCCAGTTATGGCAAATTCGGCCACATCCATACCTGCATTTTCAGGGAATTCAGTGGGGGCCGAAATATTTCATTCATTGTCAGCAGAAGAAATTCTGCCTGATAGTTTTTACTTACCAAAATTTTTTAGTGACCCAGGTTTTCTTATAGATATAAAGGAATTTGACCGAATCTATAACCAAACCTTGTCAGTTCCATTTTTTCTGGTCACTCCTACAATCCTAGTCCCTACAAACTCTTCTGGGTTTATTCCCTTTAATTGGAATCCGGTCCAATTGAAACCTCATCCAAATGGAGTGGTGATTTTGGACCTCTTCGCTAGAATAGGCACTTCCCTTCTTGCATGTTTGCGGAATGGATTATTAATCTGATTTTATTATTTGGTTGAGATTGATCCGTTAGCACGGAAAGCACAATTACATCATTGTAATCTGTTGCATTCCCAATACCCGCATTTGTTACCAAAATCTGCATACGAGCATATGCATATTGCCCTCCCACAAGACATTCGGATTGTGGGTAACCATCACTTACTAGATATTGGTCCAATCAATCTAGTTTTTGGCGGATGGGAGTGCCAGGGAATGTCGAGGGCCGGGAAAGGTCTCGGATTAGCCGATCCCCGCACCAAATTATTTTTTGAGTTGGTTCGCATCCTACATTTTTTACAAATCGGTGGAGGAGTAGATATGCATGATCAGACCTTCTCCTACCGTCCCTCTAATTTTCCCGGTCGCAAAATCTGCCTCCCTCTTGTCTCTGCTCGCAAGCCGTTGCCCACTATGGCATTTTTGGCTTCCGCTCTCCCTTCATTTTCGAGTATCGAACTTCGAGAAGACAATGGCGACTCGTTTTTCTCGGAAAGGATCCATAACGTCGACACCGAGGTCTTCGTTGACTCCGTGAGGCCAACTTGTTTGTTCGTCCTCCTCCTACAAACATTCAGGCTGCCCTTCTTCCTTTCCATAAGGTGCAGCGTTGCATTCAAAAGGAATGTCCCCCTAATTTCAGTGTCAATGTACCGGGTCAACCTCTCAAGTTGCTTCCTACCTTAGTTTCTTACCCACATTCACATGCATTCTCTAATGACGGTCCTGGCATGCTCCGAAACATTCACACCGGTGAGCTCGAAGAGCCCACCTCTACGGAACGAGAACATCTAATGCATTTCATTCCTGGCACTACAGCCGCTCCTGGTCTTACAGAACGTCAAAGGTGCACTTTATTAGGTCGTGTCATGGACCCTCAGTCTTTGTCTTTTGTTTTAGGTTTGCAGCTGGTCGCCACTCTCAGGCACATCCGTCTTAACCAGCTGGGGGGGGGGGGAATGCATCACTAAGAAAATATTTCCGTCCCACTCTCCAAGGGACTACATTTCAATTTTTCCTCTTTCCTTCTCCAATTCCACCAGTTTCGGAAATCTCTATTTACGATTTCCTCAATCCTCCCCATATGTCCTGGTCTATCCTTGCATACACGGCTGTCCAGTCTACAAGTTTCATTTAGATACCACCCACTCCTCATTGGAGTGCTGCTTTCCCAACACGTAGTTGGAATCATTCGGTTGATTGCCTTAAACAATCACCTCTAGCTTACGAGATAGGTTGAACGCTTATCGCAGATGAGCAGTTAGCCTTTGCACAAGCTATGGAAGCTATGACAACCGAAAATTCTGATGCTCCTAAATGGAAAATCGGCACCAATCTAACAAAGGCCTAACAAGAGTTTCTGAATGATGTAGTTTTTCGAAATATTGATGCCTTTGCCTTTTCTATGAACGATTTGGGTTGTCACACCTGTTATAAGATGTCGATAGATCTCGAAGATGATCGCCCGATATTTAAACCTAAACATCGTTTGTCAGAAACTGAATGGGAAATGGTAGATAATCGATGTGCTGAACTAGAGGAAGCTGGCCTAATCTATCGGTCTGACTCCACATTTGCAGCTCCCACTGTTATGCCTCGGAAAAAGGATTCTGAGGGTAATTTTAGTGAACGTCGAATGTGTGGTGACTATCGTGAACTAAATGCTAAAACGGTTCAAGATCGTCATCCCATGCCTCTTGCCGGTGAAATATTTGATCACGTAGGCGGAGCAAAGTATTTTAGTATCCCTGACCTCCGTCAGGGATTCAATCAAATTGAGATAGAGGAAAAAAACCGGCAAAAAACTGCCTTTTGGGGTACCGACGGCCGATGGGAATGGGCCGTAATGCCATTCGGACTGAAAAATGCTCTGGTAGTATTTCAAAAAGTCATGGACTCCATTGTTAGAGGTTGTAAGTTTGCTAGATGTTACATCGATGACCTCATCATTGCCTCGGCTACTATCGAAGAGCACGCTGCTCACATCGAATGGGTATTGACTGATTTAAAAAAGGTCGGATTAAAATGTCATCCAACGAAATGCACCTTTGGAGCCGAGGGAGTGCCTTATCTCGGCCATTTTATCTCGGTTGAGGTGATCACTCCTGTCGAAGCAAAGGTAGAGGCAATCAGTAAATTGCATACTCCCACGGACCTAACAAGTCTGCGAGCTTTTCTCGGACTTGCTAATTATTGTCGCAGGTTTGTATCTAATTTTAGCACCATCGCATCACCGTTATACGACTTTCTTAAGAAGGAAGTGGCGTTTATATTGGGTCCCGATCAGATTTCCGCATTTCAAAAATTAAAAACCGTCTTATCGAGTGCTCCAATTCTCTGTCCTCCCAATCACAAACTCTCTTTTTGTCTCCAAATAGATTTTGGGAAACCCGGAATTGTTGCTATCTTGACACAAAGAGAGTTGAGCGGAGAGGAATACGTGGTTGCTTACGCGAGTAGAAGCAATAACCGGGCTGAATCAAATTATAGTAGCTACGAAGGAGAGTGTCTCGCCGCGGTTTGGGGAGTCGTTCACTTCCGCCATTATTTGTACGGAAAACCTTTCACACTCTTAACTGACCATCAACCCTTACATTGGCTGATGACGAACGATAGGCTTTCTGGGAAGCTAGCCCGATGGGCTTTAATCTTACAAGAACATGACGTTGAAATAATTCACCGACCCGGTCTGCTTAGTCTAAACGCAGACGAAATTTCACGAAATCCTTTCCCCGAACGACAGATAACGGAGTCCGACAAGATTTCGATGACGACAATGTTCCCGTCATGTCAATGGGTTCTTATCTTACTTACTGCCTGGCGTCTATTCCGAACCCCCGTCGCGCCACAGATCCTTGGCGTGATGGGCCTCTCATTCTTTTCTTATCCACCCAAACCTTCAGGTCCGGCACTACCTCTGATGAAGAAGACAGAGTGAAAAACAGGGCCAAAAGTTACCTTTGGCTCGGAGGATCTTTAGTTCGGTTACTAGCAGACGGAAGCCATAGACACGTCCCTCGTCCTACCGAGCGACTTTCCCTAATTGAGAAAATTCACACCGAGCTTGGTCATTACGGTACCAAGCGGACGTTAAGTCTAGTTCAGGCACGGTATTGGTGGTCAGGAATGCAAGCCGATGTTGCTGCTATTCTACACAAGTGTGCTACCTGTGATCGTCTCCGAACTTCGTTCTCCAACCAGCAGACTACGCTCCAACCTCTACCCATTAGGGGTTTATTTCTATCGACGGTCGGTCGATCTGGCCGGACCTTTTCCCATCTCACGTAGAGGGAAAACAATATATTATGATTATGATTGAAAATTTCAGTAAGTGGGTAGAAGTAGTAGCATTACCTCATAAGATAGCTAAGTAAACCACCAGAGCTTTTAAGGAACATGTCCTTATGAGATACGGTGCCCCAGCCGAGGTCCTTACGGATCAAGGTACATAATTTCGGGGAGAATTTCAAAAGATGCTTGATAAGGCTCTCATCGATCATCGTCGTACTAGTCGGGATCACCCCCAGGCCGATGGCCTGGCTGAACGGGCAGTCCAGACATTTAAGCGTGCCTTGCGTAAGCATTGCTTAGAGAAACACATTTCGGTTTGGGACGAGTCCCTCGGCTACATTACCATGGGATATCGCATGTCAGTTCAGGCTAGTCTGGCTAATTTCAGCCCGTATTATGTTTTATTTGGGCGACAACCGTTGCTCGGTCGCAATATTCAGAAAGCTGCAAGCTTTCCACTTTCGCTGATGTCTGACACTATCTTTTTGGAAGAACTCACTCGTCGTGCTTTGCTTTTTTCCCGTGAAATGCCCATGGCTTTTGATAACCTGCAGATTGCTCAGCATCGCGACACACTTCGGTGTGCTACCACTCGAAGCGGCAGTTACAGGCCGCAACAGAAGCCCTATCGGGTGGGAGACTATGTTTATCTTCGCAGGCAATCTTTCGACACTTTGGACATTGACGTTTCTGCACACATCCTACGGATCATTGAGGTGGATTGGAACGGAATGTTGGGATTACAAGGAGCGGACACACGGACTTTTCGAGAGCACTCCAAAAATTGTGCTCCATGTTACTTACCCGATTTGTCGCATGATATGGATCTTATGCGGATGCTGATTACGATGGCGACGGCATGTACCTTTTGTAATCGATCGGACGGGGAAACTACCATGTTACTTTGTGATCATTACAATCAGGGGTTTTACATGGAGTATTTGGTGCCACCATTGTTGGCAGTTCCAGATGGTCACTGGTTTTGTCACGGATTTCGCGAGCTTCGGGTCGTGTTGGCCAGCTCCTCTGCCGGCTAAAGGGCTGGGGGGGGGAATAAACTGACCTAACCATAACCAGCTAAGTCGTTGACCTTTCTTTTCCTTTCACCTTGCCTGTTGTTATATTTATTCATTTTTCTCTTTCATGTCTTATTTCATTCACAATATATTTTCTTTGTTAGGGTTTAAGTGGAGCATAGTTGATGATATTCCATGCATCTTCATGTTATTTGATACATTCACGACAGCTGTCATGCCGCATCTCGTCGGCCATTTTAATTGTTTATATTTAGGTGTTAGGACGGGCAGCCGCTACATTAATTTGTATTTGGGGTTATTAAGGTTTCGCAGGACTGTACGACGTGTACCGTACGACCTACATTCTCCGTAATTTACGGGATGACGATTTGGACAGTACACGCGGTCCTACCGTACGACATATATTTTTTGCGATTTCCGCCGATAGTGGATTTGATTATTTCGCGTCGACCGTACGACTTACATCGACCGGAATTCCCGCGGCCACAAATTGGACCGTACTTGCGGTCCTGCCGTACCTGTTTTTATTTCCCGGATTTTGGACAACAATGAATCGGGTTTGATTCACGTGGACCATACTTATTTATTTTTTCAAAGATTTTTCGCCGACAACTTACGTTAAAATTCACGACGGTACAAATAAACTTACCGTACTATATACATTTTCCGCGATTCTCGCCGACGATAATTTTGATCATTTCACGGCTATCGTACAAGCTTCCACTCCCTTGAATCCCGGCCGACAACAAATTTTAATCATTTCGCGTGGAGTAGCATCTCGGCCGTCGACACAAAGTATGTAATTTTCGTAATTATCGGCACTTTACTAGTTTTAATAGCAGCCGCTCTTAGCGCCTTTTACATATATCATGCCATTCAAATAAACATGGCAGCACTTAAAATTGCATTCAACAGCCGCTTTTTAGAAACTTTTTTATTTATTCATACCAGGTGCACTTAGTTTGGGCTAAGTAACAACAGGTTTTAGGCCCTTTATTTTTGTCCATGCCGTCCTGGCGTTCATGCCAGGTTAAACACC
>JBBHKE010000905.1:171148-211148 GCA_037447655.1 Zygnema cylindricum
TTGTTTCAAAACTCTTATATAAGTTTGTTAAACCCATTGTCAAGCCCCACGTAACTTTTGTGCCTCCACAAATGCACCCCGAACTGTTACCCAAATTGTTTGAATATATTCTCAAAACTTTGTTCTATAATTTGTTCTCTCTCGAGTGACCCCTGTTATTAAATCTAATGCTTCTCTAGGTTGGTATCCATATGCAACTTCAAACGGTGAGAATCCTGTACTAGCATGTTTACATCAATTGTATGCAAATTTCATTAATGGCTGTCTAGATTCCCATGTGTTCCGAACTCCACTATAAACAGTCATTAGCATTTCCTCCAAAGTACGGTTCATTCTTTCTGTTTGTCCATCTGTCTGAGGATGATAAGAGGTACTCATTTTTAAGTCTGTGCCTAAATTTTGCTGCAATTATTTCCAAAATGCAAACGTAAATTTAGAATCTCTATCACTGACTATAGACACGGGAACTTCATGATGTCTAACCAGGATGTCAAAACATAACTCTGCAATATCTACAACTAAATGAGTAGTTTTGCAAAGGATAAATATTACCATTTTACTGAACCTATCACCTACGACCATGATACTGTCATTTCTTTTAGACGTAGCTGGTAACATGACAATAAAATTCATACTGACATAGCTGGTAACATGACAATAAAATCCATACTGACAAATTCCCATGGTCTTTCGGAGATATCTAAAGGTTTTAAGAAACCTCTAGGTTTTTGGTTACTAGGTTTACTCTGTTGGCAAGGGACACAACTTTCCACCTGTTTCAACACCTCTTTTGCCATCCCGGGCCAAAACAATCTACTCTGCGACCGACCAAGAGTTTTATCTCGACCTAGATGTCCTAAATGCTCATGGGCTTCCTGTAAAATTTGTTTTAATAAGTCTCCCATTTCAAGAATGCATAGTCTATCCCCTGTTCGCAAATACAGTTAACCATCTTCTATTCTAAAGTTTTTGACATGCATTTCATTCAATGGGTCAGAATTCCCTCCCAAAATATTATTGCAATTCATAGCAAAATAAGGTTCTTGATCATAATCATTTCTAATAACATCTAAAAACAATTCATCCTGAACCATCACGCTTATCTCAAAACATCTACTTAAAGGATCTGCGACTACATTTGTCTTTCCATCAATATGTTTGACGTTAAATTTGAAATATACGAATTTTTGCATCCACCTAACCCGTCTGCCTGTCATTATCTATGCATCACTTAATCTTTGTAGATAGGAGAGTGCCTTATTTTCACAATGAACTGCAAATTCTTTATTATGCAAATAACAACGCCATTTCACCAATGCATGAACTATTGCAAGTAATTCCTTTTCCTGTGCCGGATAGCTCTTTTCAACATCATTGAATTTCCTGGACTCAAAAGCAATAGGATGAAAATGTTTTCCGACTTTCTGACTTATGACTGCACCTAGACATTTATCAAATGCATCATAGTGATGAGAACTTCAAATTCCCCAACAAGATCAAGATACACCAGTGTAGGGGCAAGGGTCAACTTCCTTTTTAGTTCCTCGAAAGCTCTCTCTTGATCGGCTCCCCACACAAACGTCTCCTTCTCCCGAAGTAAATTTGTCAAAGGTGCGGCGATCATACTAAAGTTCCTGATAAATTTCCTGTAATAAGTGGCCAATCCCAAAAATGATCTAACTTCTGTGACATTAGTGGGTTGCTTCCAATTTTTGATTGCTGTAATTTTAGATGGATCTGTTTTAACACCCTCCCACTAACTATATGTCCTAAAAATAAATGTTCATTGTTAAGAAAACTGGATTTTGACAATTTTTCATATAGTTTTCTTTCCCTTAACCTTTCCAACACTATCCTTAAATAAATTACATGTTGTTCTTTAGATTCGCTGCAAAGTGAAATATCATCTATAAACACGTGAACAAACACATCTATATAGTCAAAAAATATTTAGTTCATTAATCTTTGATAAGTAGGCGGTGCATTTGTCAAATCAAATGGCATCACTATCCATTCAAAATGACCGACTCTAGTTCCAAAAAAAATTTTATCAACATCTTCAGTTCTAATTGGCACCTGATTAAAGTCACTAAGCATACCAATCAAAGAAAGTAATTTAGCACCTTTCCAACGATCTATCAAACCAAAAATTAAATGTAACGCATACTTATCCTTCACCGTAATCCTGTCAGACTACGATAGTTGACACACATCCTCAACTTTCCGTCCTCATTTTTGACGAAGAGAACTGGTGCTCGGTACGGTGATTTGCTGGGCAGAATATGTCCTTTCTCTAAAAGCTCCTTGATCTGTTTCTTTAACTCCTCGTGCTCAAAGAAATTGTGTTTATAAATTCATGTGACACAGGATTACATCCAAGTTCAAAGTTAATAACATGTTCCACATATCGGGAAGGTGGCCTCCTTGAGGGTAAGTCACTTGGGAAAACATCTCTAAATTCAAAAATCAAATCTTTCATAGCAACATTAGATGTATTAATGTCAGTTACAAAATCAGATATTTGTTTTTCAAGATTTCTAGTGGTGTCTGATTTAGAAATGATATCAATCTTAGTGTTTTTTCCCCCCGTTACATCAGTAACTCCCTCAGTTATTATTAACAAGAAAACATGATTTGTTTTATCTTTTAAATGCTTTTTAAATTGTTTAGCAGAAATCAAACCTTCCACTCCCAATTTGGCTATGTTATTTATATGATTTGTATGCAACTTCTTCGAAGGTAATGTTTACAAAACCTTCGAACCGTTTTCAGACTTCACTCTCAAGGTGTTAGTTTCCCAATTAATTTGAGGGTTGTGTTCAGTTAACGAAGGCTTTCCCAGTATTAGCTCCTCACTACCTAAATTCATTATTTCACACACAACTTTCAATTTATGACCCTAGATATCAACTTCTATTGTGTCAGTTTGTAAATCTAATGTGGACTTATTACCATTTGCCACTTGAAAATGTAAAGGTTTTTCCCTTAAGACTATAGGAATTTTATTTTCGTCAACAAACTTATGTCAAGTAAAATTATTTGTAGCACCTGAATCTACCATAATTCTCAATGGTTTTCCTTCCACTAAAGACTTGAATCTGATCAAACTGTGTCTGGTGTCATCGTTATTTAACTGTCCTAACATATAGGTTTGTTGTTAAGTATTTCACCAGAATGATTTTTCAAACTTTGGAGTTAGCATCATAATAAATTCAACCAATCCTAGCCTTTTCATTCATTAGCTTGCCCTCCAGAGTTAACTCTTTAACCTCCGGATTTGATCGACTCAACTGAGGACTTTCAGCTAATCCTTTCCGTTTTCCACCTCATGGGCTTTCTGCTCAGCTAAGTATAATGCAATATCTTCTTGAAAACCTTCATTGACATCAACTGTTTTAAGAGATCCCTTATCTGTATAGTCTTTAGCGTAATGGTCTTGACTTCCGCATTTAAAACAAGTGATATTTTTTTTCGGTTTTATGCATTCTCTAGTGATATATCCCTCCTCTCCATAGTTATAACAGTTAATTTTAATCAGTTGTGCATATTCAGATGCCCTATGACCTTTTTTCTGACAAATAGTGCATGTGGGAATGCTTAGATTGGGTTTTTGAGCATTAATACTTGGTTTAGGACTCTAAATATATCCCCATCTATTGTGAAATTTGTTTTCGCATTAACCCTCCGTCCACCTATCTGATTTCTCCTAAAGATATTTTGCCTATTTACCAGACCTACATTCAGACCCTCTTCCTCAAACTCCTCCTCACCCCACTCTGATACTTCATTGAAATTTCCTCAGAGTGGTCGAGTTTCACGATTACACCCCAACTGATCCTCTAATTCCAATGCCTTATCTTGTAATTTATTCCAATTAATAAATTTTTGATGTTTCAGTTCTGATTTGAGTATAGGATGTCATGCCGCATCTCATCGGCCATTTTAGTTGTTTATATGTCGGTGTTAGGACGGGCAGCCGCTACACTAATTTGTATTTGGGGTTATTTGGGTTTTGCAGGACTGTACGACGTGTACCGTACGACCTACATTCTCCGTAATTTCCGGGATGACGATTTGGACCTTACCCGCGGTCTTACCGTACGACATATATTTCCCGCGATTTCCGCCGATAGTGGATTTGATTATTTCGCGTCGACCGTACGACTTACGTCGACCAGAATTCCCGCGGCCACAAATTGGACCGTACTTGCGGTCCTGCCGTACCTGTTTTTATTTCCCGGATTTCCGACGACAATGAATCGGGTCGATTCACGTCGACCGTACTTATTTATTTTTTCCAAGATTTTTCGCCGACAACTTACGTTAAAATTCACGACGGTACAAATAAACTTACCGTACTATATACATTTTCCGCGATTCTCGCCGACGAAAATTTTGATCATTTCACGGCTACCGTACAAGCTTCCATTCCCTTGAATCCCGGCCGACAACAAATTTTAATCATTTCGCGTGGAGTAGCATCTTGGCCGTCGACACAAAGTATGCGATTTTCGTAATATCACATCTGGACCGTCGACGCAAGTGACAGACAAATCGGCTGTCAGTTCTGACGAAGCGACGTGATTGGACCATTTTAAGTCGTGAACCATTTGGAGGTTCACGCATTCACATGTAGATAGGAAGGGTTTTAATCTGTAGGTTATAGATTCTGTAACGTAGGGCATAGGATTTCGGCCTCCTATTGACTGAATCCAAACTAGACGCAAATACTTACATAGCACGCTGTACTCTGATTGACTTGTTTTCGCTAGGCGTAGTTTTTGTTACTTAGTTCATTTCGGATCATTTCCTGCACAAAATTTTCAAGTGTAGGAATTATTCATTTTATTTATTTTCAGTATTAAGGATTTTCTGCAGCCATCTTTTATTTGTAAAATTGTCCGGACAGCTTAGAGGCAATTTTTCTGCCTTTGCGTGAAGCTTCTAGTTTTCTATTACATTATCAATATCTTGTAAAGCCTTACATATTAATCTATGCGGCTTCGGCCAAGACCTACACGGTTTCCCTTCACTTTTCTCCTCCTTTTGAGTGGATGTCCACCGCGTTCTCACGACACAAACTTCTTTTCCTGGCTTTGGCTAAACTTTAATTAGTGTGGAAGTTGCATATTGGGATTATTGATTTGTTGTTTCTATTTCTTGTGATTGTGTATTTATTTCTATTTGGCTTATGCGCATCTTTTGAGTTTGGCTATCTCAAACCTCATAAGTGTCGGGCATATTGTCATTTTCAGTTTTTATTAATCTTTCTCGGTTGTTTATGCTTTGATTTATTTTATTTAAGTATAAATTCAGATTATCCTTGATAAGATGACTCCTGCAAGGAATATAAATAGACCGTGGGGCCTAGTGGTCATCCATCGGCTTAGTAATAAACCGACCTAACCATAACCAGCTAAGTCGTTGACCTTTCTTTTCCTTTCACCTTGCTTGTTGTTATATTTATTCATTTTTCTCTTTCATGTCTTATTTCATTCACAATATATTTTCATCGTTAGGGTTTAAGTGGAGCACAGGTGATGATATTCCATGCATCTTCATGTTATTTGATACATGCATGACATAGTGCTTCCCATATCTCTGAAGACTTCGTTAAGTTTATAAGAGTGATAGCTATGGACTTAGACACGTTTCTAAGTATGAGATGCTTTTCTATAGTGTTTTTGTATTCCCATATTTTTCGGTCATTTTCTTCTGTTTTAATCCCTTTAAGTGGTACCATAGCTGAGAGCCTAGCTCCCCTCACCATAGGTGTCCTTTTTTCCTTCTCCCCTATTTCCCTATTCACGGCAAGGTTTTTCCCTTCACCTTCCGTTGCATCTGAACTTCGGTTGATATTCTGGGCAACGTCAGATGATTCTCCATAGTATGCTCCTCCAAAGCCAGGTGGCGGACATCTCACTTGTTCCGAAACAATTCCCCATAAGTGCTTCTCGAAAAGCAATCCCACCATCATAAATCCCCAATAAGTGAAGCCAGTTCCATCAAACATAGGCACCCTAGATGGTGGGCCCATAACCTGAAACTCAACAAACATAGGCACCCTAGATGGTGGGCCCATAACCTGAAACTCTGTGTGCTCCATTGCCCATAGAAATTGCAGATCCAAAAGAAGCTTATCTAGATAGTGCTGACTCCAAGTTGATATAAACCCAAATGATTGACCCCTTGACAATCACAAACCTATTATAGCTTCACCCCTGTGAAATAAGACTTTATGTGTGCTCAGTTCCACCACAGAATGCAAAGTTAGAATATGAGTTTTGGACACATTCACCCACTTTGACTTTCCCTTAGAAATGCAGCTACCCTGGCAGGCAAAAACTCTGACCGACTACACCTTTGTGTAGCGTGGACTCCCATGAGTCCGCAGCAAAAAAAATCACTGAAAATGGTCAAGTAAATTGATACATATGAATGGTCAAAGATGACACATTGTACATGAGCTCTCTACCTACTAAATTTTTCTAAGTCCTATCCCTCTCTAAAACTCTATCTTCTGACTTACGGCACCAATTAAATTACTGTGTCCTACATAAAAAATTATTGTGTCGTACAGAAAAGTACAAGTGTCGGTGTACTTTCTGTACGGCCATCGTTCGGCATTGCCAAAATGTCGAAATATGTCATCTCCAGATTCGTTCTCGTAATCCTCGGAGATGCCGCGATCCAATGTTATTTTGCCACGTGTCATCCTATGTGGCGATGACCGCAAACCACCGAAATCTTCTTCCGCGATCTCGACATCCTTTCCGGCCGTCCGATCGAAACCAGGTTTGATCGTAGCCGTCATAAATACGTGCGCGGTATTTGTTTCGTGTTCGAAACAAATGCGAGGTATTCGTTTCATATAGTACATTAAAATCGTACAAAAACTGTATCTATGCATTACGTATCTATATCCCGTTAAATGAACTAGTCTACGTGTAACAAAATAAATATTTATCAAACTTAATGTATCCTACAACTAATCCTAGACTTATAGGTTAAGGCTACCGGCTAATTTGACGGACGGCAGGTACCCGGATCAAATCCCGGGATTGACAATTATTTTAGATAACTCTATCGAGATTTGCTGTCCTGTCCTCTTTGGACAGCCTAGGCAGCCATGGATCTTACTCCTCCTCAAGTCTTCAGTGACTGCAACAAGTGTGGGGACTTGAGTGAAGAGTTAGAGGCAAGTTGTCATTGTTTTAGGTTTTATTTTACAATCTCTAGACCTATAAAATACTTAAATTTCAATAAATTCTGCATAACTTGCACAAGAAAACTCAACATATAATGCAGCAATATTATTGCAAAACTCTATCATGCTACTGCCTTTATAAACATAGGCATCTATTTCTTAATTTACTAATTGCTGCCTCTGTATAGTTTTCCTCTTATGATTCTGAATTAGTTTTTCCCAGATTTTTGAAGACTTCGTTAGGTTTAAAAGAGTGATAGCTATGGACTTAGACACGTATCTAAGTATGAGATGTTATGCTATAGTGTTTTTATACTCCCATAGTTTACTGTCATCTTCTTAGTTTTAGTTATAACCCCTACAAGTGGAACCATAGCCGAGAGTCTAGCTCCCCTCACCATATAGTGATAGTGCTAGAAGTATGTTGTCAGATAAGAATATAGAAAAAAGGTTTTGGGCAGAAGCAATGAACTATGCTAATTACCTCAAAAATAGAGTTCTTACTTTAGCTATATAAGATCAAACACCTTATGAGAGATCGACAGGCCAGAAACCTGACATATCTCACTTAAAGGTTTTTCGGCAGTCAAGTATTCAATCTAGATACAGATCGGTCTAATTGGAAGCTAGATCCTAAAGGAAAACCGGGATACTTATTAGGATATGATGAGGATTTTAAACGATATAGAGTTTATGATATAAAAAGGGAAGATATAATCTTAGTAAAGCATCTAGTCGTTATGGATGAAAGAAAGTCTGTGGATCCGTTCAAATATACAAAGTCAGTAAAGATCAGATTTGAGTCAAAAAATTCCGATGACTTTGAGCTTCCTAACTATCGAGGTTTTAGAGAAGATGACATTTTTGCAGGTACAAATCAGACCGAAAAGGACTAGGCTGTAGAAACTCCAGTGACAACTCTACCCCAAGCGGAAGACGTGGTGAAAATTTATTCGGAATCAAGGGATAAGGGAGAAGCCGAGATTGTTCAAAAGAATCCACGAAAACCATCTATTTCGGCCTCAGATTTTGAGGGGGGGAGGAGAAGAATCAAAAGATTGCAAAAAAAACAGGTTAATAACAAGGTAACAAAACTATCTCATCAAGATGAACCTCAGACTTATGGAGAGGCGATGACGTGTCTAGAAAGAAACCGGTGGAAGACAGCAATCAATGAGGAGATGGCCTCAATTATGGCAGCCGATACTTGGGAGCTGGTGGATTGTCCACCTAACCGAAAAGCAATCGATTGTAAGTGGGTTTTCAAATTATAACTAAACCCAGATAACACAATTGAGCGCTACAAGGCCAGATTAGTGGCAAAGGGATTTACACAAAAGGAGGGAATTGACTACGAGGAAACCTTTGCCACAGTCGTCACATTTCCCTCCGTCCGTATACTTCTCAGTCTGGCAGCAGCGGAAGACATGGAAGTGCACCAGATGGACATCAAGACAACCTTTTTGCATGGAGAATTGGAAGAGGAGATCTTCATGCGACAACCCGAAGGGTTTGTGGAGGAAGGAGAGGAGAGTAAGGTATGCCGGCTGATTAAATCTCTTTATGGTTTGAAACACGCGCCTCGACACTACAATAAGAAGCTTGATGAGTTTCTTACCGGTCTGGGATATATCCGGATTAGCTTAGATCACTCAATCTATGTTTTAGAAGATGAGGAAGGTTTTATATTTATTGCAATTTATGTTGATGATTTGTTTGTTTTATGTAAATCAATGGAAAAAATTAATAAACTCAAAACCGATCTTAACGGGAGATTTGAAATGAAGGATATGGGGGAAGCAAAATATATTTCGGGAATTCAAGTAGAAAGAGACCGAAAAAGAAAGATTATAAGATTGACTCAAAAGGAAGTTATAGGGAACATGCTTGAAAAATTTCAGATGGATAAAGCTAATAGTTGTACAACTCCAATGGAGTTGAAGAAGGGAAGTGAGAGAAGAGAGGAAGAAGGAGTCATAGCGTTAGACGAGGAATTATCTCCTGATGAACAGAAGTTCATGCAGACAATTCCTTACACGCAAGTAGTGGGAAGTCTAATCTATTTTATGAATTGTACCCGGCCGGATTTAGCTGCAGCTGTAGGAGTGTTGAGTAGAAGTCTAAATGCTCCCACTAAAAGGGATTGGGAGGCAGCTAAAAGAGTCCTTAGATATTTGATAGGAACTAGGGATCTATGGTTGCATTTGGGTGGGGAGAATACCGACATCACTACTTGGAGTGATGCCAGTTATGGTGATGCTCTGATGAGGAGATGCACTTCTGGATATGTATTATATGTGGGTGATGGGGCTTGCTGTTAGAGTAACAAACAACAAAAAGGTATTGCTTAGTCCACCTTGGAGGCTGAGTATATGGCCTCTTGCTCTGCTGTAAAAGAATTGATGTGGGTCAAGTCTTTGCTTGGTGAGCTTGGTCACCTTAAGAGTGGTGTGTAGAAAATATTTTGTGATAATCAGGCAGCAATTGCTATTTGTGCCAATCCTAAACATCATATTAAAGCCAAACACATGGACATATGACTCAACTTTGTTAGAGAGAAAGTGTAAAACAAAATAATCAGTTTA
The DNA here is from genome assembly GCA_037447655.1 of Zygnema cylindricum. Classification (NCBI taxonomy): domain Eukaryota; kingdom Viridiplantae; phylum Streptophyta; class Zygnematophyceae; order Zygnematales; family Zygnemataceae; genus Zygnema; species Zygnema cylindricum. The sequence continues at coordinate 180,941 of JBBHKE010000905.1, forward strand.
GGGTACCGACCAGATAGTGAGATGGTAGCTAATATGATGACCAAACCTGTGCCTTCCCCTAAGCTAATTTTCTGCAGGGAGAAGTGTGGTGTGAAATTAAAAATTGACTAGAAAATAAGGGGAGTGTAGAAATTAATGGTCTTTTAAAGTATTTTCTAGGTCTGAATAGAAATATAGAAAGAAGCCGAGGCAGTCTACCTCTAACTTCTCTCTCCAACTCTCAAACTTGTCGCTGTCACTGAGAAAATGGAGAGGAAGCTAGAGCCATGGCTACCTAGGCTATCCAGAGGTTTACGGGATATAAATATTAGTTTATTTATAATTAGGGGTTTATTTACTAATATTATATGTGACACCTCCAAGATTTGATCCTGGAACCTGCCGGCCGGTTAACAGCCGGTAGCTGGTAGCTTTAACCGTTAAGTCTAGACATAGTGTTACATAATATAGGGTTTGATAATAAATTAAACATTAATACATAGGATAGTTCATTTAACTGAAATAGTTTTACGGGAGACATAGGTCCAGTAATGTAAAAGTACGGATTACGGTACGGATAAGAAATGAATGCGACGCATTTATGTTTTTAGCGAAACGAATACCGCGTATGTATTTATTACGGCTACGATTAAATGTGAATTTAATCGGCAGTCGGAATTAAACGCCGAGATCGCGGAAGAGAATTTCGGCGGTTTTTGTCATCGCCACATCGGATGACAGGTGGCGGAATGACATTGGATCGTGGCATCTCCGAGGATTAAGGGAGCGAATCTGAATATACCACGTGTCGACATTTAGGCCATGTCGTACAATGTTCGTACAGAAAGTACACCGGCAGCTGTACTTTTGTGTACGGAAGGATAATCTGATTGGCTCTGTACATCAGTAGATAGAGTCAGTGAGAGAGATAAGACTTAGAAAAATAAGGAGATAGGACCCTCTCTCCCAGAGAGCTTCTGTACAAAAGGTCAACTTTGACCCTCCATAACTTACTGCTCAGGGGAGCAAATTTAGAGATTCGTTTTGCAATCGACTTAAGGGAGTCTTGCCTTCACAGGGGTGAAGTTGGTCAGGGTTTTTGTCTGCCAGGGTGGCAGTTATTCTTGCTTAAACACAAAGGGGTCAGGGTTATCCTAGAGGCTTCTTGGAAGCTGTCCACTCTGAGGACTTATGGAGGTCTCAGAGTTTCAGGTTATGGGCCCACCCTCTAGGGTACCAATCTTTAATGGAATTGGCTTCATATACTGGGAAAGTATGATGATAAGAGCTCTATGCGAAAAAAGGTTTTGGGGGATAGTGAGTGGACGATTGGGGCTGCCATCAAGTCTTCGAATTCCTCCAGGATTTGAAGGAAGCAGATTCACAAAGAAAGCAGGTCCATCTTCAACGGAGGAGACAAAGGAAGGAGAGGTGGTGGACAAAGGAGCCGAGAAGGAGACACTCCACCTATAGCAACTGGTTTGACATTCATGTTACCTATTCCGAGTAACGAGGAGAATGATCCTCAAACCTAGGATTTCAACAATATGGCGGCAAAGCACTTCATCCTACGCCATCTTACTCAAGGACTTGCGTGTCGCTATTTGTAGATAGAAAGGGCATCCGATATGTGGATGGCTCTCATAAAGATGTACCGAAGTGGTACGATTCAGCAACAACTGTTGGCTGATCAGAAAGTTAAGGAATATGTATACAAAGGGGGGAAAATGTTGGATTTTTGCAATGAGCTTGCTACACTCTTCATGGAGCTAGAGAGTGCGGGAAAAGATTTTAGTGAAATCTAACATGGTATCGGAGCCAGCGCGATTGCGGATGGTTTGACAGGCTTTCCCGTGAGGGGGGTTGTTGGATTGGCACGTGAAGCCGGTCCAATACGGGGTAGAATATGGAAATATCCATACTCGAGCCGCCCGTAAGAAATGGGTACGGACCCGCCTGTCTCAACATCGAGCTGGTGGCACAGTGGTTGTGCGTTCGCAGCTGAAGTGAAAGGTCCCAGGTTCGAACCCTGGCCGGCTCAATTTTCCCAAGTGTGAGACATGCCGAATCCCAGATTTCAAGGAAATCTAACACCTTTTGGGAAAAAAATCTGACAGACTACACCCATATGTAGCGTGGACTCCCCTAAGTCTGCAGCAAAAAAAATCTTTGAATTTGCTCCCCTGAGCAGTAAGTTATAGAGGGTCAAAGTTGATCTTTTGTACAAGAGCTCTCTCGGAGATAAGCGGCTACCTATTAAATTTTCTAAGTCCTATGTCTCTCTAAACTCTATCTACTGACGTACGACACCAATCACATTACTGTGTCGTACAGAAAAGTGCAGGTGCTGGTGTACTTTTAGTAAGGCCATCGTACAACATGGCCGAAATGTCGACACATGTCATATCCAGATTTGTTCCCGTAATATCCGGAGTTGCCGCAATCCAATGTTAACGCGCCACGTGTCCCTTGACGTGGCGATGACCGTAAAACGCCAAAAGTACATATTGCATGATCGCGGCGCCTATCGTGGCCGTCCGATCAAAACCGGATATATTTCTAGTCGTTGAAAATAGATGCGCGGTATTTGTTTTCGCGGTCGAAACAAATGCGCGGTATTCGTTTCATATAATACATAAAACTGTACTCCGTACTATCTAAAACTGTATCTATGCACTACGTATCTCCTTCGCGTTAAACGAACTAGTCCGCATGTATATATATAAATATTTATCAAACTCCATATACGCTAGCACTGGTCCTAGACCTATAGGATAAAGCTAACTGCTCTTTTGATGGGCGACAGGTATCAGGTTCAAATCCTGGGTCCGTCAAACCTTGTATAACTCTATCAAGATTGGCCTTCCTGTCCTCATTGGACAGTTTAGGCAGCCATGGCTTAACTTCTCCTCTCGTCTTCAGTGAACGCGACAAGTTTGGGGACTTGAGAGCAAGTGTGGGGATCTGAGAAAAGAGTTAGAGGCAGGCTGTCACTGTCTCCTTTTTGCCTTTTATTTTACAATCTCTAGACCTAGAAAATACTTGAATTTCAACAATCACATGGCGAGAATTCTCTTTCCACGTCGCTCTGCGCCTTTGCCGGCGGCCTTCCAAAAGCTTCGGCCATGGCTTTCAGCTCGGGTTTTTTGACAGTCTCTTTGTCTATCCGCCGTCAAATTTGGCGTATGGGTACTTAAAAGAACGTGTTTTCAAAAATCTTTCTCTCTACAGAGGCAACTGTTGACGCATTGCGTTTGTTGCATTTGCCTGCACTTGACGACATCCTCTCATTTGTTCAAATGCATGACCCACTTGAATCGTTTAATTTTGATCGTGAAGCCTTTACCATGGCCGGCATCAAGTCCCCTCACCTTTCTGCGGGCATTCCCTCTGGGATGGTTTATGAATTACTCCGTGACATATTTCCCCCTAAGACCCTATCCCAAGGATTCAACCTCCTCTTTAAGGTAGGCTCGGGGATGCCTCGTGGTCACATTCCTCATAGTGTAGCCCCGCTTATTTCCGCCGCTCGACTTGTGGTTGTTTCTAAGCCCGCTGGTGGGATTCATCCAATCGCTATTGGTGAAGTTTTGTACCGCTTCGTCGCTCGTGCTATTTGCATCTAACTCCAACGAGCGTTTCACGACCATTTTTCGCCGCATCAATTTGTTGTTGCTACGAAGGGGGGTTGCGAGGCGGTTATCTATGGCTTGCAAAGTGTTTTGGATCTTCCTCCAGATTAGGTGGTCTTTCAAGTGGATGTGGCTAACGCTTTCAATATAATTAATCGTAATGCTATACTTCGAGAACTACAGTATGCATCTTAACCTATCAACCAATTTTTCCCATTTCATCGATCTTTTTATGCTCGGCCTAGCTTGTAGAAATTAATGCTCTATTTTAAGTATTTTCTAGGTCTTAATAGAAGTATAGAAAGAAGCCTAGGCAGTCTACCTCTAACTTCTTTCTCTAACTCTCAAACTTGTCGCAGTCACTGAGAAATTGGAGAGGGAGCTAGAGCCATGGCTACCTAGGCTATCCAGAGGTTTACGGGAAATATATATTAGTTAGGGGTTTTATTTACTAAAAGGTATTTGCCGGCCAATAAGATTTGATCCTGATACCTGCCGGCCGGCAGACAGCTGGTAGCCGGTAGCCTTAGTCGTTAAGCCTAGACTTAGTGTTACGTACTATATGGTTTGATATTTATTTAAACATTTCCACGTAGGATAATTCGTTTAACTGTAATTGTTTACAAGATACATAGATCCGGTAATGTAAAAGTACGGATAAGAAATGAATACCGCGAATTTATTTCTTTAGCGAAACGAATACCGCGCATGTATTTATTACGGTTACGATTAAATGTGAATTTCATCAGAAGGCCGGAATTAGCGTCGAGATCGCGGAAGAAGATTTTGGCAGTTTTTGGTCATCGCCACGTCGGATGACACGTGGCGAAATTACATTGGATCGTGGTATCTCCGGAGATTACGACACCGAATCTGAATATGACATGTGTCGACATTTAGGCCATGTCGTACAATGTCCGTACATAAAGTACACCGACAGTTCTACTTTTGTGTACGGAACTATGATTTGATTGGCCCCGTACATCAGTAAATAGAGTCTGTGAGAGAGATAGGACTTAGAAAAATTAGAAGATAGGACCCTCTCTTCTAAAGAGCTTCTGTACAAAAGGTCAACTTTGACCCTCCATAACTTACTGCTCAGGGGAGCAAATTCAGAGATTCTTTTTGCTATCGACTCAGGGGAGTCTTGCCTTTACAAGGGTGAAGGTGGTCAAAGTTATTGGCTGCCAGGGTGGGAGTTGTTTTTGCTGAAACACAAAGGGGTCAGGGTTATCCTAAAGGCTTCTTGGAAGCTATCCACTCTGAGGACTTATAGAGGTCTCAGAGTTCTTGGTTATGGGCCAACCCTCTAGGGTACCAATCTTTAATGGAACTGGCTTCATATACTGGGAAAGTATGATGATAAGAGCTCTATGCGAAGAAAGGTTTTGGGGGATAGTGAGTGGACGGTTGGGGCGTCCATCAAGTCTTGGCATTCCTCCTGGGTTTGGAGGAAGCAGATTCACCAGGAAAGAGGATCCACTTTCAACAGAGGAAACAAAAGAAGGAGAGGTGGTGGACAAAGGAAAGGAGAAGGAGGCGACCACACCAATAGCAACTGGTTCGGCATTCATGTCACCTATTCCGAGGAACGAGGAGAATGATATACTCAACCTGGGACTTCAACAATATGGCGGCAAAGCACTTCATCCTACGCCATCTCACTCAAGGACTTGCATGTCCTCATTTGCAGGTAGAAAGGGCATCCGATCTTTGGATGGCTCTCATAGAGATGTACCGAAGTGGTACGATTCAGCAACAACAGTTGGCTGATCAGAAAGTTAAGGAGTATGTATACAAAGGGGGGAAGATGTTGGATTTTTGCAATGAGCTTGCTACACTCTTCATGGAGCTAGAGAGTGCGTGAAAAGTTTTTAGTGAAAAAGAAAAGGTTAACTGCTACTGCTGAAGTTACCTGATGAGTTCGAAAACATAGTCAACCGTGTGCAGGACTTGCCAGACTCAAGGTGGATATGGAACTCAATCGTAGGGATGATTCTCGTTCAGGAGAATACGATTGAGATCCGAAGGGGAGGAAAAAGTGGCCAAGCCTTGGCAACTGCAACCGATTGGAGGAACAAGGATTCCAGGAAATCGGTTGGAAACTATGGGGGGACGGAGCAGAAAAATGAGAGCGACGAGTACGGACCAAGGGCTCCCAAAGGTTTATGTCATTTTTGTAAGAAACTTGGGCACTACATGGCAGAGTGCACTAAGCTAACCGAGCTTTGGTTAAACGAGGGGCAGACCAGTGGTACTCCGAGAGGAAAAAAAAGGCCCTTGTGACACAGATACATGAGGCAGAATCCGAAGACGAGGATGATGAGCTCCTTTTAGATGAGGAGTTTGAGGCGAAAAACGAGGTCAAAATTCCACGAAGGCAGAAATGTACTTACGGTGGATTGAAAGGTGAAGCAGGCTGGATTATAGATTCAGGTGCCTCAATGCACATGTGTAAGGATAGGCACCTATTTACTAAGATAAGAAATATTCCCACCGTAGAGATAGAGTACGGGGATGGGAGGATTGTCACCACTACTCTTGTAGGATCGGTAGATTTGAAAGTGTTAGTAGAAGGAAAGACATCCATAGTAACATTCTCTGATGTATTGTTTATTCCGGGGCTGAACAAAAACCTCATCTCTACATCTGTATTAGATGATAAGGGTTTTTTTACTAGCACTACGGAAGGAGTCTTTACTGCTAGTTTTGAGGAGGATGTCTATTTCATTGATGAGAAAGGTAGCCATGGGATGTTTAGGCTGGTTTTAAGTAATGAAAAGAAGAAACTTTATTATGCTGGTGTTCATGATATTATGATGTGGCATAAGAGGCTTAGGCATGTGAATCTAGACAAGTTAAGAGAGATGAAAAAGATGGGAGTGGTGGAAGGGATTAAGTTCAGTGAGAATGATAATATAAGTGATTGTAGTGGATGTGCTCAAGGTAAAACACACAGATTACCCTTTCCTAAAACAGTCACCTATAAGGGAGAAAAAATTCTAGATCTAGTACACACAGATATTTGGGGACCAGCTAAAGTGCCCTACCGGGGGGGAAGAGATTTATGATAACTATCACAGATGATTGGTTTCGGTATTCCCGAGTGTATTTTTTGAAAAACAAGTCTGAAGCTCAGGATTGTTTTAGACAATATAAAGCATGGAGTGAAAAACTTCATGAAACTCCAATCAAGAGAATAAGGAGTGACAATGGTGGAGAGTATACTTCTAACCAAGTTGAGGGTTTTTCTGAGAGAAGATGGGGTCCAACACCAAAAGACAGTTTCAGAAAACCCGGAACAAAATGGGGTAGCAGAAAGGTTAAATAGAACACTAAGTGATAGTGCTAGAAGTATGTTGTCGGATAAAAAGATAGGAAAAAGGTTTTGGGCAGAAGCAATGAACTGTGCTAATTACCTCAAAAATAGAGTTTTTACTTCAGCTATAAAAGATCAAACACCTTATGAGAGATAAACAGGCCGCAAACCAGACTTATATCACTTAAAGGTTTTCGGCAGTCAAGAATTCAGTCTAGATACAGATCGGTCTAATTGGAAGCTAGATCCTAAAGGAAAACCGGGATACTTATTAGGATATGATGAGGATGTTAAAGGATATAGAGTTTATGATCTAAAGAGAGAAGATATAATATCAGTAAAGCATGTAGTAGTTATGGATGAAGGAAAGTCTGTGGATCCCTTCAAATATACAAAGTCAGTAAAAATCAGATTTGAGTAAGAAAATTCCGATGACTTTGAGCTCCCTAACTATCCGGGTTTTAGAGAAGATGACATTCTTGCAGATACAAATCAGACCGAAAAGGACTCGGCTGTGGAAACTCCAGTGACAACTCTACCCGAAGCGGAAGACGTGGTGGAAATTGATTCAGAATCAAGGGATAGGGGAGAAGCCGAGTTTGTTCGAAAGAATCCACGAGAACCATCTATTCCGGCCTCAGATTTTGAGGGGGGAAGGAGAAGTAGCAAAAGACTGCAAGAAAAAGAGGTTAATAACAAGGTAAAAAAACTATCTCATCAAGATGAACCTCAAACTTATGGAGAGGCATTGACTTGTCAAGAAAGAAATCGGTGGAAGACAGCCATCAATGAGGAGATGGCCTCAATTATGGCAGCCGATACTTAGGAGCTGGTGGATTGTCCACCTATCCGAAAACCAATCTGTTGTAAGTGGGTTTTCAAATTAAAACTGAACCCATATAACACAATCGAGCGCTACAAGGCCCGACTAGTGGCAAAGGGATTAACACAAAAGGAGGGAATTGACTACGAGGAAACCTTTGCCCCGGTGGTCAGATTTCCCTACGTCCGCATACTTCTCAGCCTGGCAGCAGCGGAAGATATGGAAGTGCACCAGATGGACATCAAGACAGCCTTTTTGCATGGAGAATTGGAAGATGAGATCTTCATGCGACAACCCGAAGGGTTTGTGGAGGAAGGAGATGAGAGTAAGGTATGCCGCCTAATTAAATCTCTTTATGGTTTGAAACTGGCGCCTCGACAGTGGAATAACAAGCTTGATAAGTTTCTTACCGGTCTGATATATATCCGGATCAGCTCAAATCACTCAATCTATGTTTTCAAAGATGAGGAAGGTTTTATATTTATTGCAATTTATGTTGATGATTTGCTTGTTTTAAGTAAATCAATGGAAAAAATTAATAAATTGAAAACCGATCTTAAGGGGAGATTTGAAATGAAGGATATGGAGGAAGCAAAATATATATTTTGGGAATTTAAGTAGAGAGAGACCGAAAAAGAAAGATTATAAGATTGACTCAAAAGGAAACAATAGGGAACATGCTTGAAAAATTTCAAATAGATAAAGCAAATAGTTGTACAACTCCAATGGAGTTGAAGAAAGGAAGTGAGGGGAGTGAGGAAGAAGGAATCATAGTCTTGGACGAATAATTATCTCCTGAAGAACAGAAGTTCATGCATACTATTCCTTACAAGCAAGTAGTGTGAAGTCTAATCTATTTTATGAATTATACCATGTCGAATTTAGCTGCAGCTGTAGGAGTGCTGAGTAGAAGTCTAAATGCTCCCACTAAGACGGATTGGGAGGCGGCTAAGAGAGTCTTTAGATATTTGATAGGAACTAGGGATCTATGGTTGCATTTGGGTTGGGAGAATACTGACATCACTACTTGGAGTGATGCGAGTTATGGTGATGATTCGATGAGGAGATGTACTTCTGGATATGTATTATATGTGGGTGATGGGGCTTGCTGTTGGAGTAGTAAACAACAAAAAGTTATTGCTCAGTCCACCATGGAGGCTGAGTATATGGCCTCCTGCTCTGCTGTAAAAGAATTAATGTGGGTCAAGTCTTTGCTTGGTGAGCTTGGTCACCTTAAGAGTGGTGTGCAGATTTTTTTTTGTGATAATCAGTAGCAATCGCTATTTCTGCCAATCCTAAACATCATTTTAAAGCCAAACACATGGATATCAGACTCAACTTTGTTAGAGAGAAAGTAGAAAAAAAAAAATCAGTTTAGAGTACCGACCACATAGTGAGATGGTAGCAGATATGATGACCAAAACCTGTGCCTTCCCCTAAGCTAATTTTCTGCAAGGAGAAGTGTGGTTTGAAATTAAAGATTGACTAGAAAATAAGGGGAGTGTAGAAATTAATGCTCTATTTTAAGTATTTTCTAGGTCTTAATAGAAGTATAGAAAGAAGCCTAGGCAGTCTACCTGTAACTTTTTTCTCCAACTCTCAAACTTGTCGCAGTCACTGAGAAATTGGAGAGGGAGCTAGAGCCATGGCTATCTAGGCTATCCAGAGGTTTACGCGAAATATATATTAGTTAGGGGTTTTATTTACCAAAAGGTATTTGCCGATCATAGGATTTGATCGTGATACCTGCCGGCCGGCAGAAAGCTGGTAGCCGGTAGCCTTAGTCGTTAAGTCTTGACCTAGTGTTACGTACTATATGGTTTGATATTTATTTAAATATTTCCACGTAGGATAATTCATTTAACTGTAATTGTTTACAGGATACATAGATCCGGTAATGTAAAAGTACGGATAAGAAATCAATATTGCGAATTTATTTCTTTAGCGAAACGAATACCGCGCATGTATTTATTACGACAACGATTAAATGTGAATTTAATCAGACGCCCGGAATTAGCGTCGAGATCGCGGAAGAAGATTTCGGCAGTTTGTGGTCATCGCCACGTCGGATGACACGTGGCGAAATTACATTGGATCGTGGTATCTCCGGAGATTACGACACCGAATTCGGATATGACATGTGTCGACATTTAGGCCATGTCGTACAGTGTCCATACATAAAGTACACCGGCAGTTGTACTTTTGTGTACAGAACTGTGATCAAATTGGCCCCGTACATTAGTAGATAGAGTTTGTGAGAGAGATAGGACTTAGAAAAATTAGAAGATAGGACCCTCTCTCCCACAGAGCTTCTGTATAAAAGGTCAACTTTGACCCTCTATAACTTACTGCTCAGGGGAGCAAATTCAGAGATTCTTTTTGCTATCGACTCAAAGGAGTCTTGCCTTTACAGGGGTGAAGGTGGTCAGAGTTATTGTCTGCCAGGGTGGCAGTTGTTTTTCTGAAACACAAAGGGGTGAGGGTTATCCTAGAGGCTTCTTGGAAGCTGTCCACTCTGAGGACTTATGGAGGTCTCAGAGTTTCATAGCTCGCTACTCTTTCCTCTTTGGGGTCCGTTGGGTGATGTTGCCACTTTAGAGTCCGCAACCGGCACTCGCAAAGGTGATCCTTTAGGGGCATTTATTTTTGCTCTTGCCCATCTTCAAGCAGTACGATCGTCAGCTACAGCCTTTCGAGTTGTTTATTTTTTTGAATCGCGGATGACACGCATATTGTGGGTCCGCGCGATGAGATTTTTTATGCTTTCTCTAATTTTTCTGACCAACTTCATTGGATCGGGCTCTTTGTTAAACCATCTAAATGTGTGGCTTGGTGCCCACGAGGTTTGCCGCCGAATTGCCCACTCCCTAATGGCTTTCGTCTTGCATCTCACGATGAGGGTATCAAGGCTTTAGGTTGCCCTATTGTTGGGACTTCTTTTGTTAGCCAGGTGGTTGAGGATGCGCTGTTGGAAGATCTTTCACATAGAGAGGACAACCCTAAGCTGTCGGATGCACAAGTGGCATTTTCGATATTAATCCGTTGTTTTGCCCAACACCCTCTCTATCTTGCGCAAACTTTACCACCCACAACTTTTTTTTGTCTTCCTTTAAGGATTTTGACGACAAACTTTTGGGTGTGCTTCATCACCTCGTTGGTCATGGGATCTTTGATCGTCCGGAGGGGTCAGTTGCTCGTCAACAATCAAGCCTCCTTATTTCTAAAGGCGGTTAGGTTTGATTTCCGTGGCCAAAGTTGCTCCAGCCGCGTATTTGGGTAGGTGGGCTTTGGTGGTTCCTACCATCACTTCTCGTTTCATCGTGGATGATGTCCCCATTCTGGTGGAAGTTGTCTCTAAGGTGGAAGAAGGGCTATTTCCATTTCACCAAGCTCTCCTTTGCGCTCGTGCGCTTCTACCAGCGGACGCTCGAAACCAAGTTCCACCTTTTCATTCTCTCATGGCTGACACTAACTTCCAACTTCAACAACGCATATCTGTGCAAGTAGCCGCCGCTGATTTTGCAAACCTCTTGGAGGCGCTACCTGTAGAAGTTAAAGGTTATTTTAGTATTTTCTAGGTTTTGTAAAATGCAAAAAAGAAGTAGAGGCAGTCTGCCTCTAACTCCTCTCTCTTGCTCCCACACTTGTCGCAGTCACTGAAAGTTGGAGAGGGAGATAGAGCCATGGCCCCCTATGCTATCCCGACGGGGACAGATATAAGGTTAGTAGATTTTTACAAAATAAACTTGGCGGGCCCAAGATTTGAACCTGAAACCTGCCGGCCGCCAAAGTAGTCGGTAGCCGATAACCTTAGCCAACTAGTCTACACCAAATATATATGATATAGGGTTTGATAGTTATTTAAATGTTAACACGTCGGCTATCTTCATTCAATGGGATATTTAGACATAGATACAGTTTGTATTGTACGGCGTACGGCACATCGGAAACGGATACCGCGCATTTTGTTTCGAAGGCAAAAAAAAATATTGCGCAAGTATTTTTGACGGCCACAATTGTAATCCGGCTTAATCGGACGGCCACGAAGCATGCCGAGATTGCGCAATAGGTTTTTGGCACTTTGCGGTCGACGTCACATCAATCACCACGTGGCACAATCACATTGGATTACGGCATCTCCGGGGATTCCAGGAACGAATCCAAAAATAACATGTGTCGACTTTTTGGCCATGTCGTACAATGGCGGTACATAAAGTACAACGACACCTGTACCTTTATGTACGATACACTATTATGATTGGTGTTGTACTTCAGTAGATAGAGTTTTAGAGAGAGATAGGACTCTGAAAAATTTGATAGATTGGACCCTCTCTCATAGAGAGCTTCTATATAAAAGGTCAACTTTGACCCTTCATAACTTACTTCCCAGGGGAGCAAATTCAAAGATTCTGTTTGCAATCGTCCCAGGAGAGTCTTGACTTTACACGGGGTAGGTGGTCAGAGTTTATGTCTGCCAGGGTGACAGTTATTCTTGCTAAAAAAAAAAGGGGTCAGGATTATCCTACATGCTTCGTGTGAGCTGCCTACTCTGAGGTCCTATGGAGGTCTCTAAGTTGCAGGTTATGGGCCCACCATCTAGGGTGCCCATATTCAATGGAGCTAACTTCATATACTGAGAGTGTATGATGACAGGAGCTCTATGTGAGAAACGGTTTTGGGGAATAGTGAGTGGACGGGTGAGGCGTCCATCTAGTCTTGGGATACCTCTAGGGTTTACAGGAGGCAGATTCACTAGAGATGCAGATCAATCTTCAACGGAGAAGACAAAGGAAGGAGAGGTGGTGTCAAAGGAAAGGAGAAGGAGACAGTCCCACCAATAGCAACCGGTTCGGCATTCATGTCACCTATTCCGAGGAACGAGGAGAATGATATCGATACCTGGGACAACAACAATATGGCGGCTAAGCACTTCATCCTCCGCCATCTTACTCAAGGGCTTGCATCTCCCCATTTGCAGGTAGAGAGGGCATCCGATCTTTGGGTGGCTCTCATAGAGATGTACCGAAGTGGTACGATTTAGCAACAACAGTTGGCTGATCAGAAAATTAAAGAGTATGTATACAAATGGGGGAAGATGTTGGATTTTTGCAATGAGCTTGCTACACTTTTCATGGAACTAGAGAGCGATGGAAAAGTATTTAGTGAAAAGGAAAAGGTTAACTGTTTACTGATGAAGTTACCCGATGAGTTCGAGAACGTAGTGTTGTTTTTGAAAAGTTGGTTTCGTTCGTACTCGACATTTTGTGCGTACGCGACGTTCGCGTGCGTAATATATTATCGAAAGTAATGTGGTGGTTCGAATGGATTTGCGGATTGGGAAAGTAAATGTACGAGTAAAATTAAAGGGACGTGAGGTAGTAATTGAGTGGCGCGGAATGCGTTAAGAAATGGACAGCGGATCGCGACGCGATCCGATGTGAAGTTTACGAAATGTACGTCGCCGGTATGGAACATATAATTTGAACAAATGAAATTTATATGCAACAAGCGATGTTTATGACAAATGACGTGTACTTTATTTGCCGCATTTATTGCAAAGGATGCGGCTGCGGTACGGAAATGATTTCGGTTGTACGATTATTATTTTAACAAGTGGACGTGAATGACTGAATTCGCATCGCGACGTCGTGGGATATTTGACGACTCGCGTGGATTTCGTTTAGATTTTTGTGACCACGTGGCGCGACATCAAGGGTGCCGAATAAGATCGACGGATGGCGGATATAGGCCGCCGATATTTTTCAAGTAGTGGGGACACGAAATCGCGTCAATCACACGATGTTTATTTTGGACGTCTCGGATTGTTTGACGAAAAATAAAGAGTTCCACTGAGTGACTCAGCATGAGTGAGCATACGATTTTGTAAGATTGTGTGTACTTTGTAAATATTTACAACAATGGTTTGTCTTTATGTGTATTTGTTATTAGTGTAGATTTACTCATTTTGACATACCTCGGGTATACTAATGTTAATAGAGGTAGCTAGTAGATTGCGTTCAGCTAGTATGCCTCCGTACACTGAGTAATGAGCTCGTGTATATTTGTAGGACTTAGTCATTTTTAGTCTTAGGAACTTTTCCGGACCAAAACTGTTTTATGGTGATTTTTGGTAATTGTAACTAAGGATTGCTCTCAGATCTGCAAGCAAAATTATGTGAAATTTTGCATGTATGTTCTTCCTTGTATTGTCTACATTACCACGGATTTTAAAGCCTATTGTGTGTCTGGTATGTGTTTTACTTCATTGTGAAGTTGGTCGGTTTTATCAAAGTTCTGGCAGACCGTTATTCTGCAACTTTGACTAGATGGTGTGATCACTGTGTATATTACTTTTGTCTGAAACTTTTTAAGGTTATTCTATATCCTAGAAACTATTTTTGATTGTAGTTTCAGCTTGTTTTGTTATTTGTGTAGAATTATGCGTTGATTCAAAGTAGGCTGTTTTTGGGTAGTCTGTGGTGCTTCCGAAAGTAAATCAAAGGCTGAAAATAGCTATGGACAACACATAGTACCCCGTGTGCAGGACTTGGCGGACTCAAGGTGGATTTGGAATTCAGTGGTAGGGATAATTCTCGTTCGGGAGATTACAATTGAAATCCGAAGGGGAGGAAAAAGTGGGCAAGCTTTGGCAGCTGAGACCAATTCGAGAAACAATGATTCCAGAAAACACGTTGGAAATTATCGAGGGGAGGGGCAGAAAAATAAAACCGAGGAGTTCGGACCAAGGACTCCCAAGGGTTTGTGCCATCTTTGTAAGAAACTGGGGCACTATATGGCAGAATGCACTGAGCTGCGGTTAAATGAGGGGCAGACCGGTGGACCCTCGAGAGGAAAGAAAAAGGCCCTTGTGACACAGGTACATGAGGCGGAATCCGAGGACGAGGACAATGAACTCCTATTGGATGAAGAGTAGAAAGTGAAAAACGAGGTCGAAATTCCACGAAAGCAAAAATGTGCTTAAGGTGGATTAAAAGGTGAAGCAGGCCGGATTGTAGATTCAGGTGCATCCATGCACATGTGTAAAGATAAACACCTGTTCACTAAGATAAGAAAGATTCCCACCGTAGAGATAGAAAACGTGGAGGGGAGGTGAAACTCTGAGACCTCCATAAGTCCTCAGAGTGGACAGCTTCCAAGAAGCCTCTAGGATAACCTTGACCCCTTTGTGTTTCAGCAAGAACAACTGCCACCCTGGCAGACAACAACTCGGACCAGCTTCACCCCTGTGAAGGGAAGACTCTCCTGAGTCGATAGCAAAAAGAATCTCTGATTTTGCTCCCCTGAGCAGTAAGTTATGGAGGGTCAAAGTTGACCTTTTGTACAGAAGCTCTCTGGGAGAGAGGGTCCTATCTCCTAATTTTTCTAAGTCCTAACTCTCTCACAGACTCTATCCACCGATGTACAAAGCCAATCAGATTACTCAGTAGACAAAAGTTTAGCTGCCGGTGTACTTTTTGTAAGAATAATGTACGACATGGCCTAAATGTCGACACGTGGTATATCCGGATTCACTCCCTTTATCCTCGGAGATGCCGCGATCCAATGTCATTCCGCCACGTGTCATCCGATGTGGCGATGATAAAAAACCACCGAAATTCTCTTCCGCGATCTCGGCATTTAGTTTCGGCCGTCCGATTAAATTCACATTTAATCATAGCCGTAATAAATACATGCGCGGTATTCGTTTTGGTAAAGAAATAAATGCGCGGTATTTGTTTCTTATCCGTACCGTAATCCGTACTTTTACATGATTGGATCGATGTCTCCCGAAAAACTACTTCAACTAAATGAACTATCCTACGTATAAATGTTTAATTTATTATCAAACCTTATAATACCTAACACTATCTCTAGAGTTAACGGTTAAAGCTACCCGCTACCATTTGATTTCTGGCCAGTAGGTTGAAGGTTGAAATCTTGGAGGTGGCACATATATTTTAGTAAATAAACCCCTAATTATAAATAAACTAATATTTATATCCTGTAAACCTCTGGATAGCCTAGGTAGCCATGGCTCTAGCTTCCTCTCGAATTTCTCAATGACTGCGACAGGTTTGAGAGTTGGAGAGAGAAGTTAGAGGTAGACTGCCTCGGCTTCTTTCTATACTTCTATTAAGACCTAGAAAATACTTAAAATAGAGCATTAATTTCTACACTCCCCTTATTTTCTAGTCAATCTTTAATTTCAGACCACACTTCTCCCTGCAGAAAATTAGCTTAGGGGAAGGCACAGGTTTTGGTCATCATATCTGCTACCATCTCACTATGTGGTCGGTACTCTAAACTGATTATTTTGTTTTCTACTTTCTCTCTAACAAAGTTGAGTCTGATATCCATGTGTTTGGCTTTAAAATGATGTTTAGGATTGGCAGAAATAGCGATTGCTGACTGATTATCACAAAAAAAAATCTGCACACCACTCTTAAGGTGACCAAGCTCACCAAGCAAAGACTTGACCCACATTAATTCTTTTACAGCAGACCAGGAAGCCATATACTCAGCCTCCATGGTGGACTGAGCAATAACTTTTTGCTGTTTGCTACTCCAACAACAAGCCCCATCACCCACATATAATACATATCCAGAAGTGCATCTCCTCATCGGAGCATCACCATAACTGGCATCACTCCAAGTAGTGATGTCAGTATTCTCCCCACCCAAATGCAACCATAGATCCCTAGTTCCTATCAAATATCTAAGGACTCTTTTAGTTGTCTCCCAATCCCTTTTAGTGGGAGCATTTAGACTTCTACTCAGCACTCCTACTGCTGCAGCTAAATCCGGCCGGGTACAATTCATAAAATAGATTAGACTTCCCACTACTTGCCTGTAAGGAATAGTCTGCATGAACTTTTGTTCATCAAGAGATAATTCCTCGTCTAAGAATATGACTCCTTTTTCCTCACTCCCCTCACTTCCCTTCTTCAACTCCATTGGAGATGTACAATTATTAGCTTTATCCGTCTGAAATTTTTCAAGCATGTTCCCTATAACTTCCTTTTGAGTCAATCTTATAATCTTTCTTTTTTCGGTCTCTTTCTACTTGAATTCCCGAAATATATTTTGCTCCCCCCATATCCTTCATTTCAAATCTCCCCTTAAGATCGGTTTTCAGTATATTAATTTTTTCCATTGATTTACTTAAAACTAGCAAATCATCAACATAAATTGCAATAAATATAAAACCTTCCTCATCTTCGAAAACATAGATTGAGTGATCTGACCTGATGCGGATATATCCCAGACCGGTAGGAAACTCATCAAGCTTCTTATTCCAGTGTCGAGGCGCCTGTTTCAAACCATAAAGAGATTTAATCAGCCGGCATACCTTACTCTCCTCTCCTTCCTCCACAAACCCTTCGGGTTGTCGCATGAAGATCTCCTCTTCCAATTCTCCATGCAAAAAGGTTGTCTTGATGTCCATCTGGTGCACTTCCATGTCTTCCGCTGCTGCTAGACTGAGAAGTATATGGACGGAGGGAAATGTGACGCTTGGGGCAAAGGTTTCCTCGTAGTCAATTCCCTCCTTTTGTGTAAATCCCTTTGCCACTAATCTGGCCTTGTAGCGCTCAATTGTGATATCTGGGTTTAGTTTTAATTTGAAAACCCACTTACAACCGATTGGTTTTCGGTTAGGTGGACAATCCACTAGCTCCCAAGTATCGGCTGCCATAATTGAGGCCATCTCCTCATTGATGGCTGTCTTCCACCGGTTTCTTTCTGAACACGTCATCGCCTCTCCATAATTCTGAGGTACATCTTGATGAGATAGTTTTGTTACCTTGTTATTAACCTGTTTTTCTTGCAATCTTTTGTTACTTCTCCTCCCCCCCTCAAAATTTGAGGCCGGAATAGATGGTTCTCGTGGATTCTTTCGAACAATCTCGGCTTCTCCCCTATCCCTTGATTCCGAATCAATTTCCACCACGTCTTCCGCTTCGGGTAGAGTTGTCACTAGAGTTTCCACAGCCAAGTCTTTTTCGGTCTGATTTGTATCTGCAAGAATGTCATCTTCAGTAAAACCTGGATAGTGAGGAAGCTCAAAGTCATTGGAATTTTCTAACTCAAATCTGATTTTTACTGACTTTGTATATTTGAAGGGATCCACTGACTTTCTTTCATTCATAACTACTAGATGCTTTACTAAGATTATATCTTCCCTTTTTAGATCATAAACTCTATATCCTTTAACATCCTCGTCATATCCTAATAATCATCTCGGTTTTCCTTTAGGATCTAGCTTCCAATTAGACCGATCTGTATCTAGACTGAATACTTGACTGCCGAAAACCTTTAAGTGAGATATGACTGGTTTCCGACCTGTCCATCTCTCATAAGGTGTTTGATCTTATATAGTTAAAGTAAGAACTCTATTTTTGAGGTAATTAGCACAGTTCATTGCTTCTGCCCAAAACCTTTTTCCTATCTTCTTATCACTCAGTGTGCTATTTAATCTTTCAGCTACACCATTCTGCTCAGGATTTTCAGAAACTGTCTTTTGGTGTTACACCCCATCTTCCCTAAAAAAATCCTCAAACTGGTTAGAAGTATACTCTCCACCATTGTCACTCCTTATTCTCTTGATTGGAGTTTCGTGGAGTTTTTCGCTCCATGCTTTATATTGTTTTAAACAATCCTGAGCTTTGGACTTGATTTTCAAAAAACACATCAGGAATACCGAGACCAATCATCAGTGATAGTCATCATAAATCTCTTCCCACCCGGTGAGGGAACTTTAGCTGGTCCCCAAATATCTATGTATACTAGATCTAGAATTTTTTCTCCCTTATAGGTTGATGTTTTAGGAAAGGGTAATCTGTGTGCTTTACCATGAGACCATCCACTACAATCACTTATATTATCACTCTCACTGAACTTAATCCCTTCCACCACTCCCATCTTTTCCATCTCTCTTAACTTATCCAGATTTACATGCCCAAGCCTCTTATGCCACATCATAATATCATGAACACCACCATAATAAATTTTCTTCGTTTCATTACTTAAAATCAGCCTAAACATCACATGGCTACCTTTCTCAGCAATGAAATAGACATCCTCCTCAAAACTAGCAGTAAAGACTCATTCCCTAGTGCTAGTAAAAAATCCCTTATCATCTAATACAGATGTAGAGATGAGGTTTTTGTTCAGCTCCGGATTAAACAATTCATCGGAGAATGTTACTATGGATGTCTTTCCTTCTACTAACACTTTCAGATCTACCGATCCTATAAGAGTAGTGGTGACTATCCTCCCATCCCCGTACTCTATCTCTACGGTGGGAATCTTTCTTATCTTAGTGAACAAGTGCCTATCCTTACACATGTGCATGGAGGCACTTGAATCTATAATCCAGCCTGCTTCACCTTTCAATCCACCGTAAGCACATTTCTACCTTCGTGGAATTTCGACCTCGTTTTTCGCCTCCAACTCCTCATCCAAAATGAGCTCATCGTCCTCGTCCTCGGATTCCGCCTCATGTACCTGTGTCACAAGGGCCTTTTTCTTTCCTCTCGGGGTACCACCGGTCTGCCCCTCTTTTAACTGAAGCTTGGTTAGCTTAGTGCACTCTGCCATAAAGTGCCCAGATTTCTTACAAAAATGACATAAACCTTTGGGAGCCCTTGGTCCGAACTCGTCGGTCTGATTTTTTTGCTCCCTCCCCCCATAGTTTCCGACCGGTTTTTGGGAATCCTTGTTCCTCCAATCGGTCGAAGTTGCTAAGGCTTGGCCACTCTTTCCTCCCCTTCGATCTCAATCGTATTCTCCCGAACGAGAATCATCCCTACCACTAAGTTCCATATCCACCTTGAGTCCGACAAGTCTTGCACACGGTTGACTATGTTCTCGAACTCATCGGGTAACTTCATTAGTAAACAGTTAACCTTTTATTTTTCACTAAAATCTTTTCTCGCACTCTCTAGCTCCATGAAGAGTGTAGCAAGCTCATTGCAAAAATCCAACATTTTCCCCCCTTTCTATACATATTCCTTAACTTTCTGATCATCTAGTTGTTGTTGCTGAATCGTACCACTTCGGTACATCTCTATGAGAGCCATCCAAAGATCGGATGCCCTTTCTACGTGCAAATGAGGACATGCAAGTCTTTGAGTAAGATGGCGTAGGATGAAGTGCTTTGTCGCCATATTGTTGAAATCCCAGGTTTGAGTATCATTCTCCTCGTTCCTCGGAATAGGTGACATGAATGCTGAACCAGTTGCTATCGGTGTGGTCGTCTCCTTCTCCGCTCCTTTGTCCACCACCTCTCCTTCCTTTGTCTCCTCCGTTGAAGATGAACCTGCTTTCTTTGTGAATCTGCTTCGTTCAAACCCTAGAGGAATTTTAAGACTTGATGGACGCCCCAATCGTCCACTCACTATCCCCCAAAACCTTTTTTCGCATAGAGCTCCTATCATCAAACTTTCCTAGAATATGAAGCCAGTGTTGAAATTGTTAATTTTATATGGTATTTTCTAGGTCTGAACTTAGTACAAAATAGAAAAGGTGGACAGCCTGCCTCCGCCTCCTCTCTCTTCCCACCATACTTGCCGTAGTCACTGAGGGATAGAGAGGGTGGCTGAGCCATGGCTGTGCTAGCTTAAGCAGGCAGGGCTAAAGAGTGACTTATGTCACTCTGAACAAAAGGTTGAGTCCGGTAGGACTCGAACCTCCGACTGGTAGAGCGCGGCTTAGCCGTTAGCTCTAACCAGTCTGTCGTAGAAGTCCGTTAGCATATATTAGGTTTGATATTTACTTAAACAATGTTACGTCTATGAATTCGATTAACGGAATTACGAACGAAAGAACATGGAACCAAGTATTATATAGTGCGAACATTATCTCGCACGCAAACAAATGAATCGGACATTTGTTTTCGACGGCGGACATTTAATATCAAATTTGATCCGACGGCGTACATCAATGCCGAGATCACAAAATGGTCACTTTTGGCGTTTATGGACGTGGCGTGACGTGGCGCCACGCGGAGGGATGACATTTGGTCGCAAGAATTCCGGCGAACATAAGGACAAGTGAAAAGTGGACACGCGTCCACTTAATGGCATTGCCGTACATAGGCCGTACAGAAAGTACATCGGCCATAGTACTTTTCTGTACTCTACAGTGATCCGATTGGTTCGTACTTCAATAGATAGGTTTTGTGAGAGGGATTTAGGACTTAGAGAATTTTGGTAGATAGGAACCTCTCTCTCTCTTTGAGAGTTTGTATAAACTTAGCATTTTTGCCGACTCATAACTTATCGGCTGGTTGGCCGTTTTCAGTGATTCTTTTTGCTACGGACTCAGGGGAGTCCAGGCTGCATACGGGTGCACTCAAATTGTCAGTTTGCCTTTTTGGGCAGCAGTGGTCGTGGCTTAAAGTGGGTTAGTTAAATACTATCTAGAGGCTTCTTGTATTCTGTAGTCTAATGGAGGACACAGAATTGCAGCCAGTTCAATTAAAGATTGGTACCCTAGAGGGTGGGTCCATAACGTGAAACAATGAGACCTCCATAAGTCCTCAGAGTGGACAGCTTCCAAGAAGCCTCTAGGATAACCCTGACCCCTTTGTGTTTCGGCAAGAACAACTGCCACCTTGGCAGACAAAAACTATGACCAACTTCCCTCTTGTGGAGGCAAGACTCCCTTGAGTCGATAGCAAAAAGAATCTCTGAATTTTCTCCCCTGAGCAGTAAGTTATGGAGGGTCAAAGTTGACCTTTTGTATAGAAGCTCTCTAGGAGAGAGGGTCCTATCTCCTAATTTTTCTAAGTCCTATCTCTCTCACAAACTCTATCCATTGATGTACGAGCCAATCAGATTACTCCTCCTTACATAAAAGTACAGCTGTCGGTGTACTTTCTGTACGAACATTGTACGTTATGGCCTAAATGTCGACACATGGTATATCTGAATTCGCTCCCTTAATCCTAGGAGAAGCCGCGATCCAATGTCATTCCGCCACCTGTCATCCGATGTGGCGATGATCAAAAACCGCCGAAATTCTCTTCCGCGATCTCGGCGTTTAATTTCAATCGTCCGATTAAATTCACATTTAATCATAGCCGTAATAAATACATGCGCGGTATTCGTTTCTTATCCGTACCGTAATCCGTACTTTTACATTATTGGATCTATGTCTCCCGTAAAAATATTTCAGTTAAATTAACTATCCTACGTATAAATGTTTAATTAATTATCAAACCCTATAGTACGCAACACTATCTCTAGAGTTAACGGTTAAAGCTACCGGTTACCGGCTTATTTCCGACCGGCAGGTTGCAGGTTCAAATCCTGGAGGTGGCACATATATTTTAGTAAATATATCCTTAATTATAAATAAACTAATATTTATATCCCGTAAACCTCAAGATAGCCTAGGTAGCCATGGCTCTAGCTTCCTCTCCAATTTCTTAATGATTGCGACAAGTTTGAGAGTTGGAGAGAGAAGTTAGAGGTAGACTGCCTCGACTTCTTTCTATATTTCTATTCGGACCTAGAAAATACTTTAAAATACCATTAATTTCTATAGGAGGATAGTCACTACTACTCTTGTAGGTTCGGTAGATCTAAAAGTGTTAGTAGAAGGAAAGACATCTATAGTTACATTCTACGATGTATTGTTTATTTCGCAGCTGAACAAAAACCTCATCGCTACGTCTGTATTAGATGATAAGGGTTTTGATACTAGCACTAGGAAAGGAGTCTTTACTGCTAGTTTTGAGGAGGAAGTTTATTTCACTGCTGAAAAAGGTAGCCAAGGGATGTTTAGAAGGATTTTAAGTAATGAAAAGAAGAAACTTTATTATGCTAGTGTTCATGATATAATGATGTGGCATAAGAGGCTTGGGCATGTGAATCTAGATAAGTTAAGAGAGATGAAAAAGATGGGAGTGGTGGAAGGGATTAAGTTCGGTGAGAGTGGGAATCTAAGTGATTGTAGTGGATGCGCTCAAGGTAAAGCACATAGGTTACCGTTTCCCCAAACAACCACCTATAAGGGAGAAAAAAATTCTAGGTTTAGTACACAGATATTTGGGGGCCGGCCAGAGTGCCATCACCCGGGAGGAAGAGATTTATGATGACTATCACTGATGATTGGTCTCGGTATTCTAGTGTGTATTTTTTGAAAAATATGTCAGAGGCTCAGGAATGTTTTAAACAATATAAAAGCATGGAGTGAAAAACTCCATGAAACCTCAATCAAGAGAGTAAGGAGTGACAATGGTGGAGAGTATACCTCTAACCAGTTTGAGGATTTTTTGAGAGAAGATGGAGTGCAACACCAAAAGACAGTTCATGAAAATCCTGAGGAGAATGGTGTAGCTGAAATATTAAATAGAACACTGAGTGATAGTGCTAGGAGTATGCTGTCAGGTAAGAAGATAGGAAATAAGTTTTGGGCCGAAGCAATGAACTGTGCAAATTATCTCAAGAATAGAGTTCTTACTTCAGCAGTAAAAGCCCAAACACCCTATGAGAGATGGACAGGCCGAAAACCAGATGTTTCACACTTAAAGGTTTTCGGTAGTCAAGTGTTCAGTTTAGACACAGATCTGTCAAACTGGAAGTTAGACCCAAAAGGAAAACTAAAATATCTACTATGATACGATGAAGATGTAAAAGGATACAGAGTATATGATCTCAAAAGAGAGGATATTATCCTTGTGAAGCATCTAGTGGTTATGGATGAAGGAAAATCTATAGATCCATTTAAGCATACAAAGACAATCATAATCAGATTTGAGTCAGCAAATTCTGATGACTTTGAGCTTGCTAACTATCCAGGATTTCAAGAAGATGATGATCTTGCAATTACGGATCAGATCGAGAAGGACCCGAATGTGGAAACCCTAGTATTAACTCCAACCGAAGCGGAAAACGTGGTGGAAATCGACTAAGAATTATGGTATAGGGGAGCAGTACAAACTGTTCGGAAGAATCCAAGAGAGCCATCTATTCCGGCAACGGAGTTTGAGGGAGGAAGAAGAAACAGCAAAATACTGCAAGAGAGACAAGTTAACAATAAGGTAACCAAACTGTCTCACCTCGATGAACCTCAAACTTATAATGAGGCAATGACTTGTCGTGAAAGAAACCGGTGGAAGAAAACCATTAATGAGGAGATGGCCTCAATTATGGCGGCCTATACATGGGAATTGGTGGATTGTCCTCCTAATAGGTAGCCAATTGGGTGCAAGTGGGTATTTAAGCTAAAACTCAACCCGGATAACACCATTGAGCGCTACAAGGCTCGGTTAGTGGCGAAGGGATTTACCCGAAAAGAGGGAATTGACTATGAGGAGACTTTTGCTCCGGTCGTCAAGTTTCCTTCGGTTCGGATACTTCTCAGTATGGCGGCAGCAGACGACATGGAAGTGCATCAGATGGACATCAAGACGGCCTTCCTACATGGAGAGTTGGAAGAGGAAATTTTTATGCGACAGCCCGAAGGATTTGTGGAGCAATGGGAGGAAAGCAAGGTATGCCGATTGATCAAATCTTTGTATGGGCTGAAACAGGCGCCTCGACAATGGAACAAGAAGCTCGATGAGTTTCTTACAGGTTAGGGATATATTTGGATTAGCTTAGATCACTCAATTTATTTGTTTGAAGATGAGGAAGGAATTATTTTTATTGCAATTTATGTTGATGATTTGCTTGTTTAAAGTAAATTTATTCATAGAATAAATAAGTTAAAAAATGATTTAAAAGTAAGATTTGAGATAAAGGATATGTGAGAAGCAAGGTATATTTTGGGAATTCAGGTAGAGAGAGACAGAGACAGATAGATAATAAGATTAACTCAAAAAGAGGCCATTGGAAACATGTTAGAAAAATTCAAATGGACAAGGCTAATAGTTGTACCACTCCTATGGAATCAAAGAAGGAAAGTGAGGGGAGTGAAGAAGAGGGAGTTATTATCTTAGATGATGAGGTAGGCCCGGAAAAGAAAAGATTTATGCAGACCATCCCTTATAGACAAGTAGTGGGCAGCATAATATATTTCATGAATTGTACCCGCCCGGACATAGCCGCAGCTGTAGGAGTACTAAATAGGAGTCTGAATGCTCCCACTAAGAAAGATTGGGAGGCGCCTAAAAGAGTCCTTAGATATCTCATAAGGACTAGGGATCTATGGTTGCATTTGGGTGGGAACAATACTGACATCACCACTTGGAGTGATGCCAGCTATGGGGATGCTCCTATGAGGAGATGCACATCTGGATATGTATTGTATGTGGGGGATGGGGCTTGCAGCTGGAGCAGCAAGCAGCAAAAGATCATTGTTCAGTCCACCATAGAGGCTGAGTACATGGCTTCTTGCTCTGCTGTAAAAGAATTAATGTGGGTCAAGTCTTTGCTTGGTGAGCTTGGTCATCTTAAGAGTGGTGTCCAAAAAGTGTTTTGTGATAATCATGCTGCCATTGCCATTTCTGCCAATCTTAAACATCACTTTAAAGCCAAACACATGGACATTAGACTTAGCTTTGTTTGAGAGAAAGTAAAAAACAAGATAATTAGTTTGGAGTATAAATCAGATAGTGAAATGGTAACAGATATGATGACCAAACCTGTTCCTTCCCCTAAACTAATTTTATGCCGGGAGAAGTGTGGTCTTAAAATAAAGAGAGACTAGAAAATAAGAGGAGTGTAGAAATTAAAGGTTATTTTAGTATTTTCTAGGTTTTGTAAAATGCAGAAAAAGAAGCAGAGGCAGTCCGCCTCCAACTCCTCTCTCCAACTCCCACACTTGTCGCAGTCACTCAAAGTTGGAGAGGGAGATAGAGCCATGGCCGCCATGCTATCCCGACGGGGACAGATATAAGGTTAGTAGATTTTTACAAAATAAACTTGGCGGGCCCAAGATTTGAACCTGAAACCCGCCGTCCGTCAAAGTAGCCGGTAGGCGATAGCCTTAACCAACTAGTCTAAACCAGAGATATATGATACAGGGGTTTGATAGTTATTTATATGTTAACACGTCGGCTATCTTCATTCAACGGGGTATTTAGACATAGATACAGTTTGTAGTGTACGGCGTATGGCACATCCGAAACGGAAACCGCGCATTTTGTTTCGAAGGCGAAACAAATATTGCGCAAGTATTTATGACGGCCATGATTGTAATCCGGCTTAATCGGACGGCCACAAAGCATGCCGAGATCGCGCAATAGGTTTTTGGCGGTTTGCGTTCGACGTCACATCAATCACCATGCGGCACAATCACATTAGATTACAACATCCCCGGGGATTCCAGGAACGAATCTAAAAATGACATGTGTCCACTTTTTGGCTAAGTCGTACAATGGGCGTACATAAAGTACAACGACACCTGTACCTTTATGTACGATACACAATTATGATTAGTGTCGTACTTCAATAGATAGAGTTTTAGAGAGAGATAGGACTTAGAAAAATTTGATAGATTGGACCCTCTCTCCCACAGAGCTTCACTACAAAAGGTCAACTTTGACCCTTCATAACTTACTGCTCAGGGGAGAAAATTCATAGATTCTTTTTGCAGCGGAAGCACAAAGGGCCAGATAATGGGTAAGGGCAAACAAAGGTATTTCAAGAGGGTCGCCTTTACTGGTTCCCGTCGCAAAAGAGAGAGGGACCAAATCACCATTAGCCGAGAAATAAATATTGCTGGTCAAAGAATAAAAAACAATCACAAAGGGAAATAATTGGACAATCGGAGAAAGGACAAGCATAAGCTTTGAAAATATGACGTTGCGATCCACAGTATTGAAGGCGTTGGAAACGTCGACTTGAAGGACTAACTAATCCGGATGTAAATCCAACAAAGCTAAATTCTCGCGGACCACGGCCTCACAACCTCTTTCAATGGCCACCCCAAACTGATAAGGAGACAAATAATCATGAAATGTTGGGTCAGAGCTAGATACATATGGCACGAGCCACCATCGGTATAGGACCTCTCCTACGGTAATACGACGTGTCCCCCCATTGGGTTTGGTGGCCGACATAAGGTGGGACGACGTGAGAAGATCACAAATTCAAGGGGGAACAATACCACTTAAGAAAACATACTCGAAAGAACACATCAGATTCACGGGCACTTAACTCAATTGGAAAAATATTGTGAAACAACTCATACATTGTGGCCGATGGGACCTTTTGTTGAAAGGTGAGGAGAGGTTGTAAGGTCCGTCATGAAAACCTCCTAATCCAAAACAAATCCCCAGAAAGCTCAAAGGCGAGGTTAAAAGGGGATTGAGGGTTGGGTGTTGGCGGATGAGTAGTTTGAAGGACCTCGATAGTGGAAGAAGACCAAGGAGCAAGGGTGAATGGTTGGAGGGCTCGAACAGCTCGAGAAAGCTCACCAAGATGACCCAAATGAACAGCTTGATGATAAGATGACGTGACATCTGATGCCCTAGAAGGACCACACGGTGTGATAGAAGTAGTGACCACATGATCCTCATGCTCGCCGTGGAGGGCCGTCTAGTCACCACGAAGGAATCGGCGATAACACGCCATAATCTCTCAAGCCCCACTGCCACCTCCACGACATGTAAGACTAAGACGCAGAGATAGAACATAAGAAGGAGGTGCCTAAGAGCAATCCCGTCGGATTGGAAGAAATGTGGGACAAGGGGAGGTGGAGGGCATCATGTACTAATGTCAGCACGGCCATAGGGATACGGGTGTACAATCGCGCACGAGGGGATCCCAAATCATATGGTCTCAAGACATCTAAGTCACGGACAAAATCCGGGTTCGCATCTATGATTTCGCCAATGTCCGTGCGATTGGCAGCGGCCGCTGGCCAGATCCGTTGGCGCATGGCGACGATGAGGTGCTGTCGTGCGCTGTGAGGGAGAGAAAAACAATCATCAGAGCCGTAGGCGTATGGTTTCACTATTTTTATAATGTCAAGAAAGTTGTTGACGAATATAGTATCTAAGATATGTAGTTTGTCGGAATGAACCAAATTCTAATTTATATTTCATCGAGTAATGCACTTGTACTTTGATACTTGAAAAACATAAGTTTTTTTTTTGTATACCATAGAAATATGCATCCTATGCTAAAATGGTTTACCATGGTGCTTTCTTAACAAAGTCTTATTATTATTTTTGTGATTTGATTTTGACACACGTGTATTGTTTCTTAACTTTCATATATACTATCCTACCGCCGAATATAGTAAGTGAATGACGATTTTGACCTTGTCAAATATTTCTGTCGAATCAGATTGTTTACCATTGAGCTTTCTTAAAAAAGTCTTATTATTATGTTTGTGACTTTTATTTTGACACTTCTGTAGTATTCTTAGCTTTCAAATATATGATCCAGCCGAATAGAGGAAACGAATGAGGATTTTGACATCGTCAAACATCTCCGTTGTACCAGAATGTTTTATTAATGACATCTATTATTTTATTTCTTTTAACGACTGCAGCTACTAACGCAGCAAGACTGTTTCACACCGTTTGAGCGTACAAAACGAAATGAGTACGGCGAAATAAGTTACTTTGATCCATGGTAAGAATATATCCAAACCGTCTCAGAAACCGTGGCAGAAGGCCCTTCGGCAGAGAGGCATGGGGAGATGGAGATAACATTGATAATTAAGGTCATGATCATAGTTCAAAAGTAGGCGTTTTTATGGTAGGCCTTTGGTCAGCGCCTTTATCGTAAGTTGTGTTATGGGCTTTTCATGTGATCTTCTTAGATCGCTACTTTGATTAGCGACCGTTCGATCGTCCGAATCTGACGGTGTATCGAATGTTTTAATTGGTCCAATTTTTGGTCCGCATGTTTTAATTGGTTCGAATAGGTCCGAATACAATATGGGTCTTAAGGTCATATTGTATGTTTTGCATACATTAGGCATATTGTATGGGCTTACTTTCACCTACATTCGAACTATGGTCCTGATCCATCGAGTGTGCACCTATCCAGTTTGTTATTGTTAAGTTTGTGTTGCATTACCTGACTTGAACCATGCTTACAATGAACTGGAACCGTTGATTATTAATAGCAAATCGGCTTGATAAATTCTTCCAAGTGGACTATATGTCCATAATGACCTGTAATGTAAAGTTGGAACCTATGCAAGGAACGTTTTAGATCGCCAACATATTAACTTTTGGAATGAACATACAAACTCTTTCAAGCATTTGAACAGCAATTCCTCCAATCAGAGCATACCAGTAAATTCTGGCATCCTCAACAATCTGCAGATCATGTAAGGTCTTCAGCACGATCGTGTGAATAGAGAGGACAAAAGGGCGAGAGATGGTAAATGAAGTCGCTGGTTGTTACATTGTTAAAGTCAAACAATTTAAAAAACCAGCTTATAATTGCCAATGATCGATCAATAGTTCTTTGCATTGTTGTTAGGACACCTTTTTCCAAAAAAAAGCCTTGCAAACACTATAAAAACCAGCAGGAGCTTCTAGATTATCAAAATTTGTATGACCTTTCCAACATTAACCTACCTTGATGCAGTAATTCCTAAGAGAAACTCATACAAAAAAAAAGAAAACAATATAAGGTCAACGATTAGCGAAGGCAAAAGACAATTGAACAGATGTTCTAATGTAAAAAAAATAAAAAAATCCAAAATACGGCTCGTTTGCACTAACTTTATTACACTTGACTTACACTACACTTTATTCAACTCCACCAACAATTAAAAACACATCTAATATAACCACTTCTTACAACCTGGAGATCCACAATGGCATTTTTTGTTTACAATATTGCCATGCTCGTCGAGTACCGAATCTATTTTGTAGTTATAATCGTAAGTCAACTCTCTCAAAGGAGGAATATTGTCGGCCGCAAAAAAAGCAATACGAGGCAACCTCATATCATGGTGGTCATTGAAGATACATTGTGTAACAACATTTGGAGCGCAACTATGGTTCATAAACCGTGCCACATTTCCAGAATCATTGGCGTCCACACAAAATTTGGCCTCCTCAAATTCTTGAAGGGCACTGATAGGTTGACCTTTAACTCCAAGAAGGTCAGATACGTCTCCCCATCGATCGCGACTACCTTTAACCAAATCTAAATTAAAGAGGTATTCGTCTTTCCCTTTCAATGCCTCCGCGTCCTCGTCATTGTATACTATCCCCGTATATTCGCATATAAAAGAGCCTGCCAAAAAACAACAAAAGTCGTTGAAAAACAACAAGCACAGAAGCAACAACAAGATTGCATACCCCAAAACAAAACTACTTAACCAATCCTCACAGCTATAGAACCACTAAAGATACCCCTTGAAATCCCCAGACTTCAGGGAAACGCTGAGAGACATTCGGCTCACAACAACGATCCATAACAACAATAGCAGATCGAAGAAGGATAGAAGCTGCACTCGCTGAAGTTTTTAGAGCCGTCACAGTCTCCAAAAGTTTGAGATAAAAAACAAATCCTCATATTCCCTTCACGG
>JBBHKE010000905.1:216148-245837 GCA_037447655.1 Zygnema cylindricum
TGACTTGTGATTAATGCTGGAACTGCGTTTTCCTTCGGTACGGGAAAATCGCGAATAACACGGGGGTTCCTAACAAAACTTTTGACGGGTTTTTTGTCTTGCAATGACGTTGGTGCATCCGACTCACAAAACAACGGGGAATTTGTGACAGCTGTAGTTTCCGTGTCCAATGTCATTTCATATTCGAAATTTGTAGAAGCAGAAACTGTTGGCTTGTACTGGTCAAGTGCACTAACCAGGTTAACCATGTTGCTCAAAGGTGTGGGAGAATAGGTACTTTCTGGCATTGTCGACAAGGCATCTTGTTCTTTGTTGTGTGATAAGTGAGTAGTCACTGCTTGCTCACACTTCCCATCATTTGTTACAATATTTTTCCAGTTACAATTTTCCGTTTCTGCATATTGCGAACTTGTTTCAGAGGATGAATTTGTTCCCAACCTTGTTGCAGATTCCAAAATAGAAGGCATTCCTGCCCTCCTAAACAGCAGCTTTGATGGTCTTTCAATTTGAACTATGCCAGCTGGTTCAACCATCGCATTCTCCGATTCTGAAATAATTTTCCCCGGACTATTTTTGGCATCACCTGTCTGAGTATCATTGAACTGCACCAGTTGTTGTTTTTCTGACTCCCCTCCTGACTGTGCCGGTATCAACTGAGATCTGAATACTTTGACCAGCTCCGCGTTATCAGGAACATAAGTTCGAGATTGGGTACAAACGTCAATCCTTTCTTCTATAGTTTCGTTATCTGTTGCTCCTATTTCAAATGGTGGAGAGGGTACAAACTCTGATGTGAAGTGAAGAACAGGAGGTGCTACTGCCCTTTTACAAAACAACTTTGGAGGCCTCCTAGTCTGGACTATACGGGCTTGATCATTTGATCGTTCACCCTTATCCATATTGTTTTCTGCCAAATAGTCTTCAAGACGATCTGAATTAATGCCATAAAACTGTTCTAGTGGTCTCCTGGATTCCTCTGTGACCGGCAACCTCGTCGCCTGCGATCGAAACTCCCCGTTGATATTATCACAAGAAACAGTGGGCCTAACTCGTTTGACAAAGTCAATGTTTCCCCTCCCTGTTGCCATTGACTTGGTACGATCTCCTTCTGAGACGCCGGATAACGAGCCCATGCAATTCATAAACTTGTTGTTTATCATCTTCTCTTCTGTGGCAACTTGGTTTTCGAAGGGATCTATGGCGTCTATAGCATCCAACCAGTCCTTTAAGTGCCATTTCAACTCCTCCGTTCTTGCAAACCATTGATTCCTGCCTTCCCTTAAGTTGTTCATCATATGTGAAGCTCCTTCACCTCCTCCATTTACACGCCCCATGGCCTTTCCTCTAGACATAAAAAACAATTAGGTCATTTCTTCCGAACTTCCTTAATTTCCTTCAAAGTATCAAATAGCCTAAAACAGGTGGCAACGGTCTGCACATCGACAACCAAAGAGAAAAGCAGAAAGCAAATAGAAAGAGTATAAACAGAATAAGTAAAAATAAAACGAGCATATACAAAATGAATTCTCCACAGTTGCAAAAGTTTACCTCACTTTTCATCCTGCAAACTAAATCAGATGAGTAACATGCGTCACAGCCAGTTGTCTAGACATGCATGACAATGATACAAGTAATTGATTAACTTGTAGGCTATAAATTTTACAAAACCGTAAGCAAATCATAATCAATGGTATAGAAAATTATAGCATAGCTACCATTACAATGAAATAAGTATTACACATTAGTACTGACAATTTATAATCAATGTCATACAGATGAAGCAATTTTACAAAACCGTAAACAAATTATAATCAACGATACAGATATGAATAGCGATTTTACAAAACCGTAAACAAATTATAATCGATGATGTAGAAATGAATAGCCAATTTACAAAACCGTAAACAGACGACACTCAATGATATAGAAAAGTGTAGCATTTCTACCATCGTTATCCACCACACAGAAGTATAGGCTGAACCAAAACATCCACACCTCTACTTTGCAAAGCTTTGTGACGAAACCGCTAAAAACTAGCAAAGATACCCACTCTTTCCTTTTGCCATTTTGATCAGTTTTCAAAACCATTGACTGGCTGCTAATCAGATAGTTTCTTGTCATCTGCTGGAAAAGCAAACAATTTCAGCTAGTTTTAATTAACGTCTTTTCTCCTTTCCTTGCTAGAGTCAAGCTTAAAGTTTAGACATACCCCCTCTGCCCCTCTTCCTCTCCCTCGCCTCCTGCTCCTGATCCTCTCTCCCTCTCTCTGGTTTAGGTTTCAACAGTTCTTAAGAGTTTTATTAGAAGATCATTTTAACAGATTTTAAATCCTTACCTTTGCAAGAAATCCACACTAATACCTATATAGGTTCCAGCAAATTGGCCTACATCAGGGGTTATCTTAAGAGGCTTGTAGAAAATACAATTACATGTAGTTGTAATAAGTGCGCACTATATTATTGATACTATTATAATACATACTCTGACATATGGTAATCCAGCAGCACAGTTCACATAATAGCTAGAAGATGCTTTGTCTTAGTTTTCCTGATACTGCACTTTTTGCAAGTAGTCAATTTATCAATCAAGCTAAGATCATTGGTAAACCTTAAAATGATAAATGGACTTCAAATTCGCGCAAGAAATTTACCACAAAAAAACTTTTATTTGTTTCATTTCTAGAAAGTGCAACAAAAAGCTCTTCCAACCAAACCATTTAAAAAAGGTGGAAAAAAAGAAAGAGAGAAGGAAGCAATTATACCGTTTCAAGAAATTTCTAGTGCTCACGTTAAGACCTTTTCAAAAGACAAAAAAGTTTTTTTTCAAACAAAACAGAAAAGGTTGAATGAAACGACTGTTTTGGTGAAAAAGAAATGATTTTTCAAGTATAAATTGTGAACAAGCAGACCAGTCGGAGCTTCTCTCCGCACAACTGTATGAACAATTTCAACACATATCGCACGTGCGAAAAAGATCCTGACACGTGCGAAATAGGAAAAAAGGCGGTGAAACCGATTTGAAAATTAAAAGCAGAGTCTCCAGAAACGTCTATTTTTGATTCCCACAAATAGAAACCCACCGTGGTTTAGCGAGAAAAGCGTGCAGTACACTTGGAACAGCTCAACCAATTCAAATAAAAAAACAGCCGATCTATGTGTCTGGAGCTGTGCTAACTGTTAAAACAAGAAAACTAATGTCGGGCATACACTTCAAATGTGTTTCCCGCCTTAGTGTAACATTCCATTAGGCGGTCCCAGTAAATGTACGGACAAGTCTACTGAGCGTTTACTGGAAGTCCGCTCCATTTTGTCGGGCTAGTAACGAACCTTCCCCAATTATGATTGGCGCCACATAGGTTAGAGTCCTGGAAGTCCGCTCCATTTTGTCGGGCCAGTAACGAACCTTCCCCAATTATGATTGGCGCCACATAGGTTAGAGTCCAGATTCTTAAAATCTTAAAAGAATCTACAAACGGAAAGTCAGAACGAAATATCTGTACGACCGGAGGTAGTTAATGATTCGTACGTCAAGTTTGCGGCTAGATTTTGATTTTCAAAATGAAAATCAAAATTTCGAAACGGAATGGCAAAAGGACGCGGCAAACTTTGAATGTCGGTGGATGTCAGACGGAGCGTGCGAGGATATTTTCGACTGACCTGCATCCAGCGTGGCAGGAGGCACATGGCCTGTACGACGTGTACGCCTGTGATCGCTTGTTCAAAGTAGATTTTTTTTGCTTTTTCACGTGTACCAATGGTAATCATCGAGTGGGCCCCAACTCTCCTCGCGAGGAGAGTTGGGGGCCACTGGATGATGTGCGCGATTGCTTCGCGGATCTCAAAAGTGAAACATCCAACGGTCAGTAATGACGCCTACATCATTGGAGCTTCTCGACAGCTTTCCAGTAACGGTGTTTCGTTGACAAAAAAATTAAAAAAAAGTACGGCTCTGTACGACACTGTACAAAAATGTACGGCATCCAGTAACGAACCCCACTTTTCGTCTAATGGAATGTTACCCTAACTCACGGGCGATATTTAATATCTAGCCAGCGGATCACATCGAATCGGGATCGATTAATCGAGTACATGATGCATGTATCAAAAAGAACTACACCCAAATGCTTTCTAACTTTCTCAATCGTCTAACTGTACGGCTGAATTGAACTTAGCTTCCTCGCTGTACTCTTTCCCTCGCGTTTCTTGCAAGCCTAGTTGTCTTATTCGTACGGATTTTGACTTTTTTCCGAAAACTACG
Organism: Zygnema cylindricum; assembly: GCA_037447655.1. Classification (NCBI taxonomy): domain Eukaryota; kingdom Viridiplantae; phylum Streptophyta; class Zygnematophyceae; order Zygnematales; family Zygnemataceae; genus Zygnema; species Zygnema cylindricum. The sequence goes on from JBBHKE010000905.1 coordinate 220,406, forward strand.
TAGTATTCGCGACTTTTATATATTTCGTAAAATTCGTTTAATTTTCGCTTTACGGAAAAATGTACGGAATTATAAAAAAAAAAGACGTTGCACCAATTGCGTGGCCGAAGTTTGAATTTGTTCAATAAGGGCCTCTCTGAACAGGAAGTTGCCATTGAAGATGCAATAGAAGCGACAAGTAAAGGTACCATTGGAATCGCCTTCGACGCTTTCGCGAACCTCACCATAAGCATCCATGCCTAGAACTGGCGGAATAGAGTGGGAGCATGTTAAGGCTCTAGACAAGGGGCTACTTGGAAACAACCGAATATGTATCTGTATCTAGTGCAACTTCGAATACAATGGTCAAGCAACTAGGATTAGAAAACCACCTTCTAGGGAATGTGAAAAGTGGAGGAATTAGAGCTTGCCATTTATGTCCGGCGAGGTGAAAGAGGAGTTTACTACATCAGAAACAAATTGAGAGAACTTCTCATGGCTCTCAGAAACGTGTTATATCTGATTTGAATGATCTCACAGAGTGTCTTGGTGGATCTAGCCAAAGCAGTAAGGTACAAGGTGTTCAAACCAAAATAACGAAATTATTTCATAGGCATAACAAGAAAGAGGTAGATGTAGCATGGGCCAAGGCTTTCTTTCCCAACGGCTTGCCGTTCCGACTATTAGATGACCCATATTTTAAGGCAGCAGTGATGAAGACCAGGGAGATAGGGGGTTCTTACAAGTTACCTCACCGGAATGCCATGAGAATTTGTCTCTTGGCAGAGACAAAGGCAACGGTAAAAAAGACTTGGCGGGCTACATGGAGATGCTAGAAGCCACCGGTGCCTCAATCACATCAGATGGATAGACAACAATTGATGACACGCCTTTCCTTAACATTCTAGCTGTCCCTCCCAAGAGTGACGTGTTTCTGAAGGCGGAAGACACTAGTGGGCAAATTAAGGATGCTGATTACGTTTGTAAGGTGTTAGAGAAGGGAGTTTTTGCGGTAGGGGTCGAGAATGTGATGCAAGTTGTGACAGATTTTGCCCCTTGAACAAGGCTGCAACCTCGCTGCTCGTGAGTAAATATCCTTCGATCACCTGGACGCCATGCGCTGCCAACGTATTAGACTTATTGTTGGAGGATTGGGGCAAGTTGCCATTTATTTCAACACCTGTCCGAGAGGAAAAATAGGTGCTGAAATTTATTACCAATCATAACATGAGTGATGTCGTGTTCAACAAAATCTCTGCACTTCGGCTGTTGAAATCTGGAGAGACGAGGTTTGCGACAAATTTTGTCATGCTCCAAAGATTTTTATAGGTGAAGGACAGCTTTGGGTGCTTGATGTTTAATGACAGTTACAAGCAGTCGATGGGTAAGGCTGCATACCAGATCGAGGGGCTAAAGATTAAAGGTCATATTCTGAGCCCAACGTTTTGAACGAGAGTGACGGAGGCTGTGGCAGTATTAAAGCCGGTGGTGCAGCTAATGAGGGAGTGTGACAAAAGGGCCCCGAACGTGGGGAAGTTTTAATATGGTTTTCATACCGTTGGTCAGTTTTTGCAAAAGTTATCCATCGATAGAGGTGAGACAAATTATGAAGCCCTGCAGTTATTGGAAGAATTGAATACATCGTTCATGGCCAGATGGGAGATGGCCCATAGTCCCATGTATGCCACCGGCTTTGTACTCGATCCCGAGTACCAAAGTGCTACCTATAGGCAAAATAAAAATGCGATAATAATGGAAGGCTTTGAGACAATGATTGAAAAAATGTTACCAAATGTGGAGGAGCAGACGGAGGCCCGCATTGAGCTGTCTAAATATAGAGGTTCCGAGGGTGTTTTTGGAAGGGATGTAACAAAAGCTTGTGAGGGTGTTTTTGGAAGCGATGTAACAAAAGCTTGTGCTAGGAATATGCCAGGGTGGAAATGGTGGCATTAGTTTTGAGGTGTCACCCCGATCTTGCATAAGGTAACAATTAGAATCCTTGCCTAATGCTCATTTGACAACGCATGTGAGAGGAATTGGTCAACCTATGACCATATTCACTCTAAGAAAAGAAACACGCTCACACCTAATAAAGCCAAAGTTCTGGTATTGGTCTTTATAAATCTTAGATTGTTACACAAGACCAGGGATATCAGTTATGAAGAGGCCATGGTAGCATGGGAGGAAGAGGAAGGGGAGGTAGGGGAGGAATGGGGGGAGGTTTTTCATGATGACACGATAGACCTAGATTTGGAGTAAAGAGATTTCCAGTAAGAAGAGAAAATTTTAATGTGAAAACAAAACCATGTCCTACAAATTTATGCAAAGATGATTTTTTGTGCTTTAATGTGAACCTGAAATTTTTCATTGTTGGCATGGTGTAACATTTCGCAAGTCAATAGAAAGATGGTTTTTTTTCTCTTCCATGTGAACTTGTATTTTTCATTATTGACATGTTATAATAAGGCCATGTTGAATCAGTGACGAAGCAGCTTGAGTATTTTCTAGGTCTTTATTTATGATAGGAAAAATAGCAAAGGCAGTCTGCCTCTGACTCCCTTCTCTAAGCCCCCACACTTGTTGTTTACTCCCTTCTCTAAGCCCCCACACTTGTTGTAGTCACTGCAGGCCGGAGAGGGAGCTAGAGCCATGGCTGCCTAAGCTCTCCACAGAGACAAGAGTAGATAATGGTAGGTTTACTAAAATGGTATTTGACGGACCCAGGATTTGATCTTGGTACCTACCGTCCGTCGAAAAACCCGTAGCAGATAGCTTTGTCCGTTTAGTCTATGACTAGTGCTAAGACATGTAGGGTTTGATAGATATTTAAATAGTTACACGTAGGGTTTTCCATTTAACTAGATTACGGTATATAGGGCATAGAAACACTTGTACTTTAAGTACCGGACGAAACAAATAGCACGGACATTTTTTTCGACGGTCCGCATTGAATGCCGATATAAATTGGACGCCTGTGGTTAAGCACCGACTTTGCGGAAAGGATCATTTGGCGGTTTGCGGAAGTCACCATTCCGTATGACACGTGGCGACATTGTACGGGTTGCAAAATCTCCTGAACGCAAGATAACAAGTTTGGATGTAACAGCTGTCACCTGTATGGTCGTGTTGTACAGTTGCCGTATAGAAAGTACTCCGGCGCTTGTATTTTTTTGTACGGTACAGTCTTGTGATTGGCGCCGAACTTTAGTAGACGTGGTTTAGAGAGGGACTAGGACTTAGAATTTTTGGGTAGGTAGCCGCCTCTCCCAGAGAGCATCTTGTATAAAAAGCAAACTTTGGTCGGCCTTAACTATCAACTCAGTTGACCAAATTCAAGGATTCTTTTTGCTGCAGACTCGAGGGAGTCCAGACTACACAGGGGTGTAATCGGTCAGAGTGTTTGCCTGCCAGGGTGGCTGTATTTATAAAGGAAAGTCAAAGTGGGGAATGTTATCCAAATCTCATATTCTAACTTTATATTCTGTGGTGGAATTGAGCACACATAAAGTCTTATTTCAGAGGGGTGAAGCTGTAATGGGATTATGATTGTCAAGGGGTCAATCATTTGGGTTAATATACACTTGGAGTCGGCACTTTCTAGATTAGCATCTTTGGATCTGCGAATCTCGTGTGGCAATGGAGCCCATAGAATTTCACAGCGGTGATACCGCTTCGTCGCTGGTTCAACAACCAGCAACGAAACAACTTGGTTGCTTGTTCAGTAGGCTGGTTGCTGGTTTAGCGCCGTGGTTACAACGTCGCTGGTTTTTTCACTTCACTATTTTTTAGCAAATGGCGTATCGAAAATAAAAAATTTGAGACTTTCAAAAATCAAAAAATGTACGGAAATGTACTGGTACATAAACAGGTACGCATTTTATAACATTTTTTTCATCGTTAAATGCGTTTCGTGCGTAGTATTCGCGCGTTCGTTTTGTGCGTATTATGCACACGGGACGATTATGCTTGCAAGTGATAGAAAAAAGAGTATGAACGTGCACCTAATCAAACAATGTCACCGAAAACTGGATGGCGCGTACTGAAATGAACGAAACAATTACGACGCACTAAATAACATCAAATACCGTACCGAAAAATACGCAACGGACAAACGACGAAACAAAATAATCCACATGACGCCAAACTGTAACTAAACAAAGAACCAAGACCAAAACCTAAACTGGAACAGAATGTTGAACGTGACGTAACTACTTATTTCCACAGCGAACTATAATAACAAGTTGTTCTTACGTTTTTAAATACTTTGCTTTGGCGGCCTCGCGATCAAACTTGATGCCGTTTTTAGCAGATTTGAACTTCTAGGAGTTTATTCCCTCCAATAATTGACTCGACGGTTGTTTAAATATGCAAGAATGGATGGAGATCATTATGTCATGATTTATTCTAATCCTTTTTGAGTTTTGAAAGTTTAACCAACGTTGTTGAGTTTCTGTGCTTGACACACACTTACCAACACTTACCAGTAGAAAACATGTAAGTTTTGGAAGAAATGCATTATGTTTTATAAAGTTAGGTCCCTAGTAAACATAAAAAACATGTAAGTTTTGGAAGCCGTTAAAATGGTTTACTGATTTTGGAGGTGGAAGATTCATTTCCACCGCACGGACGACAGTGACTACTTTGTTATATCTCCTCAAAATCCGGAAATTCGACTACAGGATTAACTGACGTAGCCAGGGCTCGACCTTGAGACCACTCACTATCGAATGCGTACGCAAAACCGCTGTTCGCATCGTTATTAGTGTCAAAGTTACCAATTTGGGTTCTTAAAAATTTGATTTTTTTCCAGAAATAGAATTAATAACGCTATTTAAAGACGTGGGCCATAATCTGCCACGACTCTCGCACTAAATTATAATCAATAACACTATTTTTTTTTACGCTATTTAAACTTTGACACTAATAACGATTCGCGGTGTAGCGGCTTTGAGTATGGATATTAACATATTACCATAATCTACCCCGTATTGACCGGCATTCACGTGCCAATTCGACATACTTAGCATTCACGGACCATTTTTGGAGTGGCAACTCCGAGATACATTCGAATGAGATGTTTGCGAAATTACTGAAACTGACTGTTGCAGTAAATGTCTCTTAACACTGATTTTCAAGATCACAACCGTCGTTTTGTTTGCTCTGGGTGTACCTTATATATAAATCTTTGTAGCCTGTTGTATGCACATGTACAGTTTCTCCTCTTTACTTGTGATTGAAATCACTTCATTTTTATTCCCCAAGTTTTCAAGAAGAACTTCATCTAAAACGTGAATGTATCTTCTTGTTAATTTACTTTTATCCATTCTTTTTTGATTTCTGAAACATATCCACAAAACGTTTGTATACCTACATAAAGTTGTCGTTATTGAAAACTTGATAATTTGCTATGGGAATTTCTGGGCTTTTGAATGGCCAGTTAAGAGGAGGAAATGTGATCGAACAGTGTTCTGAAAAAGTGAAAAGTCAAGGAGAAGCTATGTATGTACGTCATCATTTTAAGTTGTTGCCCAAAATCCCCAACAAAATGTAAGTGTGAAATTCATGTCGTTTTTATATGGTTGTTTTCACTATTTGGTTACCGTCTCGTGTTATGAGCTTTTAACCCCTTTCCTGCGCACTTTGTGATTTCCCCGTGTTAGAAGTTGTTGTACGAAAATTGCCTTTTAGGGGACTTTTCCAAAAACTTGATTTAAGGCAGAAAGTATTATAAAGCGTTTCGATCTGTTATAGTTTGACAAGGTCATTCTTCTTAAATAAAATTATTTTTTTGAAGGACGCTATTTTGTGTGTATGTTTTGCAGGTCGACATATGTCCTCGTCCATCTCCTAAATCAAAACCTATATGCTCTTCAATAATGTATATATTTACAATATGCGTTCTTGCTCGGAAAATATGCTTTACCACCCCGTGGTTATTATAAAAGTTAATATATTGATGATAAAGTGGGCTTAGGAGATTACTGAGCAATGCACCTTCCGAACCTTCCTAGGGCTCTTTACTTTATATTTGGGTTTGAAGTAGTTTACAGTTTATGAAAGGTAAAACAGGGTAGTACGATTTGAACGAGAATTGGTTTTGGCCCTGATATAGGAATCAATGCTGTAATAATTTAGTGGAAAGAATTGGGATTTTAGTATTATTGGCATATCTAGTGTTGCACTACGAAGTAGTAGTAAAGTTTGTTAAAGGCATTTGGGGATAAATAGTTTAAAAAAAAAAAAAAATACGTGTAAAATATGTCGGGGAATCACGCTTTATGCTTAAGAATAAGGTGGTGGAAAATTCTATATACAACTTTGAATCGCCAATTGACAAAAAAATAAATGTGTTTGTGGAGTGTTGTGCTATACACGACTTTGTTATTCGATTCCCTTATCCTTCAATTGGCTATTTCAATTATGGATCGTCGACGTGTCCTGGAACTCCCTCAGAAAGCTCCCACGGGATTGGGGGACTTACGGGGTAGCTTTTCGTAGATATTTAATAGAGTTGGGGTTGGGATTGTTGTTTTGGTTTAGTGCGTTGCCGTGCTTTTCATTTTGAGTTTCGGTGTTATTAGATTCGTTGTTGAATCGCCTGAAATGACGCTTCAGTAAACCGCAATGTATATCGTGTTCGCGTACGGAGCGCTCGACTTTGATTCGCGTCTATGTATTGGTATGGAGATATTTTGTGCGAGTACTTCGCACCGGTGGATTTGTAACGGTTTGAGTTGGACGCCACTTAGGGTGAACTTCCATTAGAGGAAAAGTAGGGTTGTTTACGGACGCCGTATGATTTCGTACAGATTTGTACCTTTTTTTTTTTTTTGTCAGACAAAACATGAGGAAACATGTCCAATGGATGGCTCCAATATTATAGGCGTAAGTATCGACCGTCGGTTTTTCACTTTTTTAGATTCGCGAAGCAATATCACACATCGTCCAGTTTGAAGAGACTCTCTTCGGCGAGGAGAGTTTCTTCACACTGGTCGCGTACCATTGGTACACGTGAAAACCAAAAATAAAACCCACCACAAACAGGCGATGAGAATCGAACACGTTGTACACGCCATGTGCCTTCCGCCACGGTGTATGCAGGTCGACTGAAATATCTTCGCACGCTCCTTCTGACATCCGCTGACCTTTAAAAGTTTGCGTCGCCTTTTTGACATTCCGTTTCAAAATTTTGATTTTCAATTTAAAAATTAAAATTTGGTCGCAAAAATTTCGTACGAATCATTAACTACCTCCGCCCGTACAAATATTATGTACATATTTTCAGCTTGAAGAATATTTATAGATTTTAGGAATCTGAAAATTAACCTACGTGGCACCAATCATAATTGAGAAACGATGTCTACTGGCACGACATAATGGAAGGCCGTGCCAGTAAACACTAGAAATAGACGTATCCGCATGTTTACTGGGGCCGCCAAATGGAGAACAAGCCTTATATATCGGGTTGGCGACCGAAGCGTTTGGCTTCGATTCGCAAGTACACATTTGGAGTAATATTGGAGTACGTTTGGAGTTTGGTACATTTGGAGTAATATTGTTTGGCGCCGAAACGTATGTCTTCGTTCCACTTCAATATATGTTGAGTCAGCGAATGAAATGAACGATTTTGTTTCGCGTCACTTTTGTTTCGTGTGCAGGTGTATTATTCCGTGTGCATGTGTTTTAGTTTTGTGCTTACACAGCACACGCGCGAAGCTTCTCATTTTGGAGTTTCGCATTTCGAAGGCGAAGGCGTGTACGCTTTCCTTCGTGGAAGCTTCCTTTCAGCGTTTTTTGGAAGGAGACATTTTCTGGAAGGAGACTGGTGTTTACCGCATTGCTAATTTGCTTTTTTTGTAAGCTAGTTGGAGAGGCTATTTAGGCAGCATAGTTCATCTGCAGAATTATCCTTGTATTAGCTTTGGATCAATTAAGGGGTAATGATGTAGATCTTTTGTGGTCGATTAAGAGAGAGGGGAAAGATCCTTCGTGGTCCATTAAGAGAGAGGTGAAGATCCTTTGTGGTCAATTAAGAGGTATTGCGGATCTTTAGTGATCCTTTTGGATAATGAGGTTTTAAGGAGTATGATCATTCTTGAGTGATCTTTTAAGAGTGTAGAGTTTATCTTTGAAAAGAGTGAAGAGAAGAGAGAAGAGAGTTGATGTAAAGAGGTTTCGGCCAAAACACTTATAAGATCTTTTGGCCGATTATACCTCATATATTTTATGAGCTTCCGCTGTGTAATGTTTTATGTTTTTTGAGCATTTAATTTGAGTGGGTTATTTATTTTAAGATCCAACAGGTGCTTTTATTTTCCTTGCCATATTTACGTGTTCACGTCACTCTATTTGCTTTTTATTATCATGCTTATAGTTTTTCAGTTTTGGCCATGCCACCCCTTTTGTACCCCCGGACCCAGATGGTTTACCATCATGCTTTTTAATTTATCCTGTCCCCTCTTATCAAGAATTTCGGTGATTGTTAACGGTGATTATACATTTGTCTTTGTATGTTTTATAAAGCTAGATCCTTATTACTCATTTTTTTCTTATAAATATGAATGTACATGCTTTGTGTTCTCTTAAAAAAAACTAATACGGTATATCAATCATAGTCTAAATGTGCGAAATCCATTGGAAAAACTATATGCGGTAACCTTGTAAAGGACTTTTACGTTAATACGAACAACTTTGCGGAACCACAAATATTCTTAATGTTTTTGCTCTTGTGAACTATGATATCAATGCGCATCCGCTACATTTGTCTATCCCTTTTTTGTTAAGTCAACTCTTCCGTGTTTTGTTGAGTCAACTCCGCCAACAATGTTTCGTTTGACTGTTTTTGTTGATTACTTCATGATGAAAGTATCCTAACCGTTTTTGGCTTTATCCTAGGCCATCCAATCTTCTCTCACGTGTGTCATATGGTGAATCCTATTGGTGCAATTTAATGTAAACCGACCATATCGTCTACGGACTCCTTTCGCTATCACTCTTTTAACATCGAGTATTTGACTATTTGGACCTTTTAGTCCTTGGGAGTAAAGTCGCGACCTCATAACAGTCCACAATTAACTGATATTAGTGTAAACAAATCATTAGTGTCAGAAAAAACTGAGTGTTATTAACGCTATTTTGGGGTTCTAAGGAATTAAAGCCAACAAAGCATTGAAGTTAATTAACACACGTTACGTGCGTTAAACTTTTTTTCTTTGAACCCAGAATAGTGTTAATACTAGTGTTGTGTATTGAGGCGCCCTTCCCCATATTTGATATATACCTATTTTTGGGTACCCGACAATTGATATAAAGTCTCGATATATCGAGAAGTTTTAACGATACATTGACCGATATGCCGACACATTTGTTGTCAAAAAATTCAAAAGCAAAACCCCATTTCTCCTCCTGCGCCCCCCGCCCTGGGGATTTCCATGCGATTTTCTGTACATTATTTCTGTACTACAGTTATACGAACCCCCATTCTCACCAAATATAACGCGAAAGTTTTTGTTTGTCCCAGAGCGATATATCGAATTCTCTTGACTGTTGAGTGTCAAATTTTCCCTATACACAACACTGCACCGCGAATCGTAATTAGAGTTATGTATGCTAATTCCGTCACCCCAAATTTTGACTCTATCACTATAAATAGAGTACATTATTCTAAATTATTCTTTACGTTATTTAAGGTACTTTTTGAATGAGCGTTCATAACTCTAACATAGTGCCGTTTTAAATAGTGTGGCGTACGGTCGGTGTCTGACCGTGCAAAATTGTACGGTATGAAGTAAAAAAGTACAAATAATGATTTAGTACAGGCCGTTTTCATGTAACTGCGTTTTAACAAACCGCGTAATGCAAACGTCATAGTGACATGAAAATGTACATTTTGTCAGATTCGGTACTAGTACTTAATTTACAGTGGATATATTCAGCGCCCAAATTTACGCCCAAATTAGAGTTGTTGATAAATTAGAGTAAAATTCTTTTATGAAAAAGTTCTATCACACGAATTAGAGTTAATAACTTTTTTTTTTCTTTTTTTACTCTAATTTTTTCTTTACTCTAATTACAATTCTCGGTGTAGTAATAACACTCAATTTTTCCTTACACTAATATTTTCTTTTACACTAATAGCACTAAACTGCGTAACTGTATAAGGTCATGACGTTACTCCCAAGAAAAAGTTAACGAGTGGTAGAGAAAAGAGTCACGCAGATGATTCAATCAGTTTAAACTAAACCATAGAAGTAAGAGGATTCACATTATATATATATACACAAGATATATGGTTTACAAGGGATATAATTTCAAGAAACAAAAACAACGTACAATCACCAAATAAATTAACCAAAAACAAAATAGTTCTTGAAAAGGGAACTGAATAACGGAGGTGTACGAAACTTACACACACATCTATTTCTTGTCAAATGGCGATTCAAAGTCGCATATACAACTTTCCACCACTTTCTTCTTGAGCATAAAGCGTGATTCCCCAACATAAAAAACTTTTTTTTTAACTATTTATCCCCAAGTGCCTCCAACCAACTGCATTACTAACTCGTAGTGCAACACCAAATTTGGTCAATAATACTAAAATCCCAATCCTTTCCACTACAATATTACAACATTGATTCCTATATCAGGACAAAAACCACATCCCGTTCAGCTCGTAGTACTGAGCCTAACATTCCCGTTTTACCTTTCATAAACTATAAACTACTGTAAACCCAAATATAAAGTAAGAAGACCTAGGAAAGCGCAAAGCTTTAGAAGGTGCATTATTCACCAATCTCCCAAGCCCACTCTAACATTAATATAGTAACTTTTATAAAAACCTCGGGATGGTAAAACATATTTACCGGGCCGGAAAGCCTATTATATATACATACATTATTGAAAAGGTTATATGTTTTGATTTAGGAGATGGACGAGGACATATGTCAACCTGCAAAACATACACACAAAATAGTGTCCTTCAAAAAAATGATTTTCTTTAAGAAGAAGGACCTCACCAAACTATTACAAATCAAAATGCTTTAAAATACTTTCTGCCTTAAATCAAGTTTTTGGAAAAGTCCCTAAAAGCCAATTGTCATACAACAACTTCTAACATGAGAAAACCACAAAGTACACGTGAAAAAAAGCTAAAAGCTCATAACACGAGACAATAACCAAATCGTGAAAATAACCATATGAAAAGACATGAATTTCACACTCACGTTTCGTTGGGATCCCTTGGCAACAACTTAAATTGATGACGTTCATACATAACTTCTCCTTGGCTTTTCACTTTTTTGGAATACCTTTCGACCACATTTCCTCCTCTTAACTGGCCATCGAGAGCCCAAAAATTCCCAAAACAAAATATCAGGTTTTCAATAATGATAACTTTATGTCGGTATACGAACAGTTTGCGGATATGTTTGAAGAAATGAAGAACAATGGATAAAAGTAAACTAGAAAAAAGATACATTCACGAAGGCATCCGTTTGAGGTGAAGTTGAAAACTCGGCGGATAACAATGAAGTGATTTCAATCACAAGTGAAAAGGAGAAACTGTACATTTGCATACAACGGGTCACATAGATCTGTATAGGAGGAACATCCAGAGCAAATGAAAAGACGACCGTAATTTTGAAAATTAGTGGTGAGAGAAACTTACCTCAACAGTTTTACAAGTAATTTCGCAAACATCTCCTTCGAATGTACCTCGAAAAGAATCGGCACCGTAAAATTGCTCTGTGAATGCTAAGTATTCACTAACATCCATGCGGTGAAGATAAATATTTCCACCTGCAACATCGGTAAACCATTTTAAGGTCTCCCAAAACTTACATGTTCTTTATGGTAGATGTTTACTAGGGACCTAACTTCACAAATATAATGCAGTTCTCCCAAAACTCACATGCTTTTGTCTGGTAAGTGTTTGTCACGCACAGAAACTTAACAACGTTGTTTAAACTTTCAAAATTAAAAAAGAAGAAGTAATTTTGACGTAATGATCTCGATTTTTGCATATTCAAACAACATTCGAGTTAAATTATTGGCGGGAATAAACTTCCACCAAGTTTGATCGCGAGGCAACCAAACCAAAGTATCTACTAGATCTTACGAACAAATTAGGGAACAACCAGCAAGAAACACGAGGGAAAGAATTGAGATAACGAGGAAGCTAAGTTCAATTCAGCAGTATAGTTAGAGGCTTGAGAAAGATGAATTGGAGGACCTACTTTCAGGTGTGGATATTGCCGATGTCAACGGAAATCCGAGCTCTTCAAAATTCTCCAAAATATACAACGCATCGTCAATTTGCAACTTCATTGTTTTTGCCTTCTTATGCAAGCTTTCCAAGCGGCCATCTTCTTGTTCGTCAACCTCGGCATATTTACGCTTATTGCTTACATTCCATCCTTCAACGATCGGAAATTGATTCGGCCGCGGTGCATGTATCTGAAATGACAAATCCAAATCCTCATTCAAAAGCAGAATCCAGTCAAACTCGGGCACACAAAAAAACAAAATTTACAACATCAGGAAAAATTCTCGGGTTTGTTTGTATTTTTAGTACTAACAAATCTGCTTAACAAATTTCGTTTTAAGATATGTTGCCGCAATACATCAATACGAAAACTCTTCTTCAGTTCTAGAAAGTAAAATCCATAAATCTCTCTTTATTTCAGAAGTACCAATCCATAGCAACGATCTGGATAGGTTTGTCTTTATCTTGTGTACACCCCAATTCCCAGAACCAATGTATGCAATCAAATTTTTAGAGGCTTGCCATTGACTAGAGACGAGGGACTTAATAGAGGAATTTAGGTTTTACGAGCAAAACCTTTAGTGGTAAAGGAATATTTCTTTACCTGAGGAGCTGTTTGCAGAAATGAGTGAAATGCTTCCACAGTAGTATGGCAAAACTCCTGGGGATCGAATACTTGTGAACTGCTATCTGAATCTGCAATCAAAAACTCTTTTCAAAAACTCACATCCGGTTTCTGCAAATTTCTCCAAACAAGGCGCCAAACTGAACACATTTCATGAAAAACATCTGATCAAAAGTTTAATTCCGGTAATTTTAGCTGAAAAAAGAAATTTCTTGTCCATTCATTTGCGCCATGTGGGCCAACTGTTGCTCCATATGTTCATTATGAGCTCTTTCTAAGAAATTTCTCCTTGATTTTAGTGCTTTTCCAACTCTTAATACCCTTGCATAACTTACCTGGTAATATAGACGTAACTTGCGAATTCTGAAAACGCCAATCCGAAGAAAGATAATCCGAGAGCCAATCCTCATCTGCAAGGGGAAATACGTTTGGTCACTTTTCTATTGTGTTTTCCCGATTTTCCTCAGAGGGTCCCCGAATGCCACTGAATACGGACGCAAGGTCACTAACACATCCTCAAACTAATATTGCTTTCCGTTCCGCAACAGCACCAAGAATCATCATGTCACGTCACAACAACGGTAGACTATTTCAGATAGCCCTCACTGCCACAGGCTTGCCGAAAATTTTAGACAGACAGCTCTTCACCACGGCCATGAAAACTGAAAATGCTCCATGTCAAAATAAATTCAACAGCGGTAGACTGTTTCAGATAGCCCTGCTAGAACCTCAAACTGAAAATGCTCCATGGAAACCTACTTTGCTCCTTTCTTGCAGCAGTTTTGCCTCCCTCTCCCTCTCCCTCTCACATCACGATTTTCTTTAGTTAACTGTTTACACAAGCACAAGTAGGTTGTTTTCAAAAAGCAAAACTTACCCGGTCCTCCTTCCACTGAAGTTGCAAGACCCAAAGTCTGTTCTTTCTCCACAGATGGTGAAGGAGGACCCTGATAATTAAGTTTTCCCCACAAAAACATCGAATCCACAATTAGCAATGAAATAGACTTCAAATAGATGAAACCATCATTGCATAAACATATCCGAAAAGGCTTCGGTTACGAGTTCGGTGCACTGCTTTTTTATTTTTACAAAACAAACCATCAGTAGATAAACAAATCTGGAAACTACTGAAGCAGATGTTTAGGAGGCATGAGCAGTTTAGACAGTGATTTTCATTCAGTTGCTTAAAAAAGGACGAGATTTACCGCTGAGGATTAAGCCTTCACGATTCCGTACACCCTTCTTGTGACCTTTACGCGCTACAGTGTTCGAAACAACGCTTTAGGAGTATCGCACTCTTTGACTATCACAAATGTTTATCGAGTGTCAAATTTTGATACAAAAAAGTTATTCCTGAAGTTAGTTCTCAAGACATGTTTGCAAAGTAGTAGAAGCGTAGGTAATAAGCTGTTTTAGACTGCCCAAAATTGCCAACCGAAAGAATTACATTGAATCATACTACCGATAATCTTCCGAAAACCAAATTTTATGAAGTGAGGTGAAAGCCCTTTATTTTTCAAAGGAACAACTTAGTAGTTTTCAGCAGTCAAAGCCACAGTAGTCGGTATGCAGAAGTCATCTGAAAACATCACCAGCTCTGACACTTCTCTCCATCAAAGCTTTTGCCCTCGCAACAGTATTTATGCAAATGCAAAAACAAGTTACTATAAGACTGCAGTCTTTAGTATTAGTACCCTAGTACAGTAGTACTTTAGCACTGGATGCCCTTGTGAATTGGGACATGTGTCCAGATTAGCGACTACTTTACTGTGCTACTAATACTAGTATTGGTACTAGAGTACTGTACTGCAGTACTACAAGTACTGTATGCCCTTGCAGTTATGTCCAGATTAGAGACTACTTTGTATGAAGTGAACCGAAAGCAGACTCCATACCATGAGCTTTGAGTTAAGCTTCCACGAAGGAACTCAAGCCATAAAAAGCTTTATAAACTTTACTATACGCAATTCAACAGAGAAAGTTTTCAAAGAACTATTTTTCATTGATGACTCTTATCACCTACACCTTAACCAATCTGAAAGAATCAGTACCTGAAGGTTTGCATGAATGGATAAACCACCATTTGTTTTGTTTCTCCAGGTTGCTGATTTCCTCGTTTCCTGCATTTTCGATTACATCTTAGTAAGCATAGGCTTTTTAGCCCAAATTTATGGAGGTCCAATCACACCCATCTCTCCCTACCCTCTCCCTCTCCCACTCCCTTCTCCTCTCCCTCTCCTCTGTCGCTCCTCTCCCTCTCCCTCTGCCTCTGTCACTCCCTCTCTCCCTGCTCTCCCTCTCCCTCTGCCTCTGTCACTACCTCTCTCCCTGCTCTCCCTCTCCCTCTGCCTCTTCCGAAACTGAATGGAGAGAGGCAAGACATTTCCATACCGAGGTCTCGAGATAATGAACCAGAACTAAATCCCTCGTGGCAGACGAATCATTCACGACGGACAAGCCTCTGTTAACAAACGAAGATAAAAAATGAAGTTAAAAAAAGAAGTTGCAAAAAAAGGTATCTGTTTCCAACTATTCTACGCAAAACAGATTTGTTCTAAAGCATACAAGGGAATCAAAAGATTGAGTAGAAAATGTTAGAAAGAACGGTATCATAAGACAAGCATTACAAAGTTTTACTTTCCACTTACTTTTTAAAATAATAAATATGTCTATGAAATGTTTTATCTCTTTCTCCGGTGGCATAATAGCATTCTATCTGATTCTCTCCAACCTGTCCAGGAAAAAATAAGGAAAAGGAAAAAGAAAAGCAATCAGAAGAAAATTCTAGCGATGTAGTGATGGAGAAAACCCAAAAAAATCTCATCGAATTTATTACATGAAAATTAAGCACAATATTAAATAATTCAAAAACAGAAAAATCGTAAGCTTTCCCAAATTAATTCAACTGTTTCCAGTCCCAACCCAATACTTCAAAACCTTTGAGTACTGTGGACCAAATTTAGTATGCCCAAATACAAATAGTGGCCTGCACAAAATGGTTCAGTCCACTCTAAATCTTGTAGACTGTTAAATACAAAACCTGCCTGGAAGAGTTGATGAGGTTCTTTTTCCTTTCCAGTGCTACGCCGATCCTTGTCGCTGTTTTCCTTGACAGTTTTTTTTTTCCAAACATGTCCGTCTTTTCGAAAACGTTTAAGAATTTTTTTATTAATAAGCAACAGAGTTCCGCCTGTATCACAAACCACCACAAATAGACTTCCTCAGTTCCCTCTCTCCAGTAGAAGTTCTCATTTTATACGTATTGTAGAAACGAGAGAGCAAGATAAGAATTTTAACAATAGTAGAACAAGAAACAAAAAAAAAACAATAAGCTATAACAGAATAGGAAAAAGAACTTACTTTTTGGCTTTTCAGGAAATTTTGTCGTTAGTGGAAAGTCTTCTGTCGGACCAATCATCAAGCAGATCCCTACGTCGAAGATTGGCAACAAGTGTGACTTCGCCATTTCCCCAATCCTCGTAATCTCTGCAGTCTTACCAGAGAGACAGAGGAGAGAAAATTTCCTGAAAGGAGAAACGCCGCCATTACTTGATTCTCCTCTTTTAAAACTCCTACGAGCTTTAACCCTCGGAGGAGCCATGCCTCGATCCACATAAGGAAGGAACGAGGGACGGAGAGGAGGGAGAGAGAGGGAGAGATAGCTGCCGCCTGAGACTCTCCATATATATAGGGAGGCATGTTGCTGCAGTAAAGTGCTTCACCAACGCGGTTCGAAAATCGGACCGTTCATTGAAACACGGTCTTTTCAACGGCGGAGATGGAACGCTCTCCGACCACGTAAATGTGATCGATCTGCGGCTCAGATTCGCAGAACGACTGGAAACGACGCATCTCGTCACTCCGTACACGCGACATAAACGCGTAGAGCATACGCGGTTCCATGTCCCCGCAAAAGTACAGTACTGGACTGTACGAACCACGTGGCATCCCAGCGATACCCTACAGTACATACCATAAAAGTATGAAACGTACCAGTATCCATAAACGTACGGATAAAGTACGCGGTCCCACGTTTCGGCGATTCTAAAGAGGCGGAGGCGATTCGTCCCGATTTCATAATTTGCGTCGAGCCGGACGACTATCCTGTACGGACCAAGCTTTCGCTTCGAACGTCGACCGATTCCAAGCGTCGATCTTCGCTTCGATCCGACGGCGCTTCAGCGTGCGCCACGGATGCGCCGGAAGTGGCGCAGATTCTGACTGCGCCATAGGCAGTGGGGATTGGCCGGCGAGTCCTCCCGCAAATAGTGTGGACCGACTGCAACTGAGGATGCAGGCGGCGGCAGGTACGCGGCATAGGGAGGGAGGGAGAGAGAGGGAGAGGGGGAGAATTGGAGGAGAGGACGACCATCGGCGCCATGGGAGGGGGGGGGAGGGGAGGGGAGGGGAGGGGGGGAGGGGGAGGGAAGGAGGAGGGGGGAGGGAGGTAGAGGGTAAGGAGGGAGAGAGAGGGAGGGTGACCGGTCGACAGGAATGAATGGAATGGATCAAATAGGATACATGATTTTATTTTTTCCTTGACGTTAATTAAGGTACCGTACAAAATAGCGTAAAGCCCGAAAGTAGATAGTGTTGTGTACGGTCGATATCAGACCGTACATAAATGTACCTTTTAAGGTGAAAATCTACAAAAAATGAATTAAATCAGACGCGCACGCATAGGAACGTGCGCTCAAAAAAACGGGATTAGTCTGACACGTAAACCACACCGTCGATCGTATTTAGCGTGTATGTTTTTTTTCGCCACTGAAAACATCTTATCTTCGTACACATTTGTCCAATTTTCAATTTAAGACCGCCATTCGTAAGCTGAGAATACAACCTTTCAATCCCAACCGTCAGATCCACAGTCCGACATGTATGTACGGAGAAAAGATGTTTCAAGAGACCAAAAAAACATACACGCTAAATACGATCGACGGTGTAGTTTAGCATGTACGGATTTTATAATTCGCGACGGCGTACGATTTCTTATACTTTGTACGGTACAAATATTAATGTATATAATCGTACGGCGAAAATTTCATTTTTGCTGTTCCCAAATTAGCATAAACGCCGAAATTAGAATACACCTTTTTTTTTTTAAAATCAAATTCTTAATTAGCATCAATTACGGTAAATTTTCTTCAGCACTATTTAAACTTTGACACTAATAAGTAATAACGATTCGCGGTGTAGCGAGAGCGAGCGACAGGAGAGCAAGATCTTGCATTTGGCAAAATATTTTACTATTTTAGGCGGCTGTTGGGATTTCGCACTGAATACCGAAACGTATTACCATACTTGACACGTCAAAACCTCTTTAAAACCGTTGAAAGACTTTTAAAGCTGTCTTAACTTGCGTTTTTCTTGGTTTTTCATGTATTAAGTGTGAGTCTCCATGTACTTGAAACTTCGGGGGATTACTTTGATTTTTAGCGCAGATCCGGCGGACCCGGATTTTAGGTGTCCCTATGTGTAACAAAAAAAAATGTTACTTAAGGGTGTGACGATTGTATGCGTTGACAATGCCCGTGACAGATGTCAACGTCTACAATTTATGATGACGCACCCGATTGTTCAATATTTGTTAGTGACTTCACATAATTTTATGTGACATTTGTAGACATTTACCTTTTCAACCCTTTGTCCTGACGCAGCCTTCCCTAAAAGGTTGCGTTTCTGGTAGTGTTGTGTATCGGTAAAAAACTTATCACGATAACACCGATAGTTATTGGTTATCGAACGGTCAGAGTTACCAATATATTTGTACTTTCTTTACTTTCAGTCCGGAGTACACGTGGCAGGTTTCCAGTGGATCCCAAGGACAAGAGGGACAAAGTCACGGCGTCGGATGTGAAAGGTACATCGTTTTAACTGGAGCCGTACTAAAGTCGTACATATCTAATGTCGGCTACTGTACTTTCGACTTGTATACATGATCTGATTGGTAGGCACCTTAGTAGATAAGGGGTTGTGAGTAGGGCGCGTTGGGGGAATAACACGTATAGTTGAGTGAACCTGCCGTACATTTATATGTACGGTCCGTACATATATCTCCATACGGATATATCGATTATCGGCTACCCGAAAAAGGGCCCATATCGGTTATCGGCAAATCCTTACCAATACACAACACTAGTTTCTGGCAATTTCCACGCGCTTTGAATCTCTCTTCCTATTTGAGAAACCTCTCATATTCAATATAATCACCATAAATTTAAGTTTTCTTTTTTAACTCTTAGTGGATGCATTGATTTTTCCATTATTGTGTACAAAATTACATATAATAAAGAAAAATAAATAATAATAAAATCATGATAAAATTTTGCCTTTGTCCATGTTAAAAAATATAGCAATGATAATTGTAGGTTTTCATTTTTTTAAGGCAAAAAAAAAAAATTGGAATGAAAAAATCCGTACTTGACGAAACGTGACAAAACAAAACAAATTGTGTACTTTGACGGACACAAACGGACAAACCATAATAAATAGTGCACCTTTCGTCCGTCGCTTGAATTCGTTTGAAAATTTTGATTTTTTTTTACACCTGCGGACAAAAATACTTTGTTTTAAAACACGTTTTCCTTGTGTTTTAAAGAAAGTTTGAAGATGACGTTTTTTGGCGTGGCCAGGGGTTGAATAACACAAGAGGACAAGATGTACATCCTAAATTTGACAATGATGCAAAATATACTTCTCATTTTTTCTATTTTATGAAATAAATTGTACTCGACGAAACGTGACAAAACAAAACAAATTGTGTACTTGGGCGGACGCAAACAGACAAAACATAATAAATAGTGCACCTTTCGTCCGTTGCTTGGATTCGTTTGAAAACTTTGATTTTTTTTTACATGTGCGAACAAAAATACTTTGTTTTAAAACACACTTTCCTTGTGTTTTTAAAGAAAATTTTGAAGATGACGTTTTTTGGCGTGGCCAGGGGTCGAATATCACAAGACGACAACATGTAGTACATCCTAAATTTGACGATGACGCAAAATATACTTCTCACTGTTTCTATTTTTTTGTATGGTTGAAACTTACTCGGTACGAATCTAATTTTTATAGGAAAACGACAGGGAAAAACCCTTACTTTGGCACATGGAGACACCCTAAGTAGTTTTGCGTCGAGTATGACAAACTTTGGAAATTACGAAATGAAAACAAAACAATATTTTTTTTCACTTTTGATCTCTTGATTTTTTATATATTTTTTTAGTTTTTCCATTAATGTTATTTCCTCTCATAATTTCTAAAGACTATATTTATAATTTGTTCGTATGTCCGTAGAGTGCCTTTAGTTAGGGTTACAATATGGGCAGAAAAATCGAAGCCCTGAAATACAAATAAAATGTTGACGACGTTTAGAGTTTATACCCTTTTTAACGTTGAACTTGAAAACACGAAGCACAACAATAATTTAGTGCGGAAATTATAACGGCCATCAAAGGCAAAAGACCAAAATCCCAAAGGACTGAAGTTACTAAACGCTAAACAAGGGTTGTTTAAAAGCCTAAAAATAAAATAAAAAAAGCAATTAGAACCAAACCGAACACGGTGTTGGTCCCCTACCGATCTCGGGTTCTCAAATCCAGATAGAGGATCGAATGTAAGAAATTAGCGTCAATAACTAAATATGTCGAGGTTGACGAACGGGATCTGTTTTTTCCGTTCATTGGAAAGCTTATGTACGAAAGCAAAAACAACAACGTTGCAAATCGACGATCTGTTGCATATTTTGTAGAATTTTGAAGAGCTCGGTTTTCCGGTGACATCGGCAGTATCCACGTTTAGAAGTAAGGGTGACCTTCCATCAGGCGTTTCCAGTAATCGTACGAACACGTTTACTGGCAGTAATATTTGTAACACCCTTCCATCAGGGTCGTGCCAGTCAATGAGGTGTTAGATTGCGATTGGTACCACGTAGGACCTGTTGAGCCGCCCGGGAATAATCATCTTTTCCAAAAGGACAAAATCGCAGCTGTGTATGTGTACGGGCAGACGCCGATTAAAATATCTAGTAGCGTCACGCTAATGTACAATCTGAACGTTCTTAGGGTTGTTGTGGTATCAACGGCCACGAAAACCTTTGCAAAATTAAAGTTTGTACAAATGTCGAAGAATGTACCATTTGTACGTGAATCGTTGTATCGCACATTTATGAAGGAGACGTTACAGGATGTCCTACAACCAAGCTTTTTTTGTCGTCGAACAGGCTGGCTATACAACCAAGATTGTTCTGTCGTCGAACAGGCTGGCTTTTATGTCACACGGTACACTCCAATTGCCACATGTAAGTTTATTGCTTCACGTCTATCGTGGGTCGACTCTGACTTTACAAGTGGACCAAAACACGCGACCAGTAATCACAAACTCTCCTCCGAGGACAGTTGGAGGAGACTAGTTGCGTACTGGAAAGAAGAAGCGTTTGCGTCGAAAATTGAAAATCGGACGGTGGTATTTTTCTCCAAGAAGTCTAGAGAATCTCAACGAATTTTTAGTAAACATCTTTTGTAAAAAAAAAAAAAAAACAGTACGGCCTAGGACGGAAAGGTACTTTCTCCAGTAAAAAACCCCACTTTTCGCCTGATGGAAGGTCACCCTAAGTTACCCAAAATTTACAATACAATACAGTATTGCAGAGGTCGCAAATGGTCAACCGAAACCCTCACCGACCGTTAACCGACCGCCCACGCCGGATCCGAAACGGATTCGGTTGCCAAATTCTGAGGTCCAGGCGGTTGCTGTCGTTTGATTCACAAGAAAAAAAAAACCAGTCGGTTACAGTCAGTCAATCAAAAAACAAAAAAAAAATGAAAAATTTGTACTGTCCATACAATCCAACATTGTTGTACTTTGTACTCTTTGGTATAGTGGAAGTACGTGGCATCATGATTAGCGTCGCAAATCTGACACGTTAGTAACACTATTAATTTCGCAAATCATAGGGAACGCGACAAAGCTTCGCGAATTTGACACGGTAGTACACTATTAATTTCGCAAATCTTAAAGAACGCGACAAAGCGTCGCAAACCTGACACGGTAGCACACTATTCATTTCACAAATCTTAGAGAACGCGACAAAGCGTCGCAAATTTGACACGGTAGTATAATATTCATTTCGCAAATCTTAGAGAACGCGACAAAGCGTCGCAAATCTCGCACGTTAGTAAACACTATTCATTTTGCAAATCTAAAGGAACGGGACAAATCGTAATATTTTGCTTATTCATACGTCGTACATTAGTTAATTTTGTACTTTTTCAATTACGGGCGAGCATTGTTAGTCGCGAGAAATCGAGTTTCAGTTAACTTTTATTTTCGTAAACGCCTATCGGTTAACAATTTTGGAGCGTGACATAACGCGGTCGGGCGTCGGTTACTCAAATTTTGAAAAAAAAAAACGGTCGGTTTCGGTTATGTAAATTTTTGATTTTTGCGATTTGTGGAGTACTGTATTGTACCATGCGACGAATAAATACAACATAAAGTTACGATACAATGTGTATACTTCGATACAATAAGATATGACGCTCGGAATGCGTTTTGCCGATGCCGCACCGATGTACACTGGGAAATTATCGCGACGTGACAGACGAGAAAAGTCTGAAATCCTACACGAGATTCCCTAAAGTTTAAGTTGTGTTCCCATGCAGTCGTAACTTAGTCTTGCTATTTTGTGATTTAGTGAAGTTTCTCCGTACTACTTTTCACAGTGTCCCTATGTTCGAAAACGAAATCGTTACTTTAATTTGTGACTGTTGTAGACGATGACAAAACTCGCGACTATTTTTGAAGGCGACAAAATAACGACGGTTGTAGACGTCTACTATTTGTGACATTGTATATGTTTAGGGTTTTGCGACGTTATGAGGTCATGCTCACTTGTGATAACGTCACCGACATCGATTAAAGAACTTTCGGCCATGGCTTTCCGGATTCGTTTTTTCAACTTTTCTCACTCGGCTTGCCATGAAAATATACCCGAAGAAGATATTCAAAAAAATTGTTTTCCAAAGCTCTTTCATTGCATACCGATATTGTCATATTTTGCTCCAAAAAATGAGAAATATAACTGATAGTGTGAGAGGGAGAGGGAGGAAAGGGTCTTCACGGACTTCGCTTTTGCGAAATGGCATCCGTTGCTCGAGACCCGTCCGCGGCCCTTGTATGGAAAACAGTCCGTATAGGCTGCAATTTTTTTGTTGTGTGTACTTCGGGTATTGTGAAAATGTTTTGAAAGTTTACAACAAGTGTAAAAACATAATATTATTCGTTGGTGAACCAATACTTTAAATAAAATCGACTCGCGAGTCGTTTTCACATAAAGTTTGAAGATGACGTTTCTTGACGTCGCAGTGGCCCGAAAAGAGCAGAACGACAAGCTGTAGTACATTCTAAGTTTCAAAATGACGCAAATTGTACTTTGGTTTTTTCGCATTTTTTTTGTACGGCAAAAGATTTTCTCGCTGCAAGCTCTGTTTTGGACAACAAAGACAACAAAAACCCCTTACTTTATCATATGGAATACAACCTTAATCTCCGGACAGTGAACCCTTCGAGCGGGCGGACCGGCGGGATGCCATAACCTGGCATTAAATCTATTGGAGGGTTTGAGTTTGTACTTTTATTGGTGCGTTTCCGTCACCGAAAGAGTGTGTTTAGTGTTTACAGGATCACGTATCTTTAGTTTACCGTATTGCTATATCATATATAATACGTAATACCTTATATATATATATATATATATATATATATATATATATATAAACGTACCATATTGCCATTTTTTCTTTTGATGAAACACATCTATACAAGAGATCTGACCAAGATTTTCCAAGGTTCCAGGCGCACTCATTGACCGTTGGATTGTTTTTGGGTTCGCCACCTCCTCAACAATCCCCCGGTAGCCATTTCCAGACCGTGTAGATTTCTGACACCTGGATGCGACAGAGTCACGCCTCGATGGACAACCAATAACGGTTTAACACGGCACAGAGGCCATGTGCCTTTGGACAAGGCTGGATGTCAATCTAACAAATTCCAGCTGAAACTCTTTGCCGGAATATATCCGTTTGTGAGAGACATTTCGAAAAGACAAAGGCTGAAAAAGCAGCCGTCAACGAAGAAGGGAATTTCCTTCACATAGTACGCATAATTTGTACGATGACATAGTACGGAAACACTAATTTTACATTCAGATTGCACTGTTTGAAAAATCATTAACGATTCTCAATATCAAAGCTTTAGTGTACGTGGCACCACTCATAACTGAACATGTATACGACAGCTTGTTGACGGCACTCGTCCTCAAAACAGTGAAAAGTATTGAAAGCAGCCAGTAAAATTTATCGTACAATTGCTTTCACCGCTGACGGGAAAAAAAGTACGAGCTTTATTTTATTAACCACTCTCAAGGCCCAACCACCTACCGGTAACTGATGTTTGTTTGGGAGGTAAAGTGCTTGCGGATCCGTTAACTGCTGGCCCTAACGAGAGGGTCTTTGTTACAACGAATATATGCCCTTACAATGGACATTTGCCCTTAATTGTGTACGAGAGTAACGAGAACCGTACAATCGTACAGCTCCCAATAATGAACCGTTCCTCATGGTTCAAACATCTTTAGTTTTTGTTTGAAAGTTGACTCGCGCTACGGACAAACGGTGAGAGCGGTGAGAGGAGGCGGTGCACGCGTCCACGTCCACCCCCTTTCATTCCGTTTTACGACGCGCCACGCCACGCGGACGTCGTGTGTATACATATGTTTAGGGTTTTTTTCTCATTTGTGTTTTTTAAACACACCCACTAAAAAAGCCCTTAGGTAAAATGTAAGGTACCCGGGCGGTGTCTTGCAAATGGTGAGAGTAACGCCCTTATTGTGTGTAAAATACGACTCTCACCAATCTCACCAACCGGGCCAACTCGAAAGAAACGTAGTCTGTAGCTGAGGCAGCCAACGTCAAATTTCGTGCGAATTGAACAGTTTTACGCACAATATATTGATGGTCCAACCGTATTTTAAACGGGTCCACTCAGTTTACAGTTTACACACTGAATATCGTACGCCACCTTAATAATTACCGGCAAGAAATTTAGTTGAAGCGTATAATACTGACTTAACTCGGTAAGAACGGTTGAATCGTACATCCAGAGCTTTCTTGAAAAGCGGAGGATACGGTAGGGTTTCATGATCAAACGTCTCTTGCTTTTAACGGCTACCTACCTATTTTAACGGTTTCCACACAATTCCAACTCAACCCGACGTGGCCTAAACCGTCACCCTAATCTAAAACCTAACCCTAACCCTAACCCTAACCCTAACCCTAATTTTGACCCTGGCGAAAAGTTCTTTCGAGACCTACATGCTAAGTTGGCAAGAATGGCTCAATTCAGTCATAATATGCGAAGTTGATTTAAAGAACGGCCATTAATAATTCCACCGCATGCTATAAGTCACACATTTGACATTTGACTCACCTGGGCAAATTTTATGCCAACCTGGTAGTTATATAACACGCATTTTGACAAGTTAAGCGTGCTTTAAACTGCAACCGACG
>JBBHKE010000905.1:259250-271163 GCA_037447655.1 Zygnema cylindricum
CCGAGTTCTCTCTCTCTCTCTCTCTCTCTCTCTCTCTCTCTCTCTCCCTCTCTCTCTCTCTCTCTCTCTCTGTCTCTCCGCAGGTCATCCATGGATTCTCAAACATTGTCGCCGTCCCAAAGAAAGAACACCCGCCTCTCCCCCCATATCAAATACCCCTTTTTTATCGAAGGAAAGATTAATTTTAAATCCGAATTCGGTCCTCGATCTGCAAAATTCGGACCCCGATTCTCCCTCGACGAGCGAATCAGAAAATTCGCCCAATTGCAGCGGAAGTCGAGGTCAATTTAACAAAAACTGCCCGATGTACGACCGAAAAATCAAAAACCAAGGAGGTCAAATTAGCGGAAATTTGTCGATTTCCAAATCAAGTAGCTATATGGGTTTACCGCCGAAATCAAAATCAAGTAAAAGTACTTTGTCGCATATGTCTCAATCTTTTCCGATGTCGAAAGCACGAATTCAACAATCGGAAAATTCGCCCGATCGAATTTTATCCGATAAACAATTTCGAGCGTGGAATCACGGATACGAAAGTTTTTCTTTATCGGAGTCTCCAGAAAATGTCGAAAGATCGAAAGAAATTTCTTCGACGGAAATATTAGATTCGAGAAGAAACGAAAAGGAATCGAATTCTAGAAAGGAATCAAACTGTAAATCAAATTTAAAATCGAAAAATTCGGAATGGAGTCATCGGTCAGCTTCAGAGCTTATCGCGGCGGTGGCGGAAAAATTGAGACCGGAAAAAAATTTGAATAATTTATTTTCTCCGATCGACGGTTCAAAAACAACGAGTTTAGCACTTGGTAAGCATTCAATTTTTTTCTTTGTTTTTTTTTTTCCTCCCTCTGTCTTGTTTGGTTTTGGGTTTTGATAAGCTGATATTTGAAGACCACAGTTTGACTTTTTAGTAGACGCAGATTTTGATTTTTTTTTGAGTATTAATGTGGTTTTTTCATAACATTTTCTTAGTAATTATTGCTTATTTATTCTTTATATAAATATATAACATACATACATATTATTACATACATACAATACATACATACATTTTACATCATGATACCCGAGATCTTGACAACCTCGGTAAAATACAATTAAACTTTTTTTTTTTTGCAGAACTTGAAGGGACATGGAAGTCAATTTGATCAAAATTAAAAGTTTTAATATATTTCGTAGGCATAGAAAAGAAGGGCAAAACTAGGTCAAAGGAAGAAACGAACAACCTGAACCACAAAATCATATTATGATTTGACATTTTCCTGTTGGAAAAATCATTATGAACTCTATTTTTTTAGTTTGGGAACCTCGAACATGTCATTTTTTTTTTTTTTTTTTAGATATACTTTTTCTCGTTTGATTTTTGTCAATGTTTTCTATTTTGGGATCCTTTTTTAAAAGGCACCTTTTTTTGATCGACAATTTTCACTAATAAAATAAAAAAATAGGATAGTAGAAAAAAGAGATATAAAAGTTAAGGAAAATCTCAAGTAGGACAAAAATGGGAGATCGAGTTTTACTTTTTAGAAAAATCTCAAATAGGACAAAAATGAGAGGTAGTTATACTCTTTTGGAAAAATCTTGAATAGGACAAAAAAGAGATGCTAGTTAAGAATAGTTTTTGAAATAAATAAATTGAGATTTGTAAAAAATTCTGTACATTTGTAGAAACCGTTTTGGTAAGAAACTAAAGTTTAATAGAAACTTTAAGTTTCAGAAATAAGTTCATAATTTTTTTATTTTTTTCCTTTGTAAACTAATTAACAAAAATAAAATTTGATGGCGTCTTCCATGTCCATCACTGGAAAAGTATTTAATTTCCTCTCTCCTCTCCCTCTCCCTCTCCCACTCCCTCCTCTCCCTCTCCCTCTCCCTCTCTCTCTCCCTCTCCCTCTCTCTCTCTCTCCCTCTCTCTCGCTCTCCCTCTCTCTCTCTCTCTCCTCTCCCTCTCCCTCTCTTCCCATTTTTTTCCGAGATGGTGATGGAAAAAGTTCCACAATCTAAAATGTGTAAAATACACAAGTGAAATTTAATGTTGACTGCAATTTTAATATATATATATTTTCTAAATAAATCACTAATAAATGGAAATTTATGAACAAAAAGTGAATATTTGACCAGCATTCGACATCACCGCCCTAAAAATTTACAAAAAAAAAAGAGGCATCAACTACACTAATTATTATTTCCTAATGCTATTATATTTAAGTGGCTAACAATCAATAACATCCTTCAAAAATAAACAACATAAAAAGCAAATACAACAAATATATAAAATCCTTGATGAATATCACTAAAATAAAACGCTAAGTGATACTTTCTGGAATCTAACAATAACTACACCGCGAATCGTTATTAGTGTCAAAGTTTAAATAGTGTTGAAGAAAATTTACCGTACTTGATGCTAATTAAGAATTTGATTTTTTTCAAAAAAAAGGTGTAATCTAACTTCGGCGTTAATACTAATTTGTAGTGTTGTGTATCGGTAAAAAACTTATCGCGATAACACCGATACCGATAGTTATCGGTTATTGAACGGTCAGAGGTTCCGATATATCGGTCTGAGACCAACAAATTCCATATCGGCGATAACAAAAAAAATATATAGTATGCATACAATAGTACTTTATAACATTCTGTATTATATTATTGACTTTATATAGCATGGCATGCCACGTATAAATATCTGTTCCGTCTCCGTTTAACTGCAATTTATTACGGACAGCGCAGCACATAAACGTTGGACAGTTAACTGAACAGCAATTTTACGACAACGTACGGAATTGTACTGGCAAACTGGAGAACATGGAACGGGAAAAGGACGGCGGACACAAAGTACAACGGACGCAAAATAACATTATGCGCGCCGCCGAATCGAACGGACGACTTGGAATGAGAAAACACGAGCGGACGGGCCAGCGTGAGCGCCGGCATCCCGGAATGACTCTTTTGGCAAAAAAGCCGACAGATTGACACGTGGCAGGTCCCCAGTGGATCTCAAGGAATCAAGGGACAAAGCCATGGCGTCGGATGTGAAAGGTTCATCGTTTTTACTGGATCCGTATCAAAACCGTACAGATCTCATGGCGGCTACTGTACATTCTGTGCTTGTACACGTCCAGGGAATAACACGTACAGTTGAGTGTACAGGCCGTACATTTATCTGTACGGTCCGTACAGTTATCGCCAATACTTATCGATATCGGCATTATCGCCGATAAGTACCCGATATTATTGACTACTTATCGGCGATAAGACCGATGTCGATATATCGTACCAATATATCGATTATCGGGAACCCGAAAAAAGGTCCATATCGGCTATCGGTAAATCCTTACCGATACACAACGCTACTAATTTGGGAACAGCATAAATGGAAAATTTGCCGTACGATTATATGCACTAATATATGTATCCGTACAAAATATTATAAATTGTACGCCGTCGCGAATTTAAAGTATCCGTACATGCCACACTAATTTACGTGACAAACTAATCCCGTTTTTTCGAGCGCACGTTCCTATGCGTGCGCGTCTGATTTAATTCATTTTTTGCAAATTTTCACTTGAAGAGGTACATTTATGTACGGTCTGACATCGACCGTACACCACACTATCTAGATTTTATTGTACTTTCGGGCTTTACGCTATTTTGTACGGTATCTTAATTAACATCAAGGAAAAATTAAAATCAAGTATCCTATTTGAAAAAAAAAATCAAAGTTTTAAGAACCCAAATTAGAGTTATTGACACTAATAACGATTCGCGGTGTAATGGTGTTAGTGTTGGGTATCGAGGACCTATTGCCGATATTCAATATATATATCGAATTTTAGGTATCCGATAATCGATATATCGAATCCACGTACCTAGAAGCTAAATATCCGGATATTTATGCGATTTTCTTTTTTTCTTCCCGATTATTTTCTCAACACACCCCCCCCCCCCCCCCTTGGCGCCGCCCCGGTTGGGGGGGGGGGGGGGGGGACGGGGGTCCGTACGATTTTCCGTACGAATGTCTGTACTATATCTGTACGGACACCCATTTTTTGCGATATATATCGCAATAATTTATGTTGGTCCAGGTACGATATATTGAGGAGTCTGCTCGATCGATATTCGATATATCGAATATCGAAATTATCACGATATGAATTTACCTGATACCCAACACTAAATGGTGTAGTGATGAACACCGTACGGAATCTTATTCCGTACAGAATCTCGCACCGTAGCGATTTTTATCATACCGATTTTTTTCAATACGAAATTTTCCTAACGTACCGAGTTTCATCCCGAAACAAATTTCGACCGTACAACATTTCATTCCGTACGCAATATCATACTGTACATAATTTTATATATGGGCTGACTTTATTAAAATGCACGATGGTAAACCATATGAGTCCATAGGAACAAAAGGAAGTAGCATTGCTAAAACTGAAAAAACCACATGACTACGGAATAAACAAAGTAGAAAATCAAGACAAAACCGACGAAAATACGAAAAAATGGCGGGGAAATCAAAAATACCCCAAAAAGCAAACCCCCGCAAACAAAACATCAAAGGAAAAAACTAACACCAACATAACTAAAAATCTACGGAAAGCAACCATGTAAGTCCCCGAATCTCGGAGGAGCACAAGGAGGAAGTTTCGGAACACGCCGTCGATCCATAACGACAATAGACGATCGAAGTAATATAGAAGCCAGCACCCGTTGTAGAGCCGCGGAAAAACGTTGACGAAAAAAGGAAGTAAGGACTGAAACAGAAGGGCTCCCAGGTCCCCGCCTCTCGAACGAGCGCCGACCACAAGTACGAAAAAACTCGTCCAAAGCCACACCCACACAACCAAATATCTCGACCGCCATCGGAATGAAGCCATCCATAGCGCCGCGACAGGCATAATCACGCTCCTTCCTTTTAGCCGCGTCACGGGCGGCCACTCCCACATGCCGAGCCGCTTGGGTGTCGACTGTAGTTGAGGTAGGATTCGCCAAAACAATATCACCAAATGTACGACGCGCACCATCAAGTAATACAAGGTCAATCCGACGCGGAGGAATAATGTGAGAGACCTCCCGACGAACAGAAAATCCCTCCTCAGAAGCGATAGTAGCAATGGTGTCTCCAATCGCGTCGTGGGCCCGAATCAACTCGCCCCCGTGGGAGCAACGAAGCAAATGGACCCCGTCGGGCTCGAGAACGTGGCCACAACGAAGCAAATGGACCCCGTCAGGCTCGAGAACTTGGCCACATGAGCAAACAAGTGAGCCAAGCAAAGGTGGATGAGGGAGGCCAAGCCGAAACCTAAGGACCGTCGTGAACTGAGCCGGTGTGAAACGAAGAGTAGATAAGATAGGGACAGCCAATAGCCAAGCTCCAGAGCCAGGTCCGCCACAAGATAGGAACCGTGCACGCGAAGAATCGGAAGGAAGCGCATGGAGAAGCTCGACTTTAATAGTGGCGACAACGCGATCAGAAATGGATTCCTGAACACGCGGAACTGATGTCGTAACAAGAGTGGAAAACATCGGCATGTCCTCGATAGCAGCCGGATTAAGAGAACGTGATGCATCCAAAAGGGACCGTTGGAAGGCTAGCTTACCATCTGAAATACGGGGAACCACGGCCGCAAGAATAGGAGTGTCCCCAGCCAGAAAACGAGAGACAATGGTGGAAGCAATAAGGCACCAACTTCCCAAATAGGCGGCTAGAGCAACACGCGCCGTCGAGAGTAAACCCGAACCGCCAGCCGAGACACGAAGAGAGGCTTGAATGCGTGCCGCAGGCCCAGACTCGCGATCAAAAGCTCCATGGCCCAACAAAGTGTGGAGGACACCCATAAGACGATCGTCGAAAGCAGAAAGTGAGGACACAAAGGATGGGGTGGGAGGGGAAGTGCGAGTAAGGTAGGAGGGCCGGTGGGGGAAACATCGTGTCAGAAGAACAAAGGCCACATGGGGATCAAAAAGGCGAGGAAGGTCGTCCACGTGGGACAAATCTGTCTGAAGAGCGGAATCGAGGAATTTCGTGATGTATGGATCGGAACCAAGCGGGCAACCCAACACACGAATGCCTTCGGAAGGAGGAGGGGTCTGAAAACCAAGAGGGGGAGTGAAAGGAGGAGGAATAGGACGTGGGGACCAAACAACACACTTCGAGGGCTGGACCGAAAGATTGAGTTCGGCCAACCGAGCCTTCAAAAAGTTATAAGCTGGTATAACTTGGTCTGAAGGACCAATAATGTGTGTGTCATCCGCAACTGAAGGGAAGAGGCAAGAAGGGTAAGCAACAGCGGAAGCTCGGAGAGCACGGTAATAGGCTAAGGCAAACAAGGGCCCCCCAAGAGGATCGCCCTGACGAGTGCCAGTCGTGGAGGAAAGTGGGAACAAATCATCATCAGTGGAGAAAGAGAGGCTACTGCCCAAAGAATAAAAGGCTCTCACAAAAGGAAATATCTGGACAATCAGAGAAGGTGCAGCCATAAGCTCCGAAAAAATGGCATTCCGATGCACTGTATTAAAGGCATTTGAAACATCCACCTGGAGCACTAACCAATCCGGATGGGCATCTAACAAAGCTCGGATCCTGTGGACCACGACCTCACAACCCTTCGGGGTTGCCACTCCGAACTGATGAGGAGAGAAAAAATCATGAAAAGCGGGCTGGAGCTGGATGTAGATCGCACGGGCCACCAATCGGTATAATACCTCGCCCACAGCAATAGGACGGATTCCCCCATTGGGTTTGGTAACAGCTACGAGGCGGGACGCTGTGAGGAGACCGCAAATACGAGAAGGGACAGTGCTTGCCACAATAAGAGAAAATACTCGAAAAAACATATCAAAGCCCCGAGCACCAGATTCCGGAGGCAAAACGTCGCGAAATAACTCATAATTAGTGCCTGAAGGACCCCTAGCTGAAAGATGTGGAGAAGTCGTAAGGGCTTTAATTAAACAGTCTCGATCCAAAAGAAAATAGTCTGTTGACTCGAAGGTGTAAATAGAGGGGGAATGAGGGGTAGGAGCTGGCGGATGAAGAGCTCGGAGAATCTCAATGAAATTCTATGGGCTCCATTGCCACACAGAATTGACAGATCCAATGAAGCTAATCTAGAAGGTGCCGACTCCAAGTTTATATGAACCCAAATGATTGACCCCTTGACAACCAGAACCCCATTACTGCTTCACCCTTGTGAAATAAGACTTTCTGTGTGCTCAGTTCCACCACAGAATGCAAAGTTAGAATATGAGATTTGGACACATTCACCCACTTTGACTTTCCCTTAGAAATGCAGCAACCCTGGCAGGCAAAAACCCTGTCCAACTACACCCCTGTGTAGCCTGGACTCCCCTGAGACCGTAGCAAAAAGAATCACTGAAAAAGGTGAAGTAAATTGATAGTAATGGCTGGCCAAAGTTTGCCTTTTATATAAGATGCTCTCAAGGAGAGGCGGCTACCTACCAAAAATATTCTAAGTCCTAAAAACCTACTCACATTCCCTCTAGACCAATCAAATTGCAGCACACTAAATAATGTACATAGAAAGTAGGGTATTCGCCGTACTTTATGTACGAAGATATTCGGCACCACTCTCAGTCTGCCACGTGGCATACAAGTCATCGTCATTTTGTCTTTTTCTTCTCCGGCATCCTAGAGGATGATGCCACGTGTCATTTTCCTTTTAACTCGCGAAGTACGGTAAAATATTCTCTCTGGCATTCCGGCACTCACGCGTGTCGTCGGTTTGCAATTCGGCGATCAGTGTCAACCGTTCGATCTGACGGCGCGCCGAATTCTGTTGACCGTTGAAATTCCTTCAATGTTGACCGTTGAATTTTTACGGTCGTCGTCCATTTGTTGACCGTTGACATTATACGGTCGTCGTACGATTGTATGACTGTACCGTACACTAAAGTACAAGTGTTGAAGTACTTTCTGTACGATTCTTGTACGACATCGCCATAATGTGACAGTTGTCACATCCGGACTCGTTATCTTGCTTTGCGAGGATCCCGCAATCCTGTAAGAACTTGCCACGTGTCATCCGGAGTAGCGGTGCCCGAAAATGCCACGTCGCCCACTCCAAAATCCCGGCTCACACCACGGCCGTCGATTCAAATCCAAATTGTATCTGGGCCGTCGAAACAAATGTCCGTACTATTTGTTTCGCAGCTGGTTCTATGTTCTAAATGTCGTTAACCTAGTTAAATGAAAATCTCTTCGTATGACTATATATATTTATTAAACCTTGAATATCTTAACACTAATCGTAGACTTAACGGATAGAGCTAACTGCTATGGGTTGGTTGACGGACGGTAGTTTTTAGGTTCAAATCCTTGGTCCGTCAAATGCCCATTTTAGTAAAACTTCCTTTATGGAGAGCTTAGGCAGCCATAGCTCTAACTCCCTAACCAGCCTTCAGTGACTACAACAAGTGTGGGGGCTTGGAGAAGGGAGTCAGAGGCAGACTGCCTCTACTCATTTTCTTTCCTAAAACAGACCTAGAAAATACTCAAATATCAACATCTCAACAGTCGCAGCAGACCGAGGAGCAGGATTAAATGGCTGGAGTGCCCGAACCGCTCGAGAGATTTCACCAACTCGGCCCAAATGTACGCATGACGATAGGAGGATGGCGCATCTGAAGTCCGAGATGTACGACGTGGTGTGAAAAAAGCACTCGCAACTCGATCCTCGTGCTCGACATGAAGGGCTCGCCAATCGCCTCGAAGGAATCGTCGACATCGAGCCATAGTTTCTCGGGCCCCGCTACCACCGTCACGGCCAGGTAAGACTAGAACCCAAAGTGAGAACATGAAAAGGAGGTGCCAAGGTCCAACATCCTCGGGATCCGAATAAATGCGGGACAAAGGAAGGTGGAGGGCGTCCTGTACGATAATCCGCACAGCCATCGGAATCCGCGTGTATAAACGCGGACGGGGAGCCCCCAAATCATAAGCTCCGAGCACGTCTAAATCGCGTACAAATGCCCAATCTTCGTTCGTAGGTCCGGACGAGAGTGTTGTGGAAGAAAGGGTACTAGAGGAAGGGTCGCTCTGGGCCAAAAATTGTTTACAACTCTTTGTATGTCGGGCAATACCGGCACCGGTCGCGAAATGGTTATGACACCCGTTACATTCTACCCGTGTTGAGGCTTGTGTACGAGGTTTAGGTGGAAGAGGTGAACGAGGGAGAAGAGGCGAGGATGCACGATCAGACATGGTCATTGAATGAGAGGGAGAAGCATGGGACGTGATAGAGGGAGAGGAAGGGGGAAATAGGAAGGAGGAAAGGAAACCATGAGAAATAGATGGTGGAAATGGTAGTGGGGCGGAACCTTTTTTTTTTTTCGGTTGTGTGTGTGTGTGTGTGTACGTGTGTGTGTGTGTTCTTGGTGTTAGGGTTTGAGGTGTGTGTAATGTTAGTGGGGGGAAAAGGGTTTTTGCCGTGGAATGGAAGGGGAAGGAGCTTAAGGATTACGGAAGGAGGTCGCACCTAGGATTTCGCCTGTGTGCGTGCGCTTGGCAGCCGGCCGCATGCCGGATCCGGAGGTACATGTTTACGGGGAGCAGGTGTTGTCGCGACTTCGTATACCACTGAATAAATTGGAATATATTGGTCCGAATTTAAATTAGGAAAACAGAGGAACGGAAGATTCAAGTTCTATGCAGTTTTACGGTACGACGGTTTCCGATACGATTTGATACTGGTTAAATATTTACTTTTGATTGTGAACGGTTACAACTTCTTACCTTTCTAACCCTCTCCCTCTCTCCCGCTCTCCATATCTCTCTCCCTCTTTCTCTCCCTCTCTCTCCCACTCTCACCCACTCTCCCTCCCCCCTCTGTCTCTCTTCGTCTCTACCTCTCTCCCTCCCTCCCTAACTCCCCATCTCCCCTTCCGCCTCCCTCTCCCTCTCCCTCTTCCTCTCCCTCTCCCTCCCTTTCTCGCTCTCTACCTCCTATCCCTCTCTCGCCCACCCTTTCTCCCTCTCCCTCTCACTCCCTCTCACCCTCTATCCCTCTTTCACTCACCCTCTTATCCCCTCTGCCTCTCTCCAGTCTCCCTCTCTCTCCATTCTCCCTCATTCCCTCATTCCCTCTCCCTCTCTCTCTCTCTCTCATATATATTTTGTGGGAAATAAAAAGTTGACTGAAAACCAATCCAGATATTATAACAAAACATAACGAAACATCGACATTAAGGGAAAAAATTGGAAAATTCACTAAAAATGTTATAATGGAAGAGAAAAACAAATTGGCCTTTTTTTTTTTAAACATTAATTTCGGTCAATAATTTTAACTTAGTGATTTTTCTTTTCATTTTCAGGGAAAAAAAATCAGCTCTCATAATTAAAATGTCATACATAAAAGCTCAAAAAAAAATGTAAATTAATGAATAATTATTTTTCCCTTTACAAAAAGATTTTTCTCTTTTTTTTTGCCTGCAATACTTTTTAAATCTTATTGTTTTTGTTTAAAAAAAAAAAACCTCTACTGCTGATATTTACAAAAGAAAAAACAAAAAAAAAAAAAAAAAAAATTTATTTTCATACAAAAAAAAATGGTTTGCAGTTTTATATTTAATCTAATTTGTTTTTTACCCCATTTTAAGATTTTCAGGTACCAAAACTGAAGAAAGTAATCGAGCCGCAATGGATCCTTCCCTCCTGACTTCAAAATTTGTTAAATTTTTACCTTTTTCATTTTTTAAACCATCACTTTTTAAAATTTTATCTTCATTTTTAAAACTTTCACCTTCACTTTTATCTTCATTTTTAAAATTGATTTCTTTATTTTGAACTTCTTTTTCATCTTCATTTATATCTTCGTTTTTATTAATATTTTGATCATATTTTATTTGTTTTATTTCATGATTTTCAACCGAACTAACATCCATACTTTTTTCTTTTATTTCTTCTTTTTTCGCTTCTTCATTTTTTATTCGATTTCCTTTATTTTCTAAATTTAATTCCTTATTTTCACAAATTTTTTGGTCCTCGATTTCCACAGTTTCCTCAATTTTCTTTTTCATTTTTTGACAAGTACTCATTTCGTTTTCCATTTTTCCCATTTTTTGGGAAATACTTATTTCATTTAAAGAAACTAAAACTTGGTCGTCTCTTCCTTTCGGATTAGGGAAAAAATTATTTTCCGAAGAAATATTATCAAAAATTTCGGCTTCTTCTTCCGAATTCTTTTCGTCTTTTTCTTCATCTTCTGAGTTCATTTTGTCTTTTTCCTCGTCTTCTGTAATTTTCCCTTCGTTTTCCTCTTCTTCAGATTCTTTTTTGTCCTTTTTTTCTTCTTCCGACTGTTTTTTGTCTTTTTCTTCCGACATTTTTTCGAAGCTGCCCGAAGATTCCGGGTCGAAACTTTCCGAATTAAAAATATTTTTTTCAGGATGAATTTCTAATGATTGGACCTGGGAAAAAAAAAGACAAAAAATGAATAATAATAAAAGTACAAATTAAATAAATCAATAAATAAAAAAAGAGAACAACAAAAAACATATTCACATTAACTATTTTTTTTTCCAGTAAATAAAAAATACAAAACAAAAAAGAAAAGGGAAAAACAAAAAGAAAATGAAAAAGAAAAAAGAAAAAAATAAAAAAAAGAAAAGAAAAAAAAAAAGGCAAAAAAAAAAAAAAAAAAAAAAAAAAAAAAAAGGAAAAAAAAAAAAAATAGAAAAAAAAAAATGGGACAAAAAAAATAAAAAAAAAAAAAAAAAAAAGGCAAAAAAAAAAAAAAAAAAAAAACC
This sequence comes from Zygnema cylindricum, assembly GCA_037447655.1. Classification (NCBI taxonomy): domain Eukaryota; kingdom Viridiplantae; phylum Streptophyta; class Zygnematophyceae; order Zygnematales; family Zygnemataceae; genus Zygnema; species Zygnema cylindricum. The sequence continues at coordinate 271,023 of JBBHKE010000905.1, forward strand.
AGCGACAAAGAACAAAAAAAAAAAAAAGTAAAAAAAAAAAACACCTTTGAAATGCCACTTTTCCTCTTCATGACGAAAAGATCGATGGAGGAGTGTTGATAGTGAGAATCCATCTGCCAGAAAAACAAGAAAAAAAAAAAA
>JBBHKE010000905.1:276608-289368 GCA_037447655.1 Zygnema cylindricum
TTTGATATGTGTATGTGTAATCCTCCCTTTTTTAAGAATATGGGACAAGCGGGACTGAATCCCCATAGTTCTTGTGGAGGGACGGGAGAGGAAATGGTTTATCCGGGAGGGGAGGGAGCGTTTATTCGACAAATTATCGAAGATAGTGTGGAATTGAGAGACCGAATACAGTGGGTATAAAGGGAGTGGAGGGAGAGGGAGGGGGGGAGGAAAGAGGGAGGCATGGGCGGTGTAATGGGTATAGCGAGAGGGAGAAGGGAAGGAGGGAGGGAAGGGAGGAGGGAGGGGGGGAGGAGGGAGGGAGAGAGAAAAGGAAGGAGGGGGGAGGGAGGAAAGAGGAAGGGAGAGAGAGGTAGGGAGAGAGAGAGGGAGAGAGGGGGTTTAAAATCGACCCACCTATCCTCCATGGCTTTCCCTCCCACGTGTGAAATTTGAAATCGAAAAACCAGAAAATATTACTTGACAGAAATGCTCATTTTTTTTTTTCGCAAGGATGTAAATTCAGATTTTGAAAATCTTCATATACTCCCTAAAAGTAAAAAAGGAAAAAAAAAAAAAAAATTGTAAGAGAGAGTGAAAAAAGGACACAAATCGGAAAAATAAATTCAGAAAGTGCTACCGAAATTAGAGTGGATTTCTTATTATGTTTATCTCCTGAGGATCAGATTACAAGGCAACTTTAAATAGTGTGGATTTAATTCTTTAGGGGTCTAAAAAAAATCCTTCTGGAGTTTTTAGATTTTTGAGGATTTTAGAGTTTTTGGGGTTTTTAGGATATATTGAGGGTTTTGGCGGTTTCCAAGGTTTCTAGGGTTTTTTTAGGGTTGTCAGAAATTTTAGGTTTTTCAGGATAATTAGGGGTTCTAGGGTTTTAGAGTTTTGGGGTTTTAGGGTTTCGGGGTTTTAGGGTTTTGGGGTTTTAAGATTTTTGGGGTTTAGGGTTTTGTGGTTTAGGGTTTCATAGGAGTTTACAGGAAGAAGACAAACTAAAACAAAATACGAACGAGAAAAGGACAACGAGTGTCGAGTTTCGGTCAAAACTATTTGAAATTTCCACCCTAATTTGGTTCAGTTTTCCAGTTATTCCGTACAATTTTGTCGGGTTTTGAACTCGGTATTGTACTGTCCAAAAAAGAAAAGCAATGATTGGAAAAGTAAACGGCCGATGACGTGGCTATAATTGAGAAAGGAAACTTTTTAAGGAATTTTTCATTATTTAGTGCGACGAATAATACGAGGGTAAAATAATTTGTGTAGAGATAGAAACAATATAGTAACACTAATTTGGATACACATGCCCACATGGGCAGCAGATATAGCTACACCGTGTATCGCTATTAGTGTTAATATATTTTTCGCCTCATAAAACATCTTTTCTCTGTACACACCTGTCGGATTGTAAATCTGACGGTTGGAATTGAAAGGTAAGATTCTCAGCTTCCGATTGGCGGTCTCCAATTGAAAATCGAACAAGTGTGTACGGAGAAAATTTGTTTTATGTGGTCAAAAAAACATCAACACTAATAGCGATTCACGGTGTAGTGTTCACATAGTCGACAAAGTTCGCGATTTTACCTCGACTTTATTACTACACTAGGTACTAACCTTTATTAATGTTGAAGTTATTTTTTGCCACTTAAAACATCATTTCTTCGTGCACACTTTTCGGATTGTCCATCCGATGGTTGCTATTGGAAGGCAAGATTCTCGCCTTCCTATTGGCGGTCTCCGATTGACAATCCGACAAGTGTGCACGGAGAAAATATGTTTTAGGTATATAAAATAATATAACACTAATAAGTAATAACTATTAGCCGGTGTACTGTAGTAATCAAATCTGAGTGTGCTTTTCCGTGTCGACGCAGTTTTGTAATTTGATCACTGCCCTAGAATACCCAAAAAAACTAATAAAAAATCATATATGTGTCAAATACACCAAACCGTATTTTTGTTTATTGTTGATCGTAAAACGGTTTTTTTTGTGTGGTGTTGCCCTAGAATACTCTAATAAACCCTGTAAAACCATGCAATCCTCGGAAAATCTATTCAAATGGTCTATTTGAAAACATAAATTTGGCAACTTCTGAAGCTACAAAACGAACCTAAATTCCCTCTTTCACTCCCTCTCCTTCCCCTCTCCTTCAAATGTATTCATTTCCTAAATCCACACACAAACTTTTGATAAAACAAAGAACCCAATTTGTCGCCTTCAATAATGTCAAAACAATTTCAATAATGTAGAGTGATATAGTTCAATAAATTTCAATTAATCAATGAAGCACCTCCTTAGATACTAAAAAACTATCCAAATCTCTCAAATTTCCATTCAATCAACTTAAAAAGAGAAAAAAAGTCGACTTTAACAATCTCTCTCTCTCTCTCTCCCTATACAAATGTCACTTCCCTCGACATCTCTAACCATAAAAACAATTCAATCCTCCCAAGTTTATATTCAATTCAATGCCTAATTTGTTTTAAACTGGAATTGATCCAAAAATAGAATTTGATCGAAAACTAGAATCGATCAAAAACTAGAATCATTAAAAACTAAATGTGGAAAATTAAAATTGATTAGAAACTAGAATTTGTCGAATGGGAAAAGCTCCCGGAGTTACAGAAATCGTCAAAGTTCCAAAGCAAGGTCGACCCACGTCTCCATATGGGAGGAACTTTGAATAGTAAGGGTCCAATAAATCGAAAGATTTTTCTTCCTTCCCCAAAAAAAGAAAAAAAATAAAAAAAAAAAGAAAGACAAAAAAGGAAGACAACATCATAGTTGTTTAACTATTAGATCATCATCAACATCATTGAATGATGGCCGATCTCTCCCTCTCCCCTCTCCCTCTCCCTCTCCCCCCCCTGTCCTCCGATCGATCCTGCTCCCCCTCCCTCCTCATCCCTCTCCCCCTCCTCCCCTCTCCTCTCCCTCTTCTCCTCCCTTAAAGTCTCTTCAATAAAAATATTACTACACAATATCATAACTAAAAAAACAAAAAAATAAATGTACCATCACTAATAGAAAATAGATCAAGAAATATAACTAATCGACATATATATGTATGTATGTATTATGTATTAAACATAACTTTTCATCGTCTTAAACAAGAATTTTAATTATATTAATCATAACTGTAATTACATTTAACATATTTTCAAATTATTTTAAACATACCTTTAATCATAAAAATCAAAATTTGTAGTTTAAAGTATATTACCTTTTGTGCGATTTCAAGGTAACATTTTTCGGCGGTGTCGGAATTTTTCGATAAACGCAAATTTTGAAAAAAAGGAATTATTTCTTCTTGCCGAAACATTCCCACATATTCTTTTCTGAAAATTTATAAATAAAAAAAAATCAAATAAGATACGTAAAGAAAAACAGAAAATCTAAACACGCGGAGTTTTTCCCTGGACATGTCTTTAGTTATTCATTCATAATAATTTAATTACTGTATATATATATATATATATATATATATATATATATATATATATATATATATATGTTTATTTTTATTAATATTAATATTTATTATGTATTATTATATTCTGTTATATAAGTTCCGTGTACATATGTTTATTTATGCATACATGAATATATATATACACACATATATATACAGAATATATATATATGTATGTATATATATATATATATATATATATATATATATATATATATATTATATATATATTTAATGTTATTTTGAAATAGTATCGGCTTTGTCTCGAATTTTTTTTTTTTCCCATTTGGAAGAAGCAAAAAATTTAATTCGTCCAAATGAATTTTAGTTATTTTTATTTTTCTCAAGATTAGATGAAATTCCGGTTAAAAAATAAATAAATGGGCCACATTAGTTATGTGCTTCAAACCACAAAATTTCAAATTTTAATTCAAATTATGATCTTAAAAAAAAAAAACATATATATATATATATAAATACTCTACAATTGAAATAACTTCCGAAAAATAAAGCCTTGAAAAAATTTCCTTAATTCAATTTTTTACTTAAAAATCAAATTGCACTAACAATGAGTAAACTGACCAAGAAAAAAAAAAAAAAAAAAACAAATACAAGAACAAAAATATCAGCACAACTTTCTCCATTTTGCATAATCTTGATTTTTCATTTTTGCCTTTTATCTTTTTAATTTAAAATATATATATGTATATGTCTATGTTTTTTTTTTATGTATAAAAAAAGAAAAAAAGAGGAAGAAAAAATAAGGAAGATCCTTTACATATATACTCAAAGGCCTCTCTTCCCCCCCCCAAAAAATTATGATGATCAAATTGATGAAAAAATAAAATACAATAAAATTTTAAAATAATAATAATAATAATACTGAAAACCGTGAGATAATTCAAAAATATATGAAAATATAAGATAATAGAAAATACAGGGACTTTTTTTTTTTTTTAAATACCTTAATTTGAGAAAGGGCTAGTATTGTCTTCTCGCCGAATATCGGTAAACCGTTTCCTCAGACCCCAAATGGTCCAAATTACCTAAAAAAAAAAAAACTTTCTTTGTAAGGTGTTTTTGTAACAGTTGAACAGTTGTCTTGCATTCCTCCCATTTGAGAATCTCCCAAATACTTAGAAATCGCTCAAAATATAAAATACACATTAAAAAAAAAAAACCCCATTCACAACAAAACTCAAAAAAACACTTAAAAAAAACATTAAAGAAAAAACAAAAACGTACTTTCGCACACCATCCGGCCCATTGGTCGTCTTGCATTCCTCCCATTTGGGAATCTCCCATTGGAGGAAAATACATCGCAGCTCCGATGAGCTCCCGGTCGAATGCGAGATTTAGGGAGGACATCGGAAACAATGAACCCTAATTTAATAATAAAAAAACAAAAAACCTTGATTCAATACAAGAAAACCGCAATCCGATATACGAACAAAAGTTTGTCAATATCGAATAGCAAATGTGGCGATTCACATACGACATCGGAAACAATGAACCCTAACTCAGTACACAAAAAAAAAAAAATTATTCAATTTACAAACAAAGAAACGAAATTCAATATACAAAAGAAAACCTTCATTCAATCTACAAATTAAGGACCCTCCACTACTTCGGTTGCGACATTTTCAAGCCGGAATCATAAATAACGCCACTATTTGAGGGAGTGGACTGAAATCTGTCATGTATCCTTGCACTAAATTAGTGCTATATATTCTAGTTTCTTATTAACACTAATTAATGCTTAATGGCAATAACGATAGATAGTGTTATAATTGAACAAATATTTTATCATGAGAGAGCGAGATTTTCCGACTTATTTTCCTTAGCAATGTCGTTGTTTTTCCTAATACTAATTGAACAAAGTTTTTTCACCCAATGAATGGTCATGAGAGAGAGAGACTTTCAGCCCTTTTTTCTTAACAATGTCATTGCTTTTCCTAGTATTTATTGAATAAAGTTTTCTCACCCGAGGGATGGTCATGACGGCGTCAACATATCGAGTATTTTTTTGCGACGGCCTCACTAACTGCGTCGCGGCGTCGTAGTCAGGAGAATTCAGCCACAGGCCATGGGATATCACACTGGGCGACCCTTCACGAAGACTGCAAAAGGACATTTTCCAAAGGACAATGGGAAAAAGAGACACTGGACATTAAAGCTTTCAAGGGGGCATTGGACATTAAAGCTTTCAAGGGGGCATTGGACATTAAATTTTTCAAAAGACATTGGACATTACATTTTGAAACTTCCAATGGACAGTGGACATTAAATTTTTCAAATGACATCGGACATTAAAACAACTACATTGGACACTGGATATTAGACTCTGGACATTAGACACTGAATGCTGGCCAACACTTCTCGGGAATTCAGAAATTAAAAATGTTCATTGAAAATTTGTCATTGAATATTGGACACTAGACATCAGACTTCAATGTCACCTAGACAATGAACTTCAAGTGTTTGATGTGCAGCATTGTATATTGAAAATTGGATATTAAACATTGAGCATTAATCATCTAACATTCGACATAGGGCATTAGAAATTGGACATTGGAAATTCGACATTTGAAACTGGAAACTGGACAGAAGAAATTGAGCATTGGACATTGAACACTGAAAATTAGACAGTAGACGCTGGACATTGTACATCAGAAATTGAAAATTTGACATTGAACATTGGACATTGCACATTGGACATTGAACATTTGACATTGGACATTGGATATTGGACATTGGACATTGGACACCGGAAATATGAAATCGAATATTGGACAAAGAACATTGAACAGAGGGTATTAGACGCCCTAGATAAGTAACTTCTACATTTAACATAATACTCCATGAAAATTAGACGATGTTAGAGTAATAATTTGTTAATAAAGCAATCAATTCTAAAAAAAGAAATTGTTGGAACATCTTGGTCTCTGAAAAGACTTAGAAATGCTGTTAGAGTAAGGACAGAAAAAAACCTGAAAGGATATCCTCTGACAAAATCGCAAGAATCGCGATACGGATCGTAAAGCGTGTTAAAATAAAAGGGAGTCGATGGCGTCGACAAATTTTCTAAATGTTGTGAAATCGCATTAATTTTTTCGTTCGTTTGAGGATTCGTGGCTGGAAAACAATCCGAAGTCAAAGTAACAATGTATTTTTTTCGCGAAAAAAGCCATCCGGCGCAACGGCACGCACTGCAAAATTAAAAAAAAAAAACACTATAAAAAAAATTAAAAAAAATAAGAGTAAAGAAAAAAATCTATTAAAAAAGCAAAAGAACTCGAACATTGAGTTAAACAAAAACACACCAAAAAACGCAAAGTCAAAAATCCCAAAATAGACCCAAAAAAAAACCCAAATAAAAAAAATGAAAATAAAAAAAAAATCCTTTAAAAATTCAAAAAAAAATAAGGACAAAAAAAATATATACCCACTTTTCTTTTTTCGGAATACACCCCGCCCGTACCCCCAACCCTGCCATCACATCCGTCACCGTCACCACCTCGTAGTCCATGCCACGTGGCAGCACCAGAGCCGTCGGATTCCGATGCGGCGGATCCGACGGATCATCGGACGGCCCAGATTGCACGATGATCAGATGGTACGGAAGGAGGTACGGAAGCCAGAACTCCAGAAACGACAAATTATCTCCTTTGTCGTTTGCTGCGATCACGATGTCGGTTTCGCACGGGAGGAAGGTAGCCATAGGGGGGGGGGAAGGGAAGGACGGGAGGGAGAAAGAGAGCAGAGAGAGAAGAGAGAGAGAGAGAGAGAGAGAGAGAGAGAGAGGGGGGATGGCGTCAAGCGGTCTTTTTTTTTGAAGAGTGTTTTTGACCGGCGGTCTTGTCGTGACTCTATGATATGACCGGCTCCATGTGAAGGCTGATTCAGTAATTCGTTACTTCCAAGAAATTTCAGAATTTTTATGTTATTTTTTTTATTTTTGCCACGAGGTCGAGGGTGAATCGCACGGTATCGGAGCATTCCGTACGAAGATTGACCAGGGATAACTGTACAAATCGTACAGTTCGTACAAAAATCGATTTGTTTTGTTTTAAATATCGTATGAGTTTCAGTTTTTGTGTTTAAGTTTTTCAGTTCCAGTTTTTAAATTCCAGTTCCGTTGGCGTGATTTCCAATTCGGCGGAAAACTCGGGAAAAAAAAGTTCATTTTTTGGCGGGAAAAGGTTTACTACAGTACTTGCAACCTTTTTTAGAAAGAGGACTTTTCAAATACTCGTTTATGAAACGATCCATTTCTGCATAGTACACCGTGAATCGTTATTACTTATTAGCCTTGTGTACACTGTATCGGCACCCCAAAAATTTGACATTGATGCCTTAAATATAATAAATTACACTATTTGAGAACGTGGACCATAATCTGCCACGTCTCCAGGCACAAAATTAGAATGAATGACGCTAATTTTTTCTTTACACTAATAATTTCTATACGCTAATAAGTAATAACTATTCAAGGTGTACAGTAAACCGCCAATCGTTATTAGCGTGTAAGTTTTTTTAGCGTATACGAATAATTAGCGTGGTTTACGCTAATTGGGAATTTGAAAAATTTCGAAGAAATCGTCTATTCTAATTAGGAATTAGGGTTTTTTTTTAATAGTGTGGATAATTCTATTTGAGAATAATAAAAAAAAAAGCGGGACGGAATTAGCGTACACAACGCTAATAACGATTGGCGGTGTACTGTACACCGTGAATCGGTATTGGCGTAATGGACGCTATTTAAGGTACCTTTTTTTTCCCCAAATTCTTAAACAGCATAAATTATTCTGTTTTTTCTTTTACGCCATTTAGGGTTCTTTTCCAATTTTTATCATCTAAATAGAGTGTTGTACGGTTGGTGTCAGACCGTACAAAAATGTACCTTTTTAAGTGAGAAGGTATATTTAATGGGTTTTAGTAACCACGGACGCATGAGAATATGCGCTCTAAAAAGGGGATGCAATCGGGTTGTCAAAAATCACGTTCTCACATATTCGTTCGGCAACCGCGTTTCGACGGTGTGAACGTACAATTTGTGTACGATTTGTCAGATTTTGAACAGAACCTATATTAGTGTAAACAAGTTTGGGGCGGGTGTTTAAATTTTTTTAAATCCAAATTAGTATAAGCAAATATCCAGTATGTATGTTTTTTTTGAAAAAATCCAAATTCTCAATTAGCGTAAATAACGGTAATTGTTCCTACACGCTAAAGAAACCTTTACGCGAATAACGATTCACGGTGTACACCGCCAATCGCTATTAGAGTATATAACGCCAATTCGGTGCCCTTTTTTCAAAAAAAAAAACCTGAAATACAATTAATAACGCTATTTAAGTACGTGGACCATAATCTGCCACGTCTCAGGTATTAAATTAGAATCAATAACGCTAATTGTTTTTTGACGCTATTTAATCCTTGACTCTAATAGCGATTGGCGGTGTACTGTACACCGTGAATCGTTATTCGCGTAAAGGTTTCTTTAGCGTGTAGGAACAATTACCGTTATTTACGCTAATTGAGAATTTGGATTTTTTCAAAAAAAACATACATACTGGATATTTACTTATACTAATTTGGATTTAAAAAAAACATAAACACCCGCCCCAAACTTGTTTACACTAATATAGGTTCTTTTCAAAATCTGACAAATCGTACACAAATTGTACGTTCACACCGTCGAAACGCGGTTACCGGATGAATATGTGAGAACGTGATTTTTGGCAGCCCGATTCCATCCCCTTTTTAGAGCGCACATTCTCATGCGTCCGTGGTTACTAAAACCCATTAATTATTCTTTCTCACTTAAAAAGGTACATTTTTGTACGGTCTGACACCAACCGTACAACACTCTATTTAGATGATAAAAATAGGAAAAAAACCCTAAATGGCGTAAAAGAAAAAACAAAATAATCTATGCTGTTTAAGAATTTGGGGAAAAAAAAAGGTACCTTAAATAGCGTCCATTACGCCAATACCGATTCACGGTGTACAGTACACCGCGAATCGTAATTAGAGTGGATATAAAATTAGAGTAAAAAAAGAGACAAAAATAATTAAAGTTATGAACTCTACACCGCGAATCGTTATTAGCATTGAGAAATTATTAGTGTAAAGAAAAAATTAGCGTCATTCATTCTAATTTAGTGCCAGGAGACGTGGCAGATTATGGTCCACGTCCTTAAATAGTGTAGTTTATTCTATTTAAGGTATTAATGTCAAAATTTTCGGGTGTCGATATAGAGTCCATAACGCTAATAACGATTCGCGGTGTCGTTTGTGTGATAGAACTTTTTCAAAAAGGAATTTACTCTAATTTATTTAAGTATTCTAATTTGACGCGCTGAATCAATCTACTGTAAATTAGGAATTCGTACAGAACTTGACAAAACGTACAGTTTTTCGTCGCTATGACGTTTGTACCACGTGGTTTGTTAAAACGCAGTTACATGATAACAGCCCTGCATAAAATCATTATTTGTACTTTTTTACTTAATGAAGTACAATTTTGCACGGTCAGACACCGACCGTACGCCACACTATTTAGAACGCCACTATATTAGAGTTATTAACGCTCATTCAAAAAGTACCATAAATAGTATAATGATAAATTTAGAATCATTTACTCTATTTAAAGTGATAGAGTCGAAATTTAGGGCGACCAAATTAGCGTTATTTACTCTAATTACGATTCACGGTGTATTGTACTGGAATTTCAAATTTCAATTTCGTGCGGACGTATTTTACGTTGACGTAAAACTTATAAAACGACAAGATTCGTCTTGAGCGTGTGTTAAAAAAAGAAAATCAGTATTAGACTGAAGACAATTTTTAAATGGTTTTAGTACTTATTGAAGACGATTTGCTCGTGATTTTCCCTGATTATATTTTGAAAGTACTAATTCTTTACTGTTAGTGCTGAAAGGTGACAGTTTCCTGAATGTTTGTAATTTTAACGGCCAAGACAGACTGACAGCGACGTACACACTACATACTGTCTAAATATTCAGAAAAAATAAATATAGCGTTTCAGTGCGAGAACGCACTGAATAACTGATCCAAAGTTTACAGAAGAAAATCATGCAGAAGTTCAGCATATATTCATCCGTATATCCATTTAGATTTTTTGCTTTTTTACTTTTTCTGCATCCAATACAGTACACTGAATATCTATTAGCGTTAATAACGCTAATTTGGCCCCCCAAATTTTGACCCTCAAACCAAAAATAGAATGAATAATTCTAATTGTTTTTTTAAGTTAATATATGTACTTTTTAATTAGCGTTATTAACATAATTTGAACAGTTTTTAAATAGTGTAGTGTATGAAATGGTTCAGTCCGTACTAAAATTGCTCGTGTTTCGTACAATCGTACGAAATTTATGTCAAATGAAGGTGTCGACACGTGAAATTAAGTGCGTCGACACAAAAAAAACACTCATAGTTGATTCCCAATGATAAAGACGGTGGAAAATCACGCAAACCTGTTCTCACATGTTCAAACGTTGACTATGTGAACACAGGCTATACCGGCTACACTATGGGAAACATTTACACAAATTAAATTTATGAATAAATTAAAAAAAAAATATTGGCGGAAGACCTTCAACCCAACTTAGAGTTAATAACACCAATTGTTTTTTTACGCTTATTATTTCATAACGCCAAGAGCGATTCACGGTGTGGACACCGCTTAAACAAATTGTGTACACTATGATTTCAAATGAATAGTACAACATGTGCCGATAAGAAACACAAACAAAACTTTGTTTAAAATTTTGTGATGGAAAAACCAGTTGCGTATAAAAAGGGGGAAAAACATTCAAAGACTACTACATTTTAAAGAATAGGGGCTAGTATAAAACATAAAACAAACAAGACAAAAACAATTGCAACAAGTATCTACTAAGCTACTCGTAATAAGTATCTACCTAATTAACTAACGACAATGACTAACCTACAGTGGAGGACAGTCCACAACCATGACAAAACTAACGTCTTTGTGGAGTCATCTCTACGGCAATCGCCTCCATCAATGGGTTAAAAGGAACAAAAGTAGTCATTTTAAAGCCTTTTTCAATGATTGGACAATATATGGTCGCTTGATTTTCACAGACTCAATTTTTGACATTCAAACCCTAATATTTAAAACGGCCTCAAAATGACCCATCTCGGCCCTTGATGGAGCGGAGCCCCACAAATCGAGCCTCATCAAGCCGATTCGCGACATCGCATTTTTATGGGCGCAATCTCAATTCCTATGATTTGTTGCGCCTCGATAAAGCACGCCTCTGCGAAATGTCGCACGAGAAGAAAATGCTTCTCCCAACACCTGATAAGAAAACTAAATCCAACGGAAGGCTTCCGTGGTATTTATATTAGAAACGAGGAGCGACTACATGAGAAACCTCTAGTTTGATGTTGTACCATGCTTCGATGCCAATAGTTGCAATATTATGTCACACCATTTTGTAAGTAGTAGTAGATTTCCCTCCATGTTGTAGGGTAACATTGTGACTAGATCTCTTATGGATTAATGGGATGGTCGCAAATACAAAACGGGTTCTTAAAAAAGGGTGGTTGAAACAAACCGAAGCTTATACATCAAGTATATGTGAATTGGTCAAGCGTGAAAAAAGATGTAAAATATAATAGTTTGGCCTCTAATACCCACCATCCTTCATCCTCGAGCACTAACACACATGTGGAATGAATAAAAATGAAACTGGCTCCTCAAATATGTTTCAAAATTCCACGGCTGGTAATTGGCGTGATATAGGTTGCTACAGATAAAACATATTATCGATAATGAGAAGGTAAGAAACCTTCCTCCCTTCAAGGTTAATGAAAGGACGACGTTAAGAATGAAACAAAAGGTAGCGGTGGGTGCAAATAAATTTGAACAACCGAAGTATTCCCCCAACGCAATTCAGGCCAACGAATATAAGTCTAAACTGCCATTAAAATTGAGGAGACTAATATAGCTTATTGATAGGCTAACGGTCGATCCATTCAATCAGAAACCCACCCGTATATTATGTTAATAGTATGGTAATGTGTAACAGGATCTCCTACCTCTCAGAAAATCCCATTACTACAAACAATTCCAACCACACATTCCACACATTGGAAAATACACACCCACATTGGAAAACACTCACATAAGGATAACTTTAAATTAGAAGAAGCTACTGTCCACATAACATTAGCTTGGTCTCTTGCCCTCGTGGCTCAACCCTTCAATTTAAAGTGTTTCCTCTACTCTCCACTCTTAG